>JAJKFI010000234.1:224892-246088 GCA_029204185.1 Lerista edwardsae | reverse complement strand
AATCAATCAATCAATCAATCAATCAATCAATCAATCAATCAATCAATCAATCAATCAATCAACCAACAGTGTTTATATACCACTATTAATCTCTTGCTTTTTTTTCTTTTTCAATGCCTTTGCAATAAAATTTTCCTTGCATTCTATAATGTTGATGTTTGCTTTTTGGATTTCTTTCTTTTTTTCCTGGCTTTTTGGCTGGCCATCTTGTTGACCTAGGTTGACCTAGAAGTGGCCGGAAACTGAAGGGAGAGAAAGGAATAGCTTCATAATTTTAGGGGAGAATCCATAGCTCAATGACAGAATAGGTGCTGGTGGAGTTTCAATCTCCCCCTAAGTAGGAAGGTAGTGTATCTTTCTGTATATCCCAGATGCGACTGGGGAGGCAATCCTAACCAACTTTCCATAGCTGTGCCAGTGGGGCATGTGCTGCATCCTGCAGTGGAGTAGAAGTCACAGAGGCCTCTTCAAAGTCAGGGAATGTTTGTTCCCTTACCTCGGAGCTGCATTGCCCTTACGCCAGTGCTGAAAAGTTGATTGGGATGTTCTGGTCGTGTCCAGGAGTTCTGAGGTGCAGGGAGGCCACATGTGGCCACCTCATACTTAGAACTCCTCACAGACTTAGTGCTTACCTCCAAGCCCTCCAAGTGCTCACCTGCGTTGGGATCTACTGTTGGAGTTCACCCTCTCAAAGTATCAGGACTCACTTTACATCATCAAGCAGGAAGTGTTGTCATTGTGATGATACTCCTGAAATGCAAACTGGCATTCTTGGACTGCAGCAATTGCACAGCCATGACAGATCCCTGACAGAAAGTAAGACCAAGACAAAATATTATGTAAAAGCATTTAACTAAAAAACCAAATTTTAAAAAGCCTCACTTGAAAATTCAAACTGTTAATACTCACAAAAGGAGAATAGCAAGAGTAAGGACTGCAGCTTCCAAGATGGCTGCTCCCAGCTTTCCACAACCCACCTGACCCACTGTTTGAAGGACATTGATATATAACATGATAGTATTCATAATTATCATAGAAGGGACGTGGTGGCGCAGCGGGTTAATCCGCTGTTGCTGGGCTTTCGACTGCAAGTTCAAGACTGCACGACGTAGTGAGCTCCCGTTGCTTGTCCCAGCTCCTGCCAACCTAGCAGTTCGAAAGCACCTAAGTGCAAGTAGATAAATAGGGACCACTTCGGTGGGAAGGGAATGGCGTTCTGTGTATAGTCATGCCGGCCACATGACCACGGAAGTTTGTCCTCGGACAAAAACGCCGGCTCTACAAGCTTTGAAATGGAGATGAGCACCGCCCCCTACAGTCGGTCACGACTAGACCATTCGGTCATGGGGAAACCTTTACCGTATTCATAATTACCCAGGTTTTTGCAATTTTGTCACTAGTGTCAAGCTCAGCTTGTTGCCCCCCCCCTAAAGCAAATGCACCTTTTGCACTACTGTAGCTACGCCCCTGACTCTGTGATCACATTACATTGCTAATCCAATCCCTTGCACCATTTCTGGCCTTGTGACTGCACCTTCTTCTTGTGTGGTCTTTATGGTGGCACAGAGAGACTGGTGTTGGCGTCTGTTGAATGGCAAAAGGAAAAAGAAAGGCCATTGCGGCCTGACTCTGTTGCAAACCACAAAAGTATGAATCATAGAAATCTCCTGGTGATTGTGAGATGGATGCAATGTTTTGATAGATGGTGCTTGTTGATGGAGATTAGAACTACGACCAAGTTTCACCTGAGGCCAAAGTCAGGGAGACAATTCTAGTTATAATGCAGTGCAAGCTACTTTATGTGCAGAAGACACCAGTTGAAACTTATAGTAACAATGGCTGAGTAACAGGTGATGGAGAAGACCTTTATCTGAGAGCCTGGAGAGCAGGACCAGTCTAAGACCTCCTGATAGCTGTGGTGGCTGTTGCAGTTTCACACCACACACTCCAGAACTGGTTGAAACTGGCATTCCGTCTCTTCGTCTCCAGAGCAGATAGGACACCTGCGTGTCCTTGAATCCTTGAGTTAATCAGCCTCCCAGCTTGGTAGTGCTATGTCTCTCACGGGAAGCACTGGCTAACAAACACCCCACTCTCTCATGAGCTCATGGTGTTCTAAAGGTCACCCCATTGGTTAACATGGGGCACGAGGGTCTCTAAGTACCCACCTACCAGATATAGTCTGACTGCACCCTTTGTTCTTCTGTCTGTACCATGTGTGCGCTCGAACTGTGAAGAGTACGTCAAAAAGCCGCTTGTACGCGGCAAGCCTTCGCCGGCTTTTGCTAACCGGCAAACTAAACTTCTCATCTTCTCACTTTCGCTACTGAAACCAATAAAATGGCTTTGATGTTCAAATGTAGCGATCGCTTCGTTCCTCCGCTCCGATCGCGCTAGGCAAGCGCTGAATGGGTCCGCGAGCCTCCAACTCTGCTATAATTACCACAAATACACAACAGGTTATGGAAGATTCAGCAGTAACCCTGCGGGGGTTCGCCACGGACCCGATCCACGAAGCCGAGACTGAATTGTAAATGCGGCTGCACCCCTACACTCGCGGACATACTGACCGATGTCTGATGAGGAAGGGAACATCGGTGGAGTCAAAGAGGAGACGGAGCGGGGGGAGTGGACGCTGACGACCCAGGGGAACCCGAGCAATCTGAGGAAAGCGAAGAGGGCGAATCGGAAGACGACGATCTCGGACCTCTCTTTCTCTCAGCGGGGCCTCCCGATGGCCAAGCACCCGTCCCACCACCGCCGCTCGTCCCAGGGCGGGGTCCTTTCATCCCTCTGCCACCACCTCAAGTTCCACCGTTGCAGCCCGCTGGGCCCGGAGTCGGGATGGCGCAGCAGCCAGCGCCTTTCAACATTCCCATTCCACTTCTCAACGACAGCAACTATGTGCAATGGGCACACAAGATGCGGTTGCTGCTGGAAAGGGAAGACCTTTGGCAGCACACCCAAGCGCTTCCCGGGAACGCTGCCGAAGAAACAGCTGACAGGAAAGCAAAGGCTACCATCGGTCTCACAATCTCAGAGGACCTCTTAGTCTATGTTCGCGACCTCGAACACGCTATGGACTATTGGACCACATTGAAGGAGTTGTTTGCACGTGCATCGCTGACTTCCAGCATGGTTCTGACACGCAAGCTGTGGAGATCGCGTCTTGAACCGGGGGGGGACTTGCGAGTCCACCTAAGAGCAATGCAGCAAAACCTCAAAGACCTTGAGGCGATCGGGGAACGTGTTGAGGAAAGGCTCAAAGTTTTTGCGATCCTCAATTCCCTGGATGAGACGTGGGACATGTTTACCCTGACTTTGGAATCCATCCCTGCAGCACAACTGACTGTCACCCTTGTCGTCGCACGTCTTCTCGAGGAAGCGGACAAAAGGGCAGACAACCAGAGGGAGCGAGAATTCCGAAAGGGGAAGAACAATATTTCTGGGAAAAAGCAGCAGCAGCCCAAGAATGAGTCCCAGGCGCAGGTGTGCACCAGTGTGAGACAGTGCTATGTGTGCGGATCAACTCAACATCTTGCGCACCAGTGCGCCAAGAAGAAAGGAGGTGCCAAAAAGAAGAAAAAACCCCCAGGTGAGCAAGGCACGGGACAAGGGCAGTCTCCAAAGCCCCATGCACAGCAACCCAAAGCGAGCATCGCTTTTGTAGGCTCAGCGGCAGGTGTGCGCACGCGAGAGTCCTGGTTGTTAGACTCGGGAGCAAGCCACCATATCGTGACATCCGCTGACTTACTCACGAGCAAGTGCAAGACAGATCGTGAAACTGTCGCACTCGCAAATGGGACGACAGCGCCGGTAGTTTGCGCTGGAGAGGTTTTCCTGCCACAACTGCAGACTACCTTAAAGAATGTGCTGTGTGTGCCAACAATGTCTAGGAATCTGCTCAGTCTTGGCACCCTCCAAGAAGATGGATTTAAAGTGACTTTCCAAGACGATGTCTGCGCACTTGAGAGGGGGGATCTTTGCGTAGCTGTCCCCCGAGTGTATCGGTTGTTCGTGCTTAGAGCGGAAACAACAGAGAATCATCAGGCAACTGCGTGCTTCAATCAACCAAGGCACCGATCCTGTGGACACCTCTGGCACCTTCGATTAAATCATTTAAATCATGATTACGTGAGGAAGACAGCGGAACTTGTGCGAGGAATGGACCTAAAAGACTGCGATGCTTTTGTGGACTGTGATGTGTGCAAACTTGCCAAATCGCATCGCGCATCCATCCCGAAGTTCAGCAACCGCCAGACCCAGACTCCCTTGCAGCTGATTCATGTGGACTTAATTGGACCCTTGAAAAAGACAGCAGGGGGGGGCGCAATACGTTCTGACGCTCGTGGACGATGCTACGAGGTATTGTTTTGTATTTTTATTGCGCCAGAAATCTGAGGCTTTTAATAAAATCCGCAATTGGGTCAGGGGGGGCGGAAAGGCGGTTTGGCCATCGCATAGTGGCGATCCAGACCGACCGGGGAGGTGAATTTCTGAGTGGGGAGATGTCTCAATGGTTGGAAAAGCAGGGCATCACCCACAGGCTCACCGCTCCCCGCACCCCGGAGCATAACGGGGTTGCGGAGAGGAAAAACGGCGAGCTCCAGAGCATGGTCAGAGCATTGATGGAGCAATCAAAACTACCTAAAGGGTTGTGGGGAGAAGCAATGAGATATTCTGCATTTATATCAAATCGAGTTTACCACCGTTCTATAGACGGGATCCCCTACACCAGGCTATTCGGCAAACCTCCCAATCTTGCATTTCTAAAGACGTTCGGGTCATACGCTTTTGTACATGCAGATCGGGAAACGCGCAGAAAAGACGGACCGCGTGCCAGGCGGCTACAGTTTATTGGGTTTGAACCGAATTGCAAAGCGCTCAAATTCCTCAATCCTGACCACAAAACGGTCACAATATCCAACTCGTACGATTTCTCTGAGCAGAATATGCTGCCAGATCATGCTGACAAAACGGTCAGCATCCCCACACAAGCTGCAGAAAATGGGGGGGGAGGCAACATTAGAAAGCACTCCCGATCGGCCCGCATCAACTCCTCAGAGAACTCTACAAAGACAGGAGCCATCTCCTGCCACACCAGCACGCCCTGACCAGCTGCTGGAAGAGATAGGGGCCAGTCCAGGGTTGGACACAAGCACTTCTTCAGAGGAAGCCACACCGGAACAAGCTGTTCCGACCAGGCGCATTCTTCCTCCAAGGGCTTTGCGTGGGGTTCCACCTCAGAGATTAACCTACCAGGTGGAGGTGGAAGAAGTGCCCCAGACATATCAAGATGTCATGGAGCTACCGCAAACCCAGAAGGAAGAATGGCTGCAAGCTATTCGGACTGAATTAAAGGCAATGCACGACTTAAAGGTCTTTGAACCAGCAACATTACCAGCTGGAAAACACGCGATTGATTCCAGATGGGTATTTGTTCTAAAAGATCGGGAAGGTGCTGAGCCATTAAAGAAAGCCCGTTTAGTGATTCGTGGCTGTAAACAAATTCCGGGTGTAGATTTCGAGGAAATCTACTCACCAACACTAGCAGCCACAACGCTACGCGCAGCGCTTGCCGTAGCAGCCAGCAAGGGCTATCAGGTTCACCACTTTGATATTGGGACAGCTTACTTGCACGCAGACCTGCAGGAAGAGGTATATATCACAATACCTCCAGGTGTGCAAAGCGATTACTCACATTTTCGCCTCAAGAAAGCTGTCTATGGCCTGAAACAAAGCGGAAGAAGCTGGCATTTTTGCCTTAAAGAACAGCTGCTCCCAAATTCTGCTCCCCTTTCCCAATGATGTGCCAGCCTCTACTCTTTCCAGTCTCCAATGTTATAGCAGGGTGCTCTCCTTCCCTCCACATTTCCTCTTCCTCTCCCCCCCCCTTTTTCCAGTCCAGTGAAGGTAAGCAGGTGAACAGATATGGGTGTCCCCAACTTGCTGCTGCCTGATAAAATAGCTCCAATTGTCCTCATGGGTGGGCCGCCCCTGCTGGAGAACTATGAACAATCTGAACAGACAAGGGCTAAGAGGACTAATGTTCCGACTTATTCATGTCAGAAGGTTCCATGTAAACAAACGTAAGGAGAAATGCCCCCCAGAAGGGTGTCCTTCTGGCCCAGTAAGGAAAAAAGAGATAGACTTTTTTGGAATCTTTAGATAGCAACAGAGTAGCAAACAATAGTGAGAGACATGGTTGGGTGTCCCTAAGGATGGCTCTGCATTTTCAAGCAAATTTGCTCACACCTGTGCTGAGAATCTACTATACCTGAGAAGCAGTGGTGTTCCTATGGGGGGAAATGCTACGTTTGGCAGGCGCTTGAGCTCCCCTTCGCCTCCAGAGCCATTCACGGCTAGGAGAGTTGGCTCAGAAACTTTGCAAATGGCTCTGGAGATGAGGAAGGAGGGGCTGTGCTACACAAGAGCTCCTTAAAAACTCAGCATTTTCCCCCCCTTATAGGAACACCACTGCTGAGAAGCTGCTACCATTTGGAGGCAAGTCCCTACTGGATGTCAATTGTTGGGTTGCAAGCACAAGAGGAAGCTCTTGTCCTGTGGGTTTCTTGGAGACAGCGGTGTTCCTGTCATTGGGTCCAGGGGACCACATGCCCCTCAGTGGTGAGCCTGTGGGCCTGTGGCAGTGGTGCGATGGTCCACGGCTGCTGCCACCACTACTCGCCCTCCGGAACCCTCCCAAGGAGCAGATAGGTCATACGCAGTGTCCTCCAGCCCTCTGAAAGTGTTCTGGAATGCAGAATACAATGATACAAAACAGAGTGTAATGTCTTTATCAAACGTTGTGGCCAAAACCACAGAGAACAAAAATATAGCTGTCATGTAAAAATTGTGGGTTTATTAAAATTGCAATTTGTCGGAATAATGCTGTCATTTATATAGCACTCAATGCAGAATTTCTTGCAGAATGCAGTGAAACAAACTGGAGTGTAATATCTCCATTTTATCAAACATTATGGCCAAAAAAACCCAAGAAAACAAAAATACAACTGTGACATCCCTTCCTGTTGTCATGTCACTTCTGAGGCATCAATTTGCCCTCTGCACTGGGCTACACTTTCATTAGCTATGCCCCTGTCTGGTTGACTACTGTAAGAAATGAGACTGACCTTTGGATTCATCCTGGAGGGCGGCTTTTATATTCTCCAGCCGTCAAAGACATGTAGGTGGAAATTTAGGTTGAGTCAGGAACCTCCGTGACAGCAATGATAGCTGAAGAGGCAGTAAGGATGGAGACAGGAAAGAACTGGATGGCCATAATTTTTCCAGACGCAATATGAGCTCAGCTTTGAAGCAGCTTTCAGGGCTCCTCAGCTAATCCTCCCTTAAATATAGGGAATTATCCCTAATCCGTCTTTAAGCAATTTTTATTTAGCTGGCTCTAGAAGCTCGGCAATGAGTGGGAGTCCCTTGACAACTTAATTTTGGAAGTGATGCCTCTGCATACTATCCCACTTTTGTTGTAAGATTGCTCCTCCTTATTTCATCCTCTGGGTTAGAAAATGATAACAAAACAAGCCCAAGCTAAGCAAGGATGCCTGAGCTAAGGGTGCCTATGCATGTGACATGTCAGTTGACTGTTTCCTCCAATTTGCTCCTTGTTCTTCTCCTGCCCAGGCAAAATATCATAGAATCATGGAGTTGGAAGGGACCTACAAGGTCATCTAGTCCAACCCCTGCCTATAGCAGGAAATAATCTCAGAGCATCTCCAGCAGGTGCCTGTTGAGCCTTTGCTTGAAGGTCTCCAGTGAGAGAGAATCCACCTACTTGCTGGGCAATCTCTCCACCATAAGGTCATCTATTCCAACCCCTCGCCCATTGCAGGAAATCCTCCTGGAGAATCTCCAGCAGGTGCCTGTTGAGCCTCTCTAGGGAGGGAGAATCCAATACCATCCTTGGCAATCCGTTCCACTGCTGAACCCCCATGACCATTAGTAATTTATTCCTGAGGTCCAAGCGGAAGCTCCACTCCTGCAGTTTGTACCATCATCATCATCATCATCATCATCATCATCATCATCATCATCATCATCATCGTATTTATATACCGCCTTTCTTAGGTCATTAGATTACTCTGACTTTAACTCAAGGCGGTTTACAGAGGCAGGCTATATGTACTTATACCTATACCTATACCTATTACATGTACCTATACCTATATAAGCAATTCCTACCATTCCCTCTGCCCTGTTTTAAGAACATAAGCCCTGCTGGATCAGGCCAAGGGCCCATCTAGTCCAGCTTTCTATATCTCACAGTGACCCACCAGATGCCTCAGAGAGCACACAAGACAACAAGTTGCTTGCATCCTGTTGCCACTCCCTTGTATCTGGCATTCTGAGGCAAATTTCTGAGTTAAATAAAACAATTTGCTATCCTGCCTTTGGGAAGAGAGCTATAATAACTTGCAACCCAACCTGCATCTTAAGAACATAAGAGCCCTGCTGGATCAGGCCAGACTCATCTAGTCCAGCTTCCTGCATCTCACAGTGGCCCACCAGATGCCTCAGGGAGCACACAAAACCTGCCTCCTGTTACCACTCCCTTGTATCAGGCATTCTGAGGTAAATTTCTGAGGTAAATATGAGATAAATAAAACAGAATTTGCTATCCTGTCTGGGGTGAGGGAGCTATAATAATCTGGGCCTTAAGAACATAAGAAGAGCTCTGCTGGATCAGGCCAAAGGCCCATCTAGTTCAGCTTCCTGCATCTCACAATGACCAACCAGATCTCTCAGGGAGCATGCAAGACCACACTGCCACTCCCCTGCATTTTGAACTACAAACCCTTGAAACAATGTCATCCACTATAGCGCTCAACTAGAATTGTGTAGAGTCCTGCCAGAGCAACTCATAGGTTTTCGGGAGCACTGTTGGGAGGGTGCTGTTGGGAAGAGTCCCCTCTTCGACTCTTTTCCAGCCGTCATGTGCAAAATGGTTCTTGTTTATGGACATTGCCCTTGCTTTCCTTCACTCTCGGTTGCCCTCGCTTGCCCTTGATGATCACATTGCATAGCCAATTATCTCTGACTGCAGACTAGCAAAATCCTAGCATAATATTACACTGCTCTTGCTGTTTGAATTGTTTTCTTATTAATGGATTGGTGTGGCTGCCTGACTGTTTTCTCTCTACATCTCCCGTGGTCTGAACCAGCAGGGCTTTCACTATGATACTACTGGAAACCATTCAGAAGAACATAAGAAGAGCCCCACTGGAACAGGCCAAGGCTTGGCTAAACCAGCTTCCTATATCTCACAGTGGCCCACCAGATGCTTCAGGGACCACACAAGGCAACAAGATGCCTACAGTCTGCTGCCTCTCCTTAACACCTGGCATAACGTAGCCTATATAGAAAACCAGGAGGTTGTGTTTACCCATCATGACTGGTAGCCCGTGATGGACTGTTCCTCCATGAATCTGTCCAATCCCCTTTTAAAGGCACCCAGTCCAGTTGTTATCAGCACTTCCTGTGGCAAGGAGTTCCACAGGTTAATTACCCATGGGATAAAATAAACTTCTTTTATCTGTCCTAATTCTTCCAACACTCCATTTAAGTGGATGTCCCCTGGTTTTGGTGTTGTAAGAGAGGGAATGGAGCATCCCTCCATTCACTCTCTCCATCCCCTGCATAATTTTGTATGTCTCAGTCATGTCCCCCCTCAGGCGCCTTTTTTCCAGGCTGAAGAGCCCCAAATGCTGCTATCTTTCTTCATAAGGGATATGCCCCAGCCCCGTAATCATTTTCATCGCTCTCTTCTGCACCTTTTCCACCTCCACTATGTCCTTTCTGAGATGTGGCGACCAGAACTGTATGCAGCACTGGCCTTACCATCGATTTGTGCAATGGCACTCGAAGTGCCCATGGGTCTCTTCAGCTTATTTCTCATTCTCTTTCCCTTATTTGTCTTCTCCTATTATATCATCTCTCAGTAGCTTTGTTCATTCTTACTTCTCTATTTTAGATAGTTGTGCACTGGTGGGGTGGGGTTCCTTTTCAGTCTATATCTGAAGCAGTTTTTATTGTTTCAGTAAATTACAAGGTTTGCAAATGAAAAGAAAGAAGAAATGAAAACACTGCAGCTAACAGCCCAACCCTCTAACCCCCCCCCCCCGCCCATGCAGCCCCATCAAAACAGTGCACTGCATCATGCAAAAGGGAGGGAGTCCCAGAAATCAGGGTAAGCCTCCAGGTCTACTCAGACATTCCTCAGCAAAATCACTAACAAAGGTCTGGGGTCAGGTCTGGGGTTTGGATTCGGCAGAAGTTACTGCTAACAAACACATCTAAGCCCAAAGGTATTGGGCTGTTACAGGTGACAGTAGCCAGTGGACTGGAGAGGTTGGTGCTATCACCCTGCTTAACTGTCAGTTCTGCAAATATGGGTCACAATGTATCTCTTTACACCCATGGTTCTCAAACTTTTTAGCACTGGGACCTTTTTTTTTAGAATGGCACTCGTGTCGGGACCCACCCAAAGTGATGTCATTAACCTGGAACTGATGTCATAGCCAGAAGTGACATCATCGAGCAGGAAGTGCTATCATCGTGATGTAATCAAATGATGTTCCTGGAATGCAAACTGGCATTCTCAGTCTGCAACAATTGCACAACCATAAAACATCCCTGACAGAAAGCAAGATTAGGACAAAATATTATGGAAAAGCACTGAACTTTTTTTTTTTTTTTAACTCACTTGAAAATTCAAACTGTGAACATTCACAAAAGGAATCTAGCAAGAGTCAGGTCTGCAGCCTCCATGATGGCTGCTCCCAGCATTCCACGACCCACCTGATATCAGATTGCGACCCACTAAGTGGGTCCGGAACATAGTTTGAGAAACACTGCTTTACGTAACACTCACAGGGGGTTCTTTCAACAGACAAACGATGTGTTAGACATTCCCTCCTCAATATGCAAAATGCCCATTTTATGACGGGCAAGGATGGACAGTGAATGAATCCTTTTAAGGCAGGCGTGCCCGGGTAGACATATGGCAGAATCCCTTTGTGTTCCGGATAACCCAGTCCTGTTTTCCCCTCATTGCCACAGCAGTCTCCAACTGCTTTCCTCCCACAGGAGTTATGGCAACCATCCAAGCATGGAGGAAAAAAACACTGAGGGTTTGTAACTTGGTGGCGCCACTGAAGTGAGAGGGACAAAATCTGCTTCCTCCCCCAGTGACTCCAAGGAACCTATCTTGAAAATCAATCATCTGCACACCTTCATTCTGGACTCTGTTTTTCAAGTCGTTCAAGAGAGTGACAGAGTTCTGGAAACTGATTTCCCCACAGGTTCCACTTCTTGGTCAGGCTAGCATGTGAAGGAATTCCAGAAAGTCTCTTTCTTGGTCCCTGCAAGACTCCGGCTGGAACCCTTGAAAATGGGTTGAATGGAAAGACAGTCTCCTTATAACGTCCACTAATTTTGTTTGTTTATTTCTAGTTGAATTGCCCCCATTGGAATAAGAGGTTTCTTCGATAAGCTTCTCTTAGGGCCCAATCCTAAACCTTCCAGCGCTGGTGGTACGAGAGTCATAAAAGTGCCATAAAGCCATTGGGGCTGGCGCTAGTGCTGACCAAATACTGGTGCCCACCGCCTGAGGAAGCAACAGCACTGGCGGCTGGCAAATGCAGGGGCTGCCAGCATTGTGCCAATTCCAGGTGGCGTGGGAGGGCATTACTGGGCAGGGGAGGGATGGAGCAGAGGGAACCTATTCTCCGTGTTGGGCTGTGTGGCCCAACACGGAGGCCCTCTTGTCTACGCCAGCAAAACAGACCCCTGCAAGCCCTGTGCCCTCACCATGGGAGAAGGGGACAAATGTCTCTGCTGCCTCTGGTGCCTGCCCCACACTAGTAAGATGCAGCAGTAGCTACTTGACTGTTGCTGTGCCTCCTCAGCATGGGTAGCACGAGACTGGGTTGCCCATCATTGCGAGGGATTACATAGGAGAGAACTTTTTTCTTTCTTTCCTGAAAAGCACTCCAGGATACACCAGAAGAAAATGGTATTGATATGACAAACATTTTATGACATGTTAACCAGGGAGAGGAATGTTTTTGCCCTTCCAGTCCTAAGATTAAAGCATCTGCAGGGCGTGACGTGATGTCTCTTTGCTGGAGAGAAACTAATTGTCACTGAAATGGGAGGGACATTTTTGGCCCTTGTCAGCCGACTACTAATCACCAACTGGGAGGGGAACTATTTACAACAAATTGAGGTGTCTCCCGGGTGGCAACGGATTAGGGCATGCATAACAAGTGCCTCATTCCCTCCAGGCAATGGAGCTGTGTCTATAAAATTCCCATCTTTCAGAGGCCCTTCAGCAGGACTCAACTCTACTGGACTCTCATCTGACAATCACCCCTTAGAGACCTGGTAAGCTCTAGTGGGTTTGTTTGGGAGGGTGTTGCAGAGAAATACTGACTGGATTTTCAAAAGAGGAAACCTCTTTTCTGGAGGAGGTTCCTTTCTGCAATTTGCCCTTGTTTGGCAGCTGTTGGCACATGTGCCTTTGAACGCATGGCTAAGGGGTGCAAAAATGTGTCATCCTATGCAAGTAGTCATTTTATACCTTTACTCAGAGAAGTGCTAGTGTAGATTAAGCTAAGAGGTATCTAGGGATAGTTCAATTAAGGTCCATAGCTGGAAATTGCTTGGGGAGAAGAGACTAAGATCAAGACTACAGGGAGGAGAACCTGTAGGTTGGCCAAGTTCAAAACCATGGCGATGTTCTGGATGTCTCCACAAAGGAAGTGTCATTTGGATATGGGGCTACCAAAAATGATTGTTGAACATTGATGAGGAGGGCCAAAACTGAATTTGATTGAACAAACTCATCCATCTAGTGATATTGAGGAGAGCAAAATGAAGAATGCCCCATATTGCTAGTTGGGATCCTCAAAAACCATCAGTGCAAGTTATTAGTTATACTACGGAACCCACATGCTTCTCGTTAGTCCTCCTTTGGAGTCCAAGGCTTCCCATCTGTAACAGGTAGATGTGAAGAGTTAGAACAAGGGGCTGCAAACTCCAGGCCACAGGCTGGATCCAATGCCTCCCAGATCCTTCACCAGTGTGAACAACAGTTTGTGCCAGAGAAGCTCCCAGGGGTCTTTGCAGCCAGCCTCTTACGGGGTCTGCTACCCCAACAAGCCACGTGCCTGATGTTTCATACATGGGCGGCTGGCTGTGAAGATCCCTGAGAACTGTGGTTGGGGTCTTCTGTGGCTTCCCTGGCAGAACACAAAGTGCTGTTCACATCGGGGAAGATTTTCCCCGCTGCAGTGGTCTCTAGTTTGGAGACCGCTGGTCTAGAACAACCCCATATATTACCTAATATAATATTTGGAGCCAACTTGAGAGGATCCCCCACAAGAAATGCCCTTTGTCTTCTTAAGACAAATTCCTTTTATTTGAAAATGGTTTCTCCTGGCAAGACCCCTGAAATATCCCTGCTATGTGCTTGTGTGAAACGTCAGTGTCAAATCTATACAACATCACAAGAACTTCAAGAGGTGCCGAACACATGGTGATAAGAACGGCAGGTTTCTCAGGTAGCTTCTGCTCATTCCTAGAAGTCAGCCTATGGAACTGCCAAGATCACAGTTGTGTTCCATGGCCTCTGTATGCCCCTAAATATCAGCTGTGAAGGGCTATGCTGTCTCCTCCTGATGATGGACTTTTCAGCCACACCTGGTAGGGCTTTCTGAGAAACAGGACATTGAGGGCGCAATCCTAACCTGGAGTGAGGCCAGCACAGTTAGGCCAGCACAGTTTGGCCAGAGCGAGGGACACCGTAAAGTATGTTGGGCCATTCTCAGAGTCAGAGAGGCCAGCACACAGGCGAGCGCCCTCCTTCCGGACTCCTAGAGTGGTCCAAACGTGCTTAAAGGGGGCCCTTGTGCCGGCCAAAGTTGGCTGGCCTAACTATGCTGGCCTAACTGTGCTGGCCTCACTTCAGGTTAGGACTGAGGTCTCAATGAGATGCCCTGGTCTGGCAGGGCTGTTCTTCGTACACTCCAAAAGGCCCTACATATCAGAACCTTTTAATTTATTCTCCATTCTACAAAATGTGTGATATTTGAGATTCATTCCAGTCCTGATTCTGTGCTTTCAGATTACTCTCCAAGCTCTCCAAGATGTCCAATTTCGGTGGTGGCAACCAGTGCTATGCCAGCTGTCCCCCATCAACAGTGACCATCCAGCCCCCTCCTTTTGTCCTGAACATCCCAGGTCCTGCTCTCTATTGTCCCGACCAGCCCCTCCAGATTGAGCAGCACAACCCCTGCGCTGTTGGAGGGGGTGGCCCTGCCCCTGCCTTGTACGCGAGCAGCTATGCCTCCAGCCTGCCCAGCCTCTATTCCCGGGCCCTCCCGAGCAGCTCATACTACTACAACAGCTACCGATATTAATGGCAGAATCGTGAACCAAGAAGTTGCAACACAGATCCGTAACTGGCGTCGCTTACCAATGAGCTGAGCATTGCTAGGCATGTCACTTGCATAAGCACAGCAGGTGCACAGCAGGTGCAATGCATGTCTTGGCTCTGTCTATTTCTCTATGTGTGTGTTGATGCAGCACACTGCTTGGGTGCCTTTGCATGAATCCAGCAAATTCAATGGAGTCTCTGTCCAGCTGCTATTTGTTCCATGACTGTTTGAAAGGGAGAGAGAAATTCCATCTGCAAATCACTTTCAACTTATCTGTGGAAGACTTGAATGGGAGGGGAAGCTTTCCATATTTCTATGGACCATCATTTTGACAATGCTATTTCTGTTGTGGAATGTGTTCATTCTTGACATTGTTCACATTAAAAAAACAAATGTTGCATCCTAATGAGATTTCTCCTTGTTTTGAATTTGACATGGGCAAAAGAGCCATCATGCATCTGGAGGGAGGAGGTTTACATCACAATGACTCTGAGAGTGCAATCCTAACCTGGAGTTAGGCCTGTGCAAGTTAGGCCAGCGAAGTTTGGCTGGTAAACCGTAAAGTGCATTTGGATCACTCTAGGAGTCAGAAATGAAAGGCCAACACACAGATGTGCGCCATCAAGAGTGGTTTAAACATGCTATACAGCAGCCCTTATGCTGGCCAAACTTTGCTGGCCTAACTTGTTCCAGCCTAATTTAGGATTCTGCTCTCAGGCAGAGGGAAATAAGTCCCTGAATTCTGCAGAGACATATTGCACTATGTGTGGGATCTCAACCACTTATTTGGGAGGAAGTCTATAGAGCTGTATTCTGGAACATAAACTGGATCCCAAGTGAGCTGACCCATTAATTAGCTTTTTAGCTTCACAACTTCACTCTGTTCCTTGGTCACACTGACTTGTGACAGAATGCTGGGAATGTCTTTATATATTCACAGTGCATGCCTATGCATGTTTACCCAGAAGTAAATCCCACCAAATGCAATGGGGTACACTCTCAGGTAAACATGTAGGTTGTGCCTTGGATTCCTTACCCCTTACTTGCAGTTTGGCCCAGAGAAAACAGGCCCACATACAGGCACACCTGTTTGGGTGATACAGCAGTTTCCCTATCACACCTTTCCTTATCATTTGATGGCTCTCAGTCCAACCGACTCAATTTAAAAACACTGTGTTTGAAGGGCACTATAAACAATCCACAGAAGGTGCTTGTTCTGAGATGGTTTGTTCAGACATACAAGCCAACACTTGATATATTGTGACAGTGACTGGTAGACATGAGCATCTGAACCATCTTAATCTCTGGGGTTGAATCCTGCAGGCAAGCCCAAGGTTCCACCCCAGAAAGGTTGGGAGGCTACACCCTTCTAATGTTCCAGGCATCCTGTGGAAAAATCCCTGATTGGCTACCTGTGGAACCTGTGGAAATGTTCAAACCCTGGTTGGCCACCATCAGGTTGGCCTGATTGCATAACACTTCCTAGTTCAGAAGATAAAAATGCTATCGCATTGTTCTGCTGGCGCAGAGTTGCCAGCAAGTCTGGGATGCCTCTAATCATTCAATATCATTAGCAATAGCTGGCAAAGATGAGCCCAAACTACTTACCATATTTGGCACATCCCAAATCACTTCCCATGTTCAATTATTGTTCAGTGCTGCTTGAAAAAAAGGAAAGGTTGCCTGTTTGTTTACATTGCTCTCTCTCTCTCTCTCTCTCTCTCTCTCTCTCTGAATGAATGAATGAATGAATGAATGAATGAATGGGTAGGTTCAGGAGTTGAGACAGAAAGGGAAAAAAGCCCTGTGGAAATAAGGTGGGTTATGTCGGTGGGAATCAGGGCTGAAGAATCAGAGGTTTTATGTTGATAGGCAGGGAGAGGGGATGGAGAAAAACTGCCAACAGACAAGGACCCACTGGTATACCTGGGAGGTCAAGGGGAGCAAAATTCCTGGGCTGCCACCAGGTATGGGGAGGCACTGAAACCCATTCCCCCCCTCTGCTACAACAACCCCTGCTGAAGCCTGCACCTTATCCCTCCCCGATTGGAAGCCTTTGAAGGCCTCTGGAGGCCCCCCCCAAATCACTTCTGACATAAAATCTGGTCATTTGTATTTAATAAAGTTAAACCCCAAACCTCAGTCTGGTGCCTTCCTTGGGGGTGGTGCAAGGGTAACATTAGAGTGCCAGAGGCAGGGGAGTGGCAGCGAGATGCAAGTATCTGGTTGTCTTGTGTGCTTCCTGAGGCCACTGGGAGATGCAGGAAGCTGAACTAGATGGGCCCTTGGCCTCAGGGCTGGCCTTAGGCCAATGTGACCAATGTCACGACATCTGGCCCACAGCAGCCATTTCTCCTTTTAAATTTCCCCTTTATGGCAGATAGAGCGGGATTGGAGCTGCAAGCTTGAAGGCAAATCGCCTGTTTGGGGTGGGAACTAGCAATATAACCTGTTGACTCAGAAGTAAGTCCCTTCAAGGTAAATGGGGCTCCTATGTAAGTGTGGATATAATAGTAGTGTTAAAAGTTCTGAAACAGCTTTTGCTCTCATGCCTCTTCTTTTCAATCTTCTGTATGTGACTGTCTCACTGCCTTAGACAAAGGCAGTAAAATGTGTTTGGTGAGACTCGGCTGCCAATTGTACTCACGACAGCGGCACTTTGCTCTCCCCTCCTTGCAGGGCCAACTTGTGCTGGCTAGTTAGCGTCTGATTGCTTTGCATCTTTTAAAACTCAACTGTTGGGAGCGGCAGGAGAGGGGCAGTAAGCACACTGCAGTGTCTCCTTCAACAGCAGTCAGGGCCCGGGAGCCAGAGAGTTTCTGGTGGCTTTCTCACTTGGGATTAACAAAAGACAAATTTGGGATTAACAAGACAGCCCACCACTTGCCCTGTTATTTATCAGTCACACGTTAAGCTATTAAATTGGTGCGTGGGGGGCCCCACGGGAATGCCCCACATTGGGCCCTGCTTCTCCTAGGGCTGGCCCTGCTTGGCCTGATCCAGCAGAGCTCTTCTCATATTCTTAGGATAGCAAATTCCATTTTATTTACCACATATTTACCTCAAAAGTTTACCTCAGAATGCCAGATTCAGGGGAGTGGCATCGAGATACAAGTATCTGGTTGCCTTATATGCTTCCTGGGGCACCTGGTGGGCCGCTGTGAGATACAGGAAGCTGAACTAGATGGGCCTTTGGCCTGATCCAGCAGGGCTCTTCTTAAGTTCTTAGTGGTCTGGCAACACATGATATCCGCCTGGCTTTTGTGCCCCCACCCAACACACACACACTCTGCACTGCCAAAATGTATGTTCCAGCAGCTGCAGGGCACCCATAGGATTGAGCCATAAGAAACCTATGATAGCCCTGTCCTAACTAGGCAGTGGTTCTTAACCTGGGTTCGATCAAACCCCAGGGGTTCGGTGAGTCAGTCTCAGGGGTTCGGCAGAGGTGTGTGTATGTCTGTTCCATTAAAGTCCTTGATATCTGCGCTGCAGGGAACTTGGTGCACTCAGTAGTTGTTGGGATATTAAAGTAAGGCCTGGGAATTTGCAGGCCTGAATGGTGAGGCTTATCACTGAGGCCTAGCAGACCAGCAGAGGGTGCGGGGTAGTTCTGACTTAGGTTCCGCCCAGTAACAAGACCATGTGATCTCTGGTGGAATCGGGGCCCAGCCCTGGTTGTTATTTGCATAGGCAGAGACTGACGCCAGGGGGCGGGGTTAGCGGTGACGTAAATATACCCAAAACAATGCCGATTCCAAGCATTTCAAATGGGTTTTCGCATGATGTTTAGGACTGAATCGTTTACTCCTGAAGTAAAAACTTACCAAAATAACAACGTGTGATCATGGAGAAACATCATTGGTAACGTTATTATGAGTTAATATGCAATTCCAAGGTTTAATTCCGTGTAATTATATTACTGAACATACCGGCGGCCGTGGAGGGGACTCTGAGGGAAGGAAGGGGGCGTGGCCCAATGCGAGGCGCTCGCTGATTGGACGCTGGGAGGAAGGAGCAATGATCTGAGCTTATACCCATGGCTTCAAGAATGTGACGTCATGCTCCCTCCAGTATTATAACTCCATGGGTGGAATGTTACAAGTTATTTAGCCAATCCCAGGAACACTGGTTGCTTGTCTGTGATGGCATGTGTGTTCAGTCCTGTCCTGATCAGAGAGCTGTTCTCTTCTACTTTCTGTTTCTCTCTTTGAGAGCCATCCTTTTCAAGGATGGTAGACATAAAAATGAAGAAAAGGAACAGACTTTGTTGTGAAAATGATATGAGAGTGGCACTTGCCAAGGTGAAGCTGCACATTTCTGAACTTGTCTCTAAAAGGCAACAGCAAAGTCACATTGATTTGCAGTAAATATTCATTGAGTTGTGTTTTTGTTTTTATCTGACATCCATGTTTTGTTGGTTTTGTTCTTTGAACACAGTGATTTTATGTGCAACTGATGCATGATTCAGTTTGTGCACTAATAAAATATATATCTCTATGTTTTGAATTTGAAAAAAATAACATTTTATTTTTCCAACTATGAAGGGTTCGGTGAATGCATGTATGAAACTTGCGGGGTTTGGTACCTCCAAAAAGGTTAAGAACCACTGTAACTAGGCTTTATGAAAGCAGAAAAGAGGTTCTGCTGTCTTAAACGGTCATATGGCAGTGCACATATGCAAACAGTGGTGGTGTATGTGGCCATTTTGGAACTGCCACCAAAAATGGTAGTGGTGTTGGCGGCCTGTTGCCACAGCCTGCTACCCACAAGAGCACAGATAAGCTGGTGTGGGGGCAGGTGCGTACCTACCGGGATGCAACAGATGGCATGAGCCATGGGGCGCCGGGCAGTGGCGGGGCGCCACTGCGTGCGGTCCGGGCGAATCCGCGCGGTTTTCGGCCCTCCCACCCGCCCACGCTTCCCTTACATTTGGAAATGGAGTGTTTCCGGGGTAAGGGAGGCGTGTCTGAGTGATGTGCGGGGGCGGGGCGACGTCGAGGGGCGCAGTTTCAGCGCCAGCCATGGGGCGCGCTCGGGCTTCTGTGCGCGCCTGTGTGGGGGACAGGTGGTGGACGGAACAGGACAGGGAGTGGGAGGAACGGAGGGGTGTCTGGGCAGAGGGGGTGGGTGGGCAGGAGGCAGAATGGGTGAGGGAGGGTGGATTTTGGCAGTACCAGCATACACCCAGATACTATCTCCATTCCTTACTCTCCTTGGTTACAATAACCAAAATGGTTAAAAGCACCTAGGTCACCTCCTGTGGCAAGGAGTTCCACAGCATTTGGCACCCTTTAATCCAATTATGAGGGAGCCAGGCCTTGCACAGATGACTGCAGTGCACAGGGGGGTTGTGGCCCAATTCCTCTGTAATTCCACAGTGTGGGTGGGAGCTCAGTTTTCACAGTCCAGGCCCACGTCTTGGAGTAAGCCCTGGATGGAGAACATGCAGTGGTGGGTTGAATTAAGCTGTTCCTTGTCATGCAACTATTGCCCAATCTCCAGGATGCTGCTATAAGAAGGAAACTTGCAAACGTATTGCAACACATGCCTGATCAAATCTGCGGAACTCTGTGCCACAGGATGTGGTGATGGCAGTGGCGTCTCTACAGGGAGGGCAGAGCTCTAAGTTTTGCAAGGAGCCTTACCCTGTCATGTAAATCCCTCCTCTCCCTTGCTGCTGTAGCCAGTAAGCAACACCAAGATGTTGCTTTTCCCTGTGAGGATTAGCTGATTCTCCCACCCTGGAGACCTTCAAGCAGAGGTTTGACAGGCACCTGCTGGAACTGTTCTAGGAGGATTTCCTGCAACAGGCAGGGGGGTGAACTAGATGACCATATAGGTCCTTTCCAACTCTATGATTCTATGAGAAGCAACAGGATATAGGTCTCTAGTTGTCTTTGGTGCTCCCAGAGGCATCTGGTGGGAAACTGTGAAATACAGGATGGGTAGGCCTTTGGCCTGATCCAGCAGACCAAATGCTTCATCCAAGGCTTTGAGGGGTAATGCCACTCCACTTCCAACTGATGTGGGAATGTCCCCTGGTGTACATGCTCTTTAAAATGGGGTAAGCTAAATTTATGGAGTTCAAGTCTACAACCGGCTACCAACCATGATAGATGTATGCTACCCCTACATGCTGTAGGACAGTGTTTTTCAAAATGTAGGTCAGGACCCATTAGGTGGGTCGTGAGTCAATTTCAGGCAGGTCATGTAGTACCTAGTGCAGCCATCATTGAAAATATGGGAAGGCAGGACACCGGAAAGGTAGGGGGCTGTTTGGTTATTTTTCTTGTGTCAAGGTTGTAAATCAGGCTTTTTTCCCTTTCTGATTCACTTTGCTGTTGGAAAATGGCTGAGAATTAACCCAACTTATTGCTGCATTTTCAGGAAAGCAGTCAGTGTCTCCCCTGCTTTGCTTTCACAAACTCAAATGGCTCTGAAGGCAAGGGGGAGGGGCTGCTTTACACAGGTGTTCAGGCACTTGAAAAAATTCAGTGCTTTGCCCCCCCCACTGGGAATGCCACTGGCATTCAGAGTGTGGAAGGAGAAGGAGGGGAAGTGGTGGCATGTAAGTGGATAGTGATGTTTGTCCCCCCATTTTCTGCCTGATGCGACAGCTTCAGTTGACCTCATGGATGGGTGGAATTCATTGAACAGTGGAATTCAGTTTCCAAGTAAGGGAGCATAGTGACACACACACACACACACACACACACACACACACACACACACACACA
>JAJKFI010000234.1:183278-215171 GCA_029204185.1 Lerista edwardsae | reverse complement strand
TGTGTTGTGTTGTGTTGTGTTGTGTTGTGTTGTGTTGTGTTGTGTTGTGTTGTGGTGTGTGTGTGTGTGTGTGTGTGTGTGTGTGTGAAAAATGCATTAAAAATCTTTTAGGGGTTCTTATATCCAAATAAAAACACAAAATACCACATTTTGGTGTTTAAGATATTTTCCAGAAATTAAAATGCATTAGTTTTCCAAGTAGAAATAATATAATGATTGCATCTGCTGATACTATATCACCTATATAACCTACTTAGTTTTTATTTACTTCCTGCCTTTCCCATACTGAAGCAAATGCCCAAGGCAGCTTACATGAGCAGGGTAGTCTAAACCACTATTTTTTAATTAAAAAAAATATTCAGTAGTCTGTGATTCACGGAATCCTCAGTCCCAGATGTAGCCTTCACAGTGTGGTTCTCTCCTCTGGCTGCGTGTACACTTTTAAAGCATTTGAAATTAATAGATGAGAATTTGGAATGAGAATAAAAAAACATAGCACCGCTTTCTGCCTTTCAAATAATGAAATCTGCAAGAAACATTTTCAAAATATAGTGAGAAATGCTTCCTCTTGCTCTTTTTATCGTTATCCATATAGGTATCTTCTGGTCTCTTGGACATATTTCAACAACTTCTGTACAGGTATGCACCACAGTCTGTACATGCACTGTACAATATGTGAAATGAGCACAAGTGTCCACACTACATAAAGTTTTTAAAAAGTCTTGGACAAACATGTCTGGATTTTGAAATAGTTCTGATTTTGGATGTCTGGATAAGGGATCATCTACCTGTATTAATATTAATATTATTAATTATTAATTATTTTAATATAAATTATTAATATAAATTATTAATCATTAAGTATTAATATTACTCATTAATCATTAATATTGATTATTAATTATTATAATTAATATTTATATTAACCTTTCTGGTCATTGGATTTCTCCTCTGACTTTAATCAAGGCAGTTTACATGGGCAGGCTTTTCTCAACCCCATATGGGAGTAGTTACAATCACAAGTGCTATCTTTCAAGAACACAACAGTCCAGGTGGTCTCCTTCACAATCCAGCAGCTCTCTGGCCGCTCACACTCCCACACATGGCTTGACAGGCACTCCTCCACTCCCGCTTGAAGGGTCGTCATCTCCGCTCCTCTCACCAGCTGGAGAGACTCATCTCTGGAGCTGTGTTTATCGGCAGTTCACTGTGACTTCTGGTTGGCTCAAACTGCCATCCGAGGTGACCTTCAGGTTTCAGAGGTGGCAACTCTTCCACTCTGACAGAGACCCATTCCTTTAATCAAGGAATGGCATTAAAGGCCATGTGAAAACTCAAAACAAATCAATCATGTACTATATAAAATTGTTCTTGGGCCCAAGGCCGGCCCACCCATGAGGTCAACTGAAGCAGTTGCATCAGGAAGAAGACTGGTGTGGGTGCTTGTATGTGGGGGGTGCCCACCTCTGTCCCCCTCCTTGCCACCAGTGCTACTCCTTCCACTCCTTGGATTGAAAAAGGAAGAGAAGAGGAAATATGGAAGGGGAGAGAGAGCTGAGCTAGAAAATTGGTGAGTGGGAGAAATGGAGGCTAGTGCATCACTGGGAATGGGGGTGGCTTGTGGCATGCTGGGGGTCTTGGTCCAACCCTGCTTGGCTTAATTAGTTGGGGGCTGATGGGCCAACATTCACTAGAGGGAACTGTTTATCTTCATCCAGGTGGCCGAGGAAACCAATGCTTGATATTATCACTGCAGCATTAGACTGTGCAACCCAGGAGTGGCCCTCCCTCAGCACATCATATGCCACTTTTTATGTAGAGAATTTTGAACATGTCGCTCCACCTTAATGTCGCTTTTAGCAATCACCCTGGTCGTTAAATGGAGCCTCCAAGTTCAAAGGCAGTCTATCTCAGAATGCCAGAAGATACAGAGCAAGAAACACAAGAGTGCTGTTGTCTGTTTGGGGCTTTCCCAAGACACTTGGCTGATGAGGCCAGAAAGGTGGCCTGCGTGGACCTTTAGTCCAGCCCTGAGGGACCTGCTCCAAAATCCATATAACCAGAGCAGATCAAGCAGAGCAAGTGTGGCCATCCTGAGTGTGCCCACTAAGCATTAGAAACTTGAGGATGAGCTGTGCAACAAGGAGTAGCAAGGAAATCAAGCAACCCCTAAACTACTGTGGTGCTCACTTTATTGTTATTGAAATGTCTTTCAGAATTATATGGCTTTTTTGTGTGTGCCATTCAGAAAGTGCCCATGTGTCACTAATGGCACACGTGCCGTGGGGTGGCTACCCTTGGTGTAGACAATGCTCATTGGAGATGTGGGCTTACAGAATACCTGGTCATGTTCCCATGGAAAAGACTTTCAAGGTCATCTAGTCCAATCCCCTTCTTATAGTAGGAAATCCTCCTAGAGCACCTCCAGCAGGTGCCTATTGAGCCTCTGCTTGAAGGTCTGCAGTGAGGGAGAATCCACCCACCATCTCGGCAATCTGCTCACCATGAGGTCATCTAGTCCAGCCCCCTGCCTGTTGCAGGAAATCCTCCTAGAACATCTCCAGCAGGTGCCTGTTGAGCCTCTGCTTGAAGATTTGAAGAGTATTTGGTATTCTGGAATTTGACATCCCTTCAGGTATTTGAAGAGTGCTATCATATCCCCTCTAGCTAAACATACCAAGTTTCCTCAACCTTTCCTCGTACAGATATAGGAAGCTGGACTATATGGGTCCTTGGCCTGATCCAGCAGGGCTCTTCTTATGGTCTAGTTCAGGGGTGTCAAACGTAAGGTCCAGGAGTCAGATGTAGTCCCTGGAAGCTTTTTATCCACCACCCCCCCATGATAATTGGGCTGGCCTAGTGCCATCCTTTGAACAACACTGCTTCTCCCAAGGTTCTGGGAGAGAGACAAGGAAGGAGGCCTCAGCCAAGAGATGCTATGGGATAGATCAAATGGAGTGGGAGAGGCTGCCAAGGTGCTAGCCCAATTACTACATGGGCCAGCTTTTCAGTAGTGCCACCTCTGCCAATGTGCCACTTTGCAGACCTCAGCTCAGCTGCACAGTGAGGCTGCAGTAGAAGCTACACTCCTGAAAGGTGGCCTGTGTGATAATCTTGAAAATATGATCAAGATGTGCACATTTTCCCCTCTGTCATTTGCAGCTGAGTTTCTTTGTGAGAATGAAGAGCTTATTTCTGGCCCTCATCTGCTTAATGGCATCACTTCCTACTTAATGATGTCACTTCAGTGGGCACCCTGAATGATAATGAGCGCACTATATGAAACGGGTTTGACTCCCCTGGTCTAGGTGAACCTTGAATGTGCAGGACTTTTCTCTGTGGTCAAAGCGGAACCACTGGAGACCACTAGCGTGCAAGTGGGAAACATAAACTATTATTATATTGTGCATGTAGTGAATGGCAAAATTATTAGAAGGAAGGTGCCCTAAGCTACAACGTTCATTTGGAAGTGATTTACAGTCCTTGTTTGTTTTCTAGGTGCCCCTCCCAGAGCACGAGACAATTAAATCATGAATCTGTCTGTGCAATTTTGTTTCAAATTAGGCGTCAACATTGTTTTCTTGTGGAATATTTGAATTCTTCAGCTAATATTTCTTGTGGCAAACCTCCTTGATGGCAGAGAAGCAGGATTCCTCTTATAAAGTATTTAGCAGGTGGAGAGTAATTGTCCCTCTTCACCTCTGCACAGTGTC
The DNA here is from genome assembly GCA_029204185.1 of Lerista edwardsae. NCBI lineage: Eukaryota > Metazoa > Chordata > Lepidosauria > Squamata > Scincidae > Lerista > Lerista edwardsae. Next base: position 211,458 of record JAJKFI010000234.1, on the reverse strand, counting down.
CTTTCCTGTGGCTGTTGTTGGTGTTCCGCATTTTTTTTTAGATTGTGAGCCCTTTTGGGACAGGGAGCCATTTAACTATTTTTGCCTGTAAACCGCTTTGTGAACTTGTTGAAAAGCGGTATATTAATACTCTTGACTGATTGATTAATGTTTTCAGCAACATGAAAAATAAGGGATCACAAATATTTTGTTGAACCCAGATAGGAGTCTATACAAAAAATCAACTTTTGCTTTCATGAAAGGAAGGAAGGAAGAACTTCAGGTTAAGCACCCTGCTTTTGGAAAGGGCTGTAATTGGAATTGGAAAGGGCTGTATGGAAAGAGAGAGGAGATCTGAACCGAGAGGATTTGTGAGCCCCCCTGGACCTTTCAGATCCAAAACCCTTTGAAATTGACGTAAGAGGCAACCAGGTCCAAGCTGGTCACCCCCCCCCCCGAACTCTCCCTCCATCTCACGCATCCGTCATGCATACTGAGCCCGGCAGGGCCTGAGCCTGCCATGACCTTTCCCCGTTCCCCATCACAACTGACACAAATTCTGACTGGTGTGATTTGCACCCGCCGTGATCCCCCCTTCTTCTCCTGTAACCATTACGCGTTCTAGCCTGAAGGGTCTCAGGACTCAGACTTGGGACCTCCATGAGCCACCAGCCCTTCCTTCATCTTGCCTGAGCCCCGCTCCTCCATTTTGACAGAAGCGAGGAACCCGGGAATCAAACCAGGTTAACGCTCTGCAAGACCGGGGAAGAAAGTGCTAAAGACCAGCAGCCAGCCAGCAATGATTGGATTATCACTCATTAACCTTCGGTTTGACCCGGCGTATCGCCTTAAACAAAATGTCAAACTGCAGGAACCCGGACTAATCGGGAGTTCATACCAGGTCAACGAGGGAATCCCCAGCCACGAAGATGGGTCGTGCTGTCAGATTCATGGCTGTAAGGACTCACGAACTGTCAACGGGAAAGCGTGAAGAGGACTTATGCATGTTTTATGAATGAAACCACGGTTTTTGTGGATGAAACAAGGGCTTTATGAATGGAAAGTGTTATTATGATGGAACTAGAATGTTAGGCTGTGTTAGAAGTTGAGATTTGTGTCTGCTTGGTACATGGGGGGGGAATGAAACAACAAGACAACGGGGCTCCTCGGGGCCCCCCCCCAAAATGGCTGCCCCTCCAGGGGCTGATGGGAAAGGACAAAATGGATGTCGGAAACCCAAGCTGCAAAGAAGGAGGTGGAAGATCGGGACATGCAGACCCCCATGACAGTTGCACAATCAAGCCATTGAACTGGCGCCTCTGCTGAAACTCGGGGGGGGGGGGATGTAAATGAAATGTTAGTGAAATGTATTCCGTTTAAATGTGTGTACCAGATTACATAGTGACTGCCTTTTGTCCCTTGATCACCCCACCTATCTCCCCTGCCCTTTGGGAAACCCCTTGTCCTCTCCCAGTGTCGCCCATTCCAAAATCCATTTCCCAACCCTTGTCTATTGTCCCACCTTTCCACCACAATTGTGTCACCCCAACCAGCCCTTATCAGCTATGGCACCAAACCTCCCCTTATCGGGTGGCAAATTGCTCTTACCCAACCTTTCTCAGGGAATTCATCTCAATTCAGGTGGGGGGGGGGAGCCCTCCAACCAGCAACCAGAAAAGTGCCAGCCAACCAACCAGGTGTTTCCCCCACCTCCCAGGTTACCAATAATTGATCACAGAACTATCAAACACATTTGATTGGTTTTTTACTTTTCTCCTCTTTTACATGCTCAAAGGTATAAATGTATGCGTGTTTGTCTCTTTGGCACACAATTTTGGGTGCTCCTTTTTTGCACGTGCCTTTTGTGGCCAATTGCATCCTTTATTAATAAAAAGATTTCTTCTTCTTATTCTGACACCGAAGTCCAGTTGGCATTCTTTCTGTTGATGTCTCCTTCTTTCCTTTCGATGAGCTCTCTCGAAGGGATCCATCTGGGTGGGAGTGCATTTCTGGGTTAAAGAGTCTGCTTCATTCCTGCGGGAGCAACGCACGCCGGGGGAACGAAGTCCTGTCAACTGGCGGGTCAACACGCCTCCTTCCTGAAGGAGACCAGAGACCCTGGGAATCCCTCTTGTGGGGGTGATTCTCCACACAAGAAAATCAAAGGGGCTTCAGGGATATAAGAAGAGTGCTGGTGGATCGGGCCCAAGGCTCACCTAGGCCAGCATTCTGTTCCCACAATGACTCATTAGCAACTTCTGGGAAGCTCAAAAGCAAGAGGAGAAGTTATACTTCCCTTCCACTATTGCTCCCCCGCAACTGATATTTAGAGGCCGCAGGATTTGGAGGTAGCACATAGTATGATGCGTAGCCATTAATAGACAGGAGTAAACTTCTGGGACTTCTTTCATGCCATTCAATTCACACAGAGTCACAAAGAATTCCAGTCTTGGCCTGTCCTGCACTGCACCCCTCCAGAGCCTCTTGTTTTATCAGGGGGTACAAAGTTTGTTTTGGTCCCCTTTTGGAATGTTCCTTTCTCCATTGGATCACACTTTCATACAATCATTGGATCATCATTTCTAGAAGATACAGTATAGAAAACTCTGTATAGTAGGCAGGCATACACAAAATGCAAATGTTGATCTTCACACAATATACAGGTCATGCCTCGTTATGTGGATAACAAAATCAGTGGATACTGAAATCAATGGAAAAAATGGCTTTAAAGACCCACTTCCAGGTTTCTTGTTCTTCCATTGTTGCCCCAAAATACATAGGTATAGACGCTATACCACATTCAGCCACTAGATGGGGTGAGAAATGGAATCTAATGGAATGTAGGAAGGGAGGAAATGGAATTCTGGCTCTTTTCCTTGTTAAAGGTAAAGGTTTCCCCATGACCGAATGGTCTAGTCGTGACCGACTGTAGGGGTATGTGCTCATCTCTGTTTCTAAGCCTGTAGAGCCAGTGTTTGTCTGAGGACAAGCTTCCGTAGTCATGTGGCAGGCATGACTTTACGCCGTAGCGCACAGAACGCCGTTACCTTCCCACTGAAGTGGTCCCTATTTATCTACTTGCATTTAGGTGCTTTCGAACTGCTAGGTTGGCAGGAGCTGGGACAAGCAACGGGAGCTCACTCCATCACACAGTCTTGAACTCTCAACCTTTCGATCAGAAAGCCCAGCAGCAGCAGTTTAACCTGCTGTGCCACCATGCCCCACTTTTTCCTTGTTACAAGGCATTTAAAGGTGGATGCAGATATCCGTGGTGAGTCAAATCAGTGGATACCTAATCAGTGGATAATGAGTCACGACTGTATGCAAACATTTTCTGAGATCCCAAGAAATTTCTGGCTCACCTTCTTTGGTTGTCAGGCCCCCTTTTTGACCCTGGGGCCCATGATGTACCTCCTGTACCTCCCTCTCATGGGTCATAGTGAGATGTAAGACCCCCAAAACACGCACTCCCACTCATGGGTTTTGACCTGGGGTTCAAGCGAGGGGAGTGCAGGGTGTAACTTGTACTTGGGCCCAGGGTGAAAAAGAGGGCTCCTTGGCTTCCCACGTCTGTGTCCTGTTGAGAAATCCAGTGTGTGTCAAATGCACCAGTCAGAAAAAACAATTGATGATGAAGAAATGTGGCTTCCAATGCATCACTCACAAACAAGCCTGCTCTGTTGCCTGCCTGGCAACCCGTGTGGTGCAAGAGGCCCAATGCAAATGTTGCTGAGTTTGGGAGAAGTGCCTAATGGCAGTGAAGTAACTCTTCATGGTTATTTGATCATCAAGGGTGTCGCCTCTTGACAGCCAGGTGGGGTGTTGCCCTGGGGAGATGATAAGGTCATCATACCCACCCCCTCAAGGGAATCTTGATGTGCCTGCGGCGGCCAGCCAGACGGTATAAAACCTCATGCTCCAGGCTCCTTCCAACAACAACTTCTCTTCCTTTGTGAACCTCAGAGAACCAGGTAAGAGCATTTGAGATCTGGGAGGGCATCTGGATTTTGGTGTGCGCGTGGTATGCAAGTATCTTGCTGCCTTGTGTGCTCCTTGGGGCATCTGGTGGGCCACTGCAAGATACAGGAAGCTGGACTAGATGGGCCTTTGGCCTGATCCAGTAGAGCGATGTCCTATATTCCTATGTTTCCGAAGGTGTTTGCTTTGTGCCTGCCTAATTTTCAAGCATAGACTGAATTGGGAATTGCCTTGCGTTTGGGAACTGACACAGTGCTTGAGACTCTCAAGAAAATATAATTGTAGGGCAGTCTTTGGCTGTTTGCATTGGAGGCAGCCTCCCACTGAGCTGAGCCATCACTGCCTGCTTTGACAGGTAGGACTTACTGGGGTAGAAATGTTAGGGATGGATTCTCTGACCGTCTGCTCTGGATCCACTCTGAACCTCCCTTATCCTGGATCAGATAATTAATCCAACAACCCCCTAAAAAGGAAATACTTTTCTAATTAATCTGTGGAACTCCTTGCCACAGGATATAGCGATGGTGCCTGGCCTTGATGCCTTTAAAAGAGGTTGGGCAGATTTCTGGAGGAGAAGTTCATTACAGGTGACAAGTCATGTTGGGTATGTGCAACCTCCTGGTTTTAGAAGTCAGCTGTCTCAGAAGGTCAGGTGCAAGGGTGTGGCAACCTTGTGTGCTCCATCTGGTGGGCCATTATGAGATCCAAGAAGCTGGACTAGGTGGGCCTTTGGCTTGATCCAGCAAATTCTTATGTTTTTTAAGTTGAGCTCTGTGAAAATGATTATGCTCAGGAGCTCCCTCAGAATCTTCAGCAAAGTCCTGCCACAGACCTTTTGTAAAAAGACGATCTCATACCACCGATCCAACTGTTGCAGTGGTTATCTGGCATCTCAGCGAGGGGATCTCTTCCACTCCTTCCTACCTAAGATCTAGAGATTCCACTGACTGAACCTGGAAGGGCCTTCCACAACTGGACCTTCCTGGGCTAGTCAAGGAACCTCCAGCATCTCGAGTTAAGGGCTACGCTTGAGGTCCTTTCTGTCTGTCTGTGATGCCAAGAGATGCATCTGGGATCTTTTCCATTTCAGACAACACCCGTTTCCTGCCCCCCCCCCCGATGCATGCATACTACAGCATCCTCAAGTTGAGAATCTTGAAGCAATCATTGAATGGGCACCTGCCCATGGAAGGAAGGGGATTGGGAGATGTTGTTGTGCCCTGAAGTGCATTGCGGCTTGAATTAATTGCCACCAGGAACACTCTACCAGGAACAGAAAGTAGGCTAGATTTAGGTGGAGCTGACAACAGCATACTTCAAACATAGGGGTCATTACCAGAGAACTATTCCAGAAAAACGCATGCATTCGGACAGGGTTGGAAGCAGGGTTCGGACAGGGTTCGGACAGGGTTGGAAGCTAGGCCTTAGGGCCGGGATGCCCTGAGTGTGATCCAGAATGTTAGAATGTCTTTTCAACAATGGGGGCTGTGAACCATGTCCCTATCCATCCATGGCCAGTTTGGCTAGAGGAGTGGGGGCTACCAGGACTCAGGGTTCAAGCTGAAGCAGTGGAGTAGCTACGTAAGTATGGCAGGGAGCAGCCGCAACGGAGCTGCTGCCATCTGCTGCGGGGGGGAGGGAAACAGTCTGGTGGTGCAAGCCTAACCTGGAGTTAGGCTGGCACATCTAGGCCAGCAAAGTTTGGCTGGCAAAGGGACACCGTAAAGGACGTTTGGATGATCACTCTCGGAGTCAGGGAGGATGGCGCACATCTGTTGTTGGCCTCTCTGCCTCCAGGAGTGGTCCAAACATTCTTTATGGTGGCCCTTGTGCTGGCCAAACTTTGCTGGCTTAACTGTGCCAGCTTAACTCTAGGAACTACTTTGGGGATGAATCACTCTGTGCAACTCAGAACAGAAAGGGCTATAGAAGGGGCTGCATTTTGGTGGGTTATAAAACCTTCTCTACACTGGGTAGCAAATAGCTGAGCTACACCACTGAGCTGAGGTCTCAGCCTCCCGAGAAAGTATAAAATCTTATATGAACGCAGGAAGTCAGACCATTCGTGCATCCAGCTCAGGGTTGCCAGACTCTGAAATCTTGATCAGAAGCTGTCCAGAGTTTCAGAGAAGGGTCTGTCCCAGCCCTTCCAGGGATTGAGGCTGGAAAGGTGCCATGCCCAACCATGTTGCAAGACAGGATCCCAAGTGGAGATCCAGACTCTTTCATGCTTGACCTGAAAACTTTCACCAGGCGCCAATCAGCTCCACCTCCTGACCTACAAAGCAGCCCGTCTGACTCCAGTCTCTAGAATGTCTGTGTCTACACTTTGGGGTGGTGGCCCTCTTGGCACAGAGGAGATGTGGGGAGCAATTAGCAAACAGTCCTGTGTATGCTGACCCAAAGGAATGCAGACCTGATCCTCATGCGAACTAAAATGCTCTCCCTCAGGGCCCTGGTGGGCCAAATGCAGCCCTCCCCACTTGAGGATGTGCCAATCCCTGCTCCTTCCCCTCCCCTTCACACTTTCGCATTACCCCGTTTCCTTTTTCAAACCAGGATCACTGGAGGTGAATTGGTGGACAGAATGCATCAGTCTGCTGCCTGAAGCACCTGCTTCAATTGGCCTCATCAGTGGGCCAGCCCTTCTCTCTCCCACTAGTCCAGGGTCCCCCTAACCCAGAGTGTAGCTTGAACCTCTGATTTCCATTGGGAATTGTGTGTTATGTAGTGGTTCGAGGGTTGGATTTAGATCAGAGTAGGTTGGCTTCCAATTTCTACTCAGCCCTGGGGGGTTAGTGGGTAACCTTTGTAGCCTAACTGACCAGGTTTGTTGTGAGATGGAGTTGTACACACACACACACACACACACACACACACACACACACACACACATTTTAACCCTGCCCATCAGGGCCGTTCAGACTAGATACAAATCAATTGATGGAATATAGTCAATTCAAGTCATTAATTCCATAATTTTGGGTCTACCTCCTCCGACCAGGGTATACCCAACCAATCCCCTGACACCCACTAGGAGAACATCCCATGAAAGTCTTGTGGTCAAGGGCATAGGATGGTGGTTCCCAAATGCTTGATCTGTGGCTCCTTAAAGAGCCACAGAAGCCAGACAGGGGAGCCAAGAACCCTCCTGAAAAACTTACCATCCTATACAGTGTATAGGACTGTAGCCCAAATAAGCATCCATGACCAATGGCCCATGTCAAGGGAGCCTCCAGTTTGGGAAGCACTGGGATAGGGGCTGAGCAGATGGAAGCTGCTGTGAAGCAAATCAATCAAACAATGACCTTGACTCCATGTCCCGGCAGGTCCACCTCCTTGACCTTCAGAGATGGCTGCTGCTAACCGTGGTGGAGCTTCATGGAACCAGTGCTATGCCAGCTGTCCCGCATCGACAGTGACCATCCAGCCTCCTCTCTTCGTCTTGACCATCCCAGGGCCTGCTCTCTACTGCCCAGACCAGCCCTTCCAGATTCAGCAATACAACCCATGTGCCGGAGGTCCAATGACCAGGCCCCTCAGCGGCTCCAGCTTCTACTCACAGGCTCTCCCCAGCAGCTCCTACAGCTCCTACAGCAGCTACAACTACTAGAATGAGAAAAAAAAATGATCCACGGAAACAATGGCGGGGAACAGAAGGCAGATTGAAGAGCTGAAACAGATGTCGGCGCATCTTTCTACTGCAGCCTTGGGTGCCCTAATGGATCAAAAGGCAGAATGCAAATGCTTGAATTAGTAAATGGATGCCTGGCATACGGCCATGGACTATGGGTGTTGAGTTGTTCCTGAAACGCGATCCATGCATGCTTGCTTCATCTTGCTCAGATATGAATGGCTCTTTCCTGTTTCTCAGCATCTCATCTGTACTAATGTGTCCCTATTAAAAAGTGATTACCGAATTTGAACTTCTTGCGTGCAGTTTGTATAAATGGCGCTACTCAAGTATAAGTCGATCTCACAGATAAGCCGAGGGCAGATTTTGATAAAAAAAAAATGTGGCCATCAGATAAGTTGGAGGGGGTAAAAACTATCGGGGTGTTTTGTCTGATTTTATCCGCTCTTGTTTCTCTCATGCTCAGAAGGTCAGGAGCCAATTACTGCAGTGAGGGGTGAGTGATGAAAATGGTGCTTGTGAAAAGGAGCATAAAACAACCCCAAATAATGACACAACAGCATTGAATTGCTATTGGCATTGATAAATAGCACTGAATTGATGTGTGGTGGTGGGGAACAGATTCATACATCAGGGAAAAAAACCCCACAGGTTTAAAAACACACCACAGCATAGCAATTCCAGAAAGGGTTGGAATTAAGGAGAACAGCATGCTTGGAAAAGTTGCTCCAATATAAAAAATGAAACAGGGATCAACGGACAGCTTACTGCAAAGCTTGGAAATTCTCTGCAAGCATAAAAGAGGTCTGCAGAAACTTTGCAGACAATCAACACACAGTTGACATCCCTGAACTGCCCTGACCCCTACTGACCCAGGGTTAAGGCACTTTGCAATTCATGTATTTGCAAAAATGTCTCGCCCTATCTATGGTAGGTGTGTAAAAAAGAGACATACAAAGCACATTGTCAGTTCCTCCTGAGGAGCAACAAATTAGATTTCTCAAAGGGAAGCCAAATCGAGGTCTATAAAGCCAATGAAATATTTCAAGGAGAGGGGATGTCTATGCAGAAACAAAATAAAAATGAGACCCCCTTTATCTCATGAAACAGCCTGACAACATTGATCAACATGAATTTGTTTCAAGCCTCCTGGCATTTGTAAAAAAACAAGCCTAGGAGAGTATTGGTGACCGCCCTGCGCCAAGACTCCCCCGGGCGACCTGCACCTTACTTGGAGTGCTGGGGCGACCTCCGAGGCCTCCGTGCAGAGGGGGGGGGGGAATCTGTAAGTATTGCAAGAAGCCTTACCCTGTCATGCAAATCCCACCTCTCCCTTGCTGCTGTAGCCAGTAAGCAACGCCAAGATGTTGCTGTTCCCTGTGAGGATTGGCTAGAACAGTGCAGGACAGGAGTGTTTTCCACTGCAAGGTGAGGCTTCTTGCAAAACTTACAGATTTGCCCCCCCATCTGCCTCTGCCTCCGTGGAGCCACGGGGGAGCTCATTCTTCTCCCAGCCAGCTGCCAAAGCCACGGCTGGGCAGGAGACGACAGGGGGCGAGAGCAGGGTGACGTGGACACATGGCAGCACGCTCGGCCCCGCTCCCACCGGAAAAAGCCCTGAGACCGGGATTGACGCCTCCGTTGACCTTGGCCTGAAACAGGAGCCATGCATGCGCAGCTCCCCCTTAAGGCCAGCCCAGCTCTCGCCTGAACTATCACAAGAGCTTGGGCCGGAGGGGGAGGAGCTGGAAGGGGCGGGCCTTCCAGAGCCCCAGCCAAGGCGCATAAGGAGCTCGGCCAGGGTAGAGAGCGGTCGCTCCTGGGCGCTGGTTGGAGGACCAGCCCGAGCAAGCACCGCGGGAGACGGCCGCCCTCTTCCCTGGACAACCTCCTCAAGGGGTGCACCTGATTGGGTCCCGGTGGTGGCCCGAGGCAGACCCCCAGCAGCTTGGCTGCCCATCCTGCCCTCGCTGGGCAGAGGGTGGAGGGGGCGGGCACCACTGTATTGGGACATCAGCCCCGCCAACCAAGGAACACCTCCCGCAGCGGGGGTAGTGGCCACCCTAACAAACTGTCCCCACCTGGACACCCGCCAGCGGCCCTGAGCCGATTGCTGCCCCGCCTCGCCCAGTGGCCAGGGGCATCCTGGGGGTCCCGGAGCCCCATGCCGACCTACCCCCCATCCAGCCTGATGAGTGTGCCCCACGGTGCCACAGAAGATGGTCCTGCTGAGTGTAAGTCAGGACCCAGAAGTCCTTGGGGCAAACCAAGGGCTAAAGAAAGGGGGGCCGTGAAGTAACGTGACCCCCTTTTTCCTTGGACTAGCCCATGAATGTAAAGGAGCTCCATAGATTAAAGGGCCTGTGCCAAGTCAAACCTCTGCCTCTTACTGCGCAGTGAACTGGCACCGGTATCTCCAGAGCTTTGACCACCAGCTCCCCACGATGTCTCTGCCACCCTGCGAGGTCCCGATGGAATTCACAGAGAGCCATTTCATTTCCCTGTTTCTTTTCAGAATTATGGAATGTTAGAGTTGGAAGGGATCCTAGAGGTCATTTAATCCACTCCTGTGCTCTGTGCAGGCTACTGCTCCAGCATCCCTGATAGGTGGCTATCCAGCCTCTGCTTGAGACCCTCCAATGGGAAAGAGTCCACGACTGAACAAGGCAGACTGTTCCAGCATCAGGCAGCTCATGCGCTTGGGAAAGATTTTCTGATTTACCCAGAACCACCCAATGAAGACACAATAAAGGTGGGGTAACTTTATTACAGTTAACAGCCGAGCAGCCAGGCATACAACAGGGAGCTACACAACCCCAAACAGTGTGTGGGCCTTACCTACAGAAGATGGAATATAGACCAGGAGTAAAGCCAGTTGACTCAAGGCAGCTTTGACGTGACTGAAGGGATGGGCTGTCATAGTCACCTGTTACGGGTAAAGGGCATTTGGACGGCGTGGCTCATACATATCAAGGCATGCCATCCGGCTGAGTTGGCCAAATAATAATAATAATGATAATAATGATGATAATGATAATGATGATGATGATAATGATGATGATGATGATGATGATGATGATGATGCAGTCACAGACCAACCAAAAAATAAAACAATAGCAATGTAAGAAATGTAGGCGGTTCAGAGGTCTTGGACCATCAAGCCCAAGCCAGATCAAGGCAGACCCCACTACCCACAAATCAATCCCAACTCCAACACCATGACACATCTCCATTGATAAATTTCCTACCCTCAGCAATTTATCTCTACTTAATTATGGATACTACTAATACATACTACATACCGGCATATATTTGAACCTCCTACACCCATGATATTATTACTCCAACTGCATGGGTCCACAGTCTTTCAACACCAATTTCAGGATACTTATCACTGCCGCCAAAACATTTGCAACACTGTGTGTGATTATTGGATTTTTGTCAGGTAACAGCAAGTAAGTGTATGGTTGACATGTACGACTCAGAAATTGGTCCAGCAATGGAGAAATGAAAGTGGCACGAACAGCAGTACAGCAGCACATGCTCGAAGTGGCAGTACAGCAGTACATGCTTGGTGGTTTCAACTTCATCCGAACTGCAAGGGCAAAGATGCTGCATCTTTACAAGGGGCATACAAGGGGAGAAAAACACCCGCCACTTCTCACAGTCTGGGGTAGGTGGAAAAGCTGGCAGCTGAAAGCCAATTAGGGTAGCAGCAAAACATTCCTACCTTCGCCCCAAGGGTGACCATATCAGCTAATCTCAGACTGATATAAGGGGTGAGCAGGTGGGGCTAAACAACCCTAGTCCTGAGCTCCTTAAAAATCCTTGAATGTTGCAACGCGTTTGAGTTTGGCTTTAGGAAAAAGGCTGGCAGCCAATAAGCTGGAGCCGGCCTTCCAGTTGCCCTCAGTTTCAGAAGATCCATACAAAAGATTCTGCAGTGCAGGGAACGGGGCATGGCTAGACTTGTGCTGGCGTAAGGTTGCGTGTGGCGCAGTCTGTGCTCAAGCCTCCCAGCCTCCATGCAGCCAGCTCTGTTGGCGCAATCAAATGCAGTTAACATAATTTAATAAGCAGTTGTGATGCAATCACAAATCAGCCCGGCTTTAAGTGCCCCAGCAGCCAAGGGAGTGCAGGCAGCTCCTGCTGCCCTCAACACCGACACACCCTGCCCCAGATCTCAGACCTCATGTTCCAATGAACCCACCCAGGGCCTCTGAGAGGAGTTTTATCAGGGGGCCCAAAGTTTTTTTGGGGGGGCCCTTCCCTTCTCCACTGGATCCCAATTTCATGCAATCACTGGATCATAATTTGTTCAAATTACGGCATAGACAAAACTGTTGTCGGGGGTCCCTATGGATGACCTCAAGAGGTGCCCCGGCTGAGAGTCCCCTGCTCAGCATGCAACTTGGAGAGAAAGACCCCATGGAAAATTCTTAGCTGAAAGAAGGCTAAAACAACATCACAAAGGGGGGCTGGGAGCCAACCTGAAAATTTCCTGGGATCTTGCATTTTCTGATCTCATCAAGGTCCAAGAGAGAGGTGTGCAGAAGGTCCCTTTTACCCAGGCCCAGGGTCAGAAAAGGGACCCAGGAACCAAAGGAAGGGACCAAACAATTTCCTCAAGTTAGGTGAGCACTGTTAGGCCAGCAAAGTTTGTCTGCCACAAGGGTCACAGATGTGCACCACCCTCCCTGACTCTAAGAGTGGTCCAAACACCCTTTACAGTGGCCCAAGTGCCGATGAAGCTCTGCTGGCCTAACTGTGCCAGCCTAACTCCAGGTTAGGATTGCACCAGGAATCTCAGAAAATGTTTGCGTATATTGTGTGAAGACTAGCATTCACATTTTGCGGAAGGCAACATAGTTGTGTTGTAGGGGGTGTTCAAGTGTCTAGTAAGCGGCCAGCAGTAATTCTTGGTGGGAAACACTTCTTGGCTGGAGTCCAACTGTTGGCAGCCTCTCAAATGTGGCTCTGTACCCCACTGTGGCTATTTTGGCCCTCCAGGAAACACTTGCATTGCTATGCTCAATGGTCAAATGCACATAATGCAGGACTTGGAAAGGGGAAGGTCAGACCAGGATGTCAGGGGACCCCATCAAAGGGGGGAAAGGTTGTGGACACCCTCCCTTTCCTAAACACATGTACAGACCTAACTCCATTTTGGGTCTCATCCTGCGAGTTAAAGTTATTAAGAATTGGTGCCAGAGACATCTGTAAGTCTCCTTTCCCCTCAGAGTCTTAAGAAATGCAAATCTGGTCTCTGACAAAAGGTGTATACAATGACAAGTCCTGCCTGAAATTAAATCAAGTTCTTATCTGCCCAGGAGATATCTGCTCACCTGCTCACCTGGACAATTCTTTTCAGACTCTGCTAAAAAGCCTCCCACCCTGAACCTGAAGCGACACACACCCTGCTACACCCCATTGTATCTGTATTGCTTGATGAAATTGTTTGCTCTTTTTGCATTCCTGTAGACTTCTTGTAACATGAAATTGTGCCTTTGTAACCCCCTTCCTCCTTGGGAGGAAGGATTGATAACAACAGATTACATTGTTAAAAACCTATAAAATGCAATGCCAAATGTAAGATCTTTACACAAGCCAGTCCTTCGGGGCTGTGCTTTTTGCTGCTTGTGTCCTTTAATATTAAAGTCCATATTTTTGAAGCTTCAGTAACATCAAATCCAGCGCTGGCTTTTGTCAGCCCACACAGCCCTTCCCCTTTCCAGCATCCCATCTTCCCATATTTTCAATATGGCTGCTCTAGGTGCATCATGACCCACCTGAAATTGGCTCATGACCCGCTGGTGGGTCCCAATCCACAGTTTTGGAACCACTGGATTTTGTTGCAGAATTTCACCCAAGAACTATGCCTATCAGAACAAATGCGCATGGGGCATTCCGTGTTCAGAAGCCCAACCACTTTGTGTCTCCTCACCACCAACCAAACCTCAGAGGGCAGGAGGACACGCAAGAGAACTTCCCTCCCTGACCTTAATGGCTGGGAACAGTCTTACAGAGCAAGGGATTCCTTCAGATATCTTCAGAGACCTTCAATTATGCTTTCAATGTAATTGCCAGTGCCTTGAATCTTGCCCAGAGACAATGAACACACTGAAACAGCAGTGGGGAGAAATGGTCAAAGCATCTCACCCCAACACTGGGGAGCTGACAAAGAGCTATTTCCAGGAGTGGTGGGGCCCAATCCAGGGCATTTCCATGCCCCCCCCCACTCACCACAAAGAGCGGTTGTGATGCCATGCACAAAGCACAGCACCTGGAAATAGTTGGTGGGGACATGACGACTGTTATATAGGCAGGAGGATGTTATGAACCTCAGAAGAACTTCTGCCTTGTCTGGACTGGGAGTGCAGTCCTAAACTGGAGTTAGGCCGGCATAAACTAAACAAGCAAAGTTTGGCCAGCACAAGGGCCACCATAAAGCATTTTTGGACTACTCTTGGAGTCAGGGAGGATGGCTCACATCTGTGTGCTGGCCTCTCTGACTCCGAGAGTGGTCCAAACATCCTTTATGCTGGCCAAACTTTGCTGGCTTAGTTTATGCCAGCCTAACTCAGTTTAGGATTGCGCCCTTAATTTCAGTTTGCTCACCAATGACCATCCCTTCATTGACTCCAAATATCAGTCCAGGACTTTCACCATGTTTTCAGCCCCAACAAATCTCTCACACCATTTTTAGATAGATGATAAACTGCATAAGGGATGGAATAGAGTCCTGCAGGGCCTCATAAGCCAGAGAGCATGATGTTGAACAGAAGACCCACAACAGACTTCCTGGAGTCTCCAAGAAGGACCACAGCCAACTCCATCGCAGCTCCATCCCAGGTGGTCCAGAAGGACACCACAGTTTGATTGGCTTGAAAGCCACGGACAGATCCAGGAGAACCAGCAGGAACACACTCGCCCTGTCCAGTACCTGGCACAGATCACAGAGGTTAGGAGTCCCAACAAGTCTAAGCCTCGCCACTCTGGTCCTCCTAGAAATGTTGCAGGTATTTAACTTTACCGAAATTTGGTGGCAATGCTACTCCCTGTTTACTTCCAGAAGAACAACCGGTTTGGAGAAGAGGGGGGGAGGACAAGGAGAATGTTTAATCATCTTGGTTGGGGTCTGGTATTCAAAATGTGAACGTCATTTATATATTATATATACAGGTAGATGATCCCTTAACCAGACATCTGAAATCCAAACTACTCAGAAATCCAGATCTTTTTCTTTTTAAAAAAAAATGTTTGTGGTGTGAACACTAGAAGGTCTTGTATTCTTTCCCACATGTAGGCTGTAAGTTCTATTCTCTGCTCTGTGGTGTGGGCCATTGTTCAAAAATGTCAAAAAGGCATGTGGGTAACAGTGAAAAGAGCAAGAGGAAGCATCTCTCATTATATTTATGCAGTTATTCCAAAATCCAGACACCTTCCCATCCCAAGCAGTCCAGATAAGGGATATTCAACCTCATATAGGCATACCCCAATATCCACTGATTCAGTATCCACAGATCCAGTTACCTACGAATTCCATGGATACTGGGAGGCCTATTAAAATGTTAGGGGAACATTAAACAAATCTCTTTTTTACCTTGTTGCAGCAAACCATTGATATTCCTTAAAGGCATAAAAAGGCACCCCCAGTATCCACGGTTTCAGGTATCCATGGTGGGGTCTGGAACGGAACCCCAGTGGATACAGGGGCATACCTATATTTCTATCCCACTTTCCAGAGCTCAAGGTGGGAGTGACATCATCGAAACCTATTGCAGACTCAGACCATCTAGCTCAATATTATCTCCACTGAACAAATAAAATTAGGTCAATCGCAAGAGAGGAGACTCCAGCTGGATATCAGGAAGAAATTATTGACGGTAAGGGCAGTTTGGCAGTGGAACCGCTTGCCCAGAGAGGTGGTGGAGTCTCCCTCCCTAGAGATCTTCAAGCAGAGGCTCAACAGGCACCTGCTGGATATGCTCTGGGAGGATTTCCTGCTACAGGCAAGGGGTGAGACTAGATGACCTTGTGGGTCCCCTACATCTCTAAGATGCAGTGTCTCACCCGGGTCTCTCTCAGCCTTACCTAGCAACATCAGGGATTGAGGCTGCAATCTGATCCACACTTGGAGCAAACCCCAAACATTATAATGAAACGTACTTTTTTTTTTAACCAAAAGTTTTCCTGTTTATAGTACATTAAAGGTAAGGGTAAGGGTAACAGAAACAAAGGGGATAGGTTCACAAAGGTACATACAAAAGGTAAACACTGTCATGTATCCAAATAAGTCTTGATTTGCTAAATATATTCGACTTCTTACAACTTCGAAGACAAATATCTATTAAAACTTCTATATCTATACATCTATATATCTAGTATAGTATCTCATCATCCCTGAACTAATCAACATTGCGTATCAATCCATTCATAAAAAGGTTTCCAATAAGATTTTGCTTTACTTTGCTTTCCCTCTTTTAATCTTACAGTTAATATATCCATTTCAGCTACTTCATACAGTTTAGCTATCAGCTGTTCCAGGGATGGGATTTCCTGATTTTTCCAACCTTGTGCAAAAAGTAATCTTGCTGCTGTCACAACATGTATATCTCTTATCTACGTCTTGTATATCTGCCATAATATTTAATAAGAACAACTCTGGCTTAAATGAAATTTTACAATTCAACATCTCTTGTAGCAATTCATGTATTTTTCCCCAATATTTTTTTGCTTTTGGGCAAGTCCACCACATATGGAAATAAGATCCTTCCATCTCCCCACATTTCCAACACTTATTCAAGGAATTTTTATACATCTTCGAAATTTTTTCAGGTGTCATATGCCATCTGTAAAACATCTTGTAAATGTTTTCTTTAAAAGATGTAGCTTTAGTAACTTTAACATTTATCTTCCAAACTTTCTCCCATTCTTCCAGTGGTATATCATGCCCTAAATTTTTTGGTTTTCAGACCACCAATCCAACCGAATATTTATCTCTTCTAACAGTTCTTTCGACAAAAGTCTGTTATCACCATCTAATAATTCTTCATACGTTCTATTTTGGTCTTCTCTAAACCATTCTGGGTTTGACCCAACTTCCAATGGTTTGATCCAGTTTGGAATTTTAAGGTATACTTTATATCTAATCTGTTCCCAGACCCACAAGAGGGCTCTTCTTAAACCATGCCGCTTAATGTTACTATGGAATTTTGCTTTGAATGAAACGTACTTCTGAGTAGACACACATAGTATTGGGCTCTTAATCTAGAACAGTTTGCACCCAGTGGGGCTCTACCACTAGGCAACAACCCCATTCCAAGCAGGCTTCCAGTTTTAGCTCCACAGAATTCCCAATAATCCTACTTTGTGGTTGATCATTCCAGATCCTATTCTGCAGAGAGCAAAATGGAGTCAAATGCCGGTTGACTAAGAACCATCCCATGGCTCCTTAATATTTGAATGACAAACCGATCCACACACATGGTGAATAAGCCCAACCGATTTGGACCACACTGAGAGCACAACCCATCAGGAAGTACTGGAAGCCCATTGCTTAAGCCGTGGATAATAACAGTTATCTCAGACATTGTTAACATTGTGGATCGGTACATCACATAATTGCTTGGTTCCCACAGTTGCCAAGTGTTCATTACCCAGTGAGATAGCGCCAAAGCGCTGCAATTATCCACCATACAGTTGCACAAGCCTTCCATAAACATCAGCCAGACTGAATTCCACTTTAGAAAATGATTTCCGTGAACACCGGCAACAACAATTTCCTTGGAGGAAACTGAAGCTCACAAGGATTGTTGAGTGACAACGCAACAAAGGAACATAGGCCGACTTGTTAACACAACATGCTGTAATGATTAAACCCTTTTTGTTACATTTAGGATGCAATCCTAACCTGGAGTTAGGCCGGCACAGATAGGCCAGCAAAGTTTGACCAGCACAAGGGACACCATAGAGCATGTTTGGGCCACTCTTAGAGCGAGGCAGGATGGCACACGTCTGAGTGCTGGCCTCTGACTCCAAGAGTGGTCTAAACATACTTGATGGTGACCCTTATGCCAGCCAAACTTTGCTGGCCTAACTGTGCAGGTGTTTATTTTTGTTAAAAATGCATAAAAACGCAAAACGCTGCCTTTTTGGTGTGAAAATATCTGAATAAAAACATAAAACATAAAAACATTTTGGTGTTTACAGTATTTTCCAGAAATTAAAATCATTTTCTTTTCCAATAGAAATAATACTGTGGCTGCACCTGCTGACATTATATCACATATATCACCTACCTAGTATACTTCAAAAGCATTTAAAATTACTAAAATTGAGAACTTGAAATGTGAAGTTAGAATAAAAATACATAACACTTTCTGCTTTCAAATCATGAAATCTGTAAAAAAAAATAACATTTTCAAACACCCCGAGCCATTGAGTCACAGAATGGATTTCTTTACACAGCACATGAAGTTTCTGGGATTCCTCACCACAGCCCATGGGAAGAGCCATTAGGATAGATGTTTTAAAAAGTCTATAAACAAAACCTGTGAGTAGATGTTAACCACGAGAAGTCAAATGGACCTAAGCCATGTACCTGTCTGCTGAAAAACAAGTCATGGTTCTTGCATCATGCTCAGTCTTTCCACAGGCTCCAAATGAGGATTAGACAAGTTCATGGGGAAAGACAGTTCTATTTAGGATAATTCAATAGAACTTCCATGCTCAGTAGAAGCCTACCTCTGAATACCAGGTGCTTAGGACAAACTATGGGAAAGGACTCTTATCTTCCTTATCTTCCTGCCCTAATTGTGGATTTGTTGGAAACTTCTGGTTTGTTCTGGAATGTTAGACTGGAACGTTAGACTTTGAGGTTTATATCCAGAAGGACAGTACTGATTTTTTTTAAAGCGTCACCTCCAATATCCTTCAGTACTTACTGTGACAACACACCCTTTTTAAATTTAATTTAATTATTTAATTTAATTTAATTAATTTAACTTAATGTAATTATTCATACAATAAAAACTCTATAAGAATAAGATGACATTGTAAAATTAATTCAGGAAGAGAACAGAACAGACCGGTTTGAATAGTGTAAACAATTAGGCATGATTACAATGTCTGATTCCTAATGTCGACAACTAATGCCTATGTTCACAAATGGAAATATCCATTCATTTTTGTGCAATATATTATAAAGAAACCTGCCTTCCTTAATCAGACTACTGCTCCATTTAAGCCAGTTTGGTCAATGCTGATCTTTCTCAGATCTTAGAACAGGGAGAGGGTTAAGAACATAAGAAGAGCCCTGCTGGATCAGGCCAAAGGCCCATCTAGTCCCATCTAGTCCCATCTAGTCTAGTGGCCCACCAGGTGCCTCAGGGAGTACACGAGACCACAAGATGACTATCTCCTTTTGCCACACTTTTGTATCTATACTTCTTAGGTAAATTTCTGAGGAAAACATGAGGTAAATAAACATAAAGGCAACAGGCAGCAGGACGCAGAGTGCTCCCTGAGGCACCAGGTGGGTCACTGTGAGATTCAGGAACCTGGACTGGATGGACCTTTGGCCTGATCCAGCAGAACTCTTCTTATGGTCTCTTCCTTTCCATCCTGCATTTTCCAATCCAGGAAGGAGGAGAGGTGGAGGTAAGTGGATGGAAAGAGATGGGTGTCACCCACCAATCTCTTGCCTGAAGTGATTGTGTCAGGTGAACTCATGGATTGGCCGGTCCTGGCTGATGGAATGCTTTTTAAATAACCCCCTTTTGCTTATTGTTCTAGATTCGGTAAGATCTGTCTTCTCTAGTTTTGCATGACAGTTTGCCACTATCCCTGCATTATCAATCCATTTAGAATGTTTTGCTGAAATGTCCTTCATTTTCTCCAGTAATGTGCTCCAAAGGGTCCAGGCCTCCATGATGCTTGTCCTGAACAATGCAGGAGTGGTGAGCTTCCAGCATGTAGAGGCATACCTAGAGGGGGATCACAGCACTACGTTTTGCAAGCAGCCACTCCCCCTCCTCTTCCGAGCCATTCCCAGAAAAAACAGAGAGGCTATGTTGGCTCTAAATGGCTCCGAAGAGGAGGGGTGCGGCTGCTTGCAAAACTTAGTGCTGTGATCCCCCTCTAGCTATGCCTCTGCACTGTAAAGTATTTACTGTAATACTGTAATGAGTACTGTACTCATTACAATACTGTAATGAGACATGGTCATAAAGGGAAAGTAGGAAAGTAGGGAAAGTAGGACAAATTCAACAGCCTCTGCAATACACAAGGATCTTGGTGTCATGTTCTGAAGTAGAAACGTTTTGAGCACTCTGGGAAAGTTTTTCTGTCAATAGACTTGTGCAGGGAGTTGCAATATTACCACTAAGATACAACCATTCCTCAAACCAGTCCCAAACCTCCAGCAAAGAATATTCTTTGCAGGCCCCTCTACCTGTGGATCTGGTATTTACAGATTCATTTATGCCCCCACATCACCGTTAAAAGTTTTTTAATCTTTACCTCTGTGAAAATGTCCTTTCTTTTATAGGTTGCTAAAAGGATACAAGCATATAGCAGCGCAGGCAGCATGAATGCTTGAAGAGACTCAATCAACCTTAACAGGAATCAGTTAACTTCCTGCTTCCTGTTAATGTCAATCAAGGAAGTGATTCCTGTTGAGTCTCTTCAAGCATTCAGGCTACCTGCAGCCTGCCTGCACCTGCTATAAGCTTGTATGCTTTTAGCGACCTATAAAAGGAAGAACATTTTCGCAATGGTAAGGAGGACCCAAACAATGTTAATGAGCTGGGGGGGGGGGGGACACACAACATGCAGGGGCCATGGAGACAGGCTTCCTCTATATCCATGGGTTCCAGATCTGGGGCTGGGGGCTGGAATGGATCTCGCACAAATACGGGGACCCACTTGTATTTGCACTATAATCCTTTGATCTGTACAGTTCCTGATACTTTTGGGTTGTTTCTAACAGTGCTGCCTGGAGACACCTATTTCATCTGGGTCATTCATCCGCAGTTTGATGATGCAAGATCCATATTCTACACTTTTTCATCCTGTATCAATAACAACTACCAGGAGATTGTGACAAGATAACATCAAAGGCAGCCTACCAGAAAAATTTCAATTGCATGGCTCAGTGGCTTCCCTGAATGGGATTGTTTATATGACACCCAGAGTTGAAAGGATTCACCCTTGTCAATTGCTCTTAGACAGCACCCATGACAATTACCTTCTTTGCAAGGTGGAGCAAAGCAGTCATGAAAGAATCTGGTCCTGAGCAGAAAAAAATGGAGAGAAGCTCTTATGCCGTTTGTCTGAGCCTCAACAGTTTGGTGAACTGGTTCTGATTGACATAAGTGATATTGTTGAGTTAGGAATTGTCTTGGATTCTTTATGCGCAGTTGGTTGCCAACAAGTTCTAAGGGGAAGCAGCTTTTATACTACCACCTTCTTATGGCAGCCCCCTGGTTTCCTTGCTTCAGAGAAATCAGGAAAGCCCTGAAAGCTTCAAAGCCCCCCTCCCTGAATGGTGTCGCTGTCATTGCAACAGGAAGGGGAACTTGTGAAAGGGGGAATGCCCTATTGTGCTAGTGGAAGTCCCATTTAACCTACTTGTATCCACTGGGACTTGGTGGCGCAGCGAGTTAAACCGCTGCTGCTGGGCTTTCCGACTGGAAGGTTGGGAATTCAAGACTGCGTGATGGAGTGAACTCCCATTGCTTGTCCCAGCTCCTGCCAACCTAGCAGTTCGAAAGCACCTAAATGTAAGTAGATAAATAGGGACCACTTCGGGGGAAGGTAACGGCGTTCTATGCGCTACTGCGTGTAGTCATGCCAGCCACATGACCACGGCATCTTGTCTTTGGACAAAACACCAGCTCTACAGGCTTTGAAATGGAGATGAGCACTGCCCCCTACAGTCAGTCACGACTAGACCATTTGGTTGTGGGGGAACCTTTACCTTTATCCACTGGGCAGCCCAATCCAACCCAACCCTATTTCATTGATTTATTTATTTTATAGAACAGTGGTTCTCGTTTTGGCACTGGGACCCACTTTTCAGAATGACAATCTGTCCGGCACTCACCAGAAGTGATGTCATGGCTGGAGGTGCCGTCATTGTGACGCCAGAGCCTGCTGCTTTCCCGAGAAGGCAGCAATAAATGGAGTCATTTCTCAGCCATTTTCCAATAGCAAAGTGAATCAGACAGAAGAAAAGACTATTTGCAACCCTTGACCCAAGCAACACAACCACACAGCCCTCCCCCTTTCCAGTGTCTCATCTTCTCATGTCCCGATCCACACTTGGGGAACCACTGTTATAGAAATGTTTCTATCCCACTTTCCAGAGTTCAAGGTGGGAGTAGCTTCATCAAAAACTGCCTGTTGCAGAATCAGACCCTTGTGTTCATCTAGGCAAATTAAGGTCACCTTCAACGGCCAGTCCCATTGCTTTAGCACCGATGTGGGGATGCTGTGCGGTGCCCCCATGTCGGCGTTAGGTGCACAGCTGTGACGCAACACTGTTGTGTCGACGCTGTGCACCTTTTAGGATTGCGCTGTCAGTCTCTTTGGGACTGTGCCCAATGCTCCTGGCACCATGGTGACCTTCTTCTTCCATAGCCATTCTATTTCAATTTGAAAATCCTTGTACAGTATTTTGCGGTCTTTTCAAATTCCTTTTCTTCCACTTGTGCATCCCCTGGTATTGCTACCTCTGTTATTGTCACCTTCTTTTCCTTGTCTATGACAGTCAAATCAGGGGTATTACGGTTAAGGTCCATCTGTATACTAAAGTCTCATAAAACTTTGCACACTCATTTTCAATAACGACAACAACAACAACAACAACAACAACAACAACAACAATAGAGTGGCTGGTTTGATTCATTGGAATTTATGTAGAAAATATAATTTTGAAGTATCAAAAAACTACTATGACCATCAGGTAGAAAAACGTGTTGAAAATGCAGATGTAAAGATTTTATGGGATTTTAGAATTCAAACTGATCGGCATTTAGAACACAACACACCAGATATAACAGTGGTTGAAAAGAAAAAAGTATGGCTTATAGACATCACCATACCTGGTGATAGCCGAATTGAAGACAAAGACCTTGAAAAACTCACCAAATATAGGGATTTGAAATTGGAAGATTATGGCAAAAACGATCCAAAGTAGTGCCAATTGTCATCGGGGCACTTGGATCTATTTTGAAAAATTTACAAAAACGTCTAGAAACTTTGAAGATCAATGATATAAGAATGTCTGACCTACAAAAAACTACGCTGTTGGGAACATCATACATCTTACGCAGATATTTGGACAATTCTTAGGCTCTTGGTTAGAGCTTGAATTGCCAACAAAAGACTAGTCTGTGATATTTGTGATCTTTTTATCATTTTGACTGTGTATATGTGAATGAATGAATGAATGAATGAATGAATTCATGATGGTGATGATGATGATGATGATGATGATGATGATGATGATGATGATGATAACAATAATATTTTTACACAGTGAGAAAGGTGAAGGGGAAATAGGGGAAATAACTCAGAGCTCACAACTTGGAGCACAAGTTGCTTGACAGCTGCCTGAAAAATCCACAAGCGTATTGTTAGTAATGAGAAAAAATTGTAATTTCCACTTATTCTCTGACTTCCTGTTTTTATATAAGTGTATTTTATTTGTTAAAATGCTTCGTATTTTCTTTTTCTATAATATATTTCTGACACGTTGCAATGTAAGCAATGGTGATTTTGTTACTATGTTTTGTCTATGCTGGTGATTTTGTTACTATGTTTTGTCTATTAATATGATCATATTAATAAAATTGATTGATCAATTTATTGATTGGTTTGTTTCATCTAGATATCAAATTCTTCCCGACGACCTGGGATGCCTGACTTTTATCCTATGTTGCTATTATAACTATTGTTGCAATATATTAGCTGTTCTCAGTAAAAATGCTTCTTGCAGCTGATTAATGGTAACACTGGTGTAGCTAATGAAAGTGTAGCTTGGTACAGAGGACCAAATGATGGCCAGGAAGTGAAATCACAATAGGAAGTGACATCACATTTGTATTTTCTTATTTTTTTTGGCCATAACATTTGATAGAATGAAGATATTACGCTCTGGTTTGTTTCATTGCATTCAGCATTAAATTACCTTTCCAATTATATATAACATGATGGCATTATTCATAATTACCAAGGTTTTCACCATTTTGGCCACTAGTGTCCAGCTTGTTCCCCCCTAAAGCTTGTAGCCGGATGCAGTTGTACCCCCCTGCACTTCTTTAGCTATGCTCCTGGAAGGTAATGTTTGTATATGCAGTTAAGGTGCTCTTCAAGGTGTTTTGGAAGTGCTCCAAGGGTGCTAAGCGCCACTGGGATTATTTCGGTCATCTTCTGCTACAGTCTTTCAGTTTCTATTTGTAAATCTTTGATATCCGGCCACCCACACAAGGCAGCTGGAGTCAACTAAGCAATGGCAAAATAGGAAGTCAAGGCAGGAAAAAAATGTTCTGAATCACCAGATATGTGAGATAAGAGGGAAGGCACCAAACAGGCATCTCTGAGAGGGGACTCCATAATTGGGATGCCACACAAGGAAAGCCCTGCAGCCAGGAGACACCGCTGAAGGTAAGGGCACATGGACCAAGATGATTTGCCAGCTGGTTCATATGACTGAAGATGGTCCTTCAGATGTTGCATGCAGCAGGAGTCACAGGGATTATTTTGGGATTCTTGTGGTAGATGTTGGTCACTGCCAGACTAAATTGGACTAACCACTTAGCAATGCTGCTGCTGCTGCTTTGGAAAATGGCTTTCTCAACATTTCTCAAATGTTTTGCAATTAAACAAACATTTCTCAAAAGTTTTGCAATTAAAGGTGAACCTCTGGATTAGCTTTCAGTTCTGCTTTGAGTGAAATCTCAGGGATATGTTAGAAACCTCTCAGATACACTGAGTGTATTTGGCGATGGGATTTTTGTTCTGCACTACCTCCAAATTCCTTAGGCTCACTCCTCCTCAAGGTTCCTCCATACTCTCTCTCCTCCCCATTTTATCCTCCCAGGCTAGACTGGGAAAGAGAATAACAGCCCAATCCTAAATAAAATTTCCCAGCCCCGATCCAACAGCACCAGCATGGGCTACACTGCATCCCCTGGGGGGAGTGGTAGCGGCTAGAGGTTTCCTCAAGGCAAGGGGACATTTGCAAGCCCCAGCAGCTGCTATGGGTCAATTTGGAACTGTGCAAGTCTGAGTTGATCATTTCAGAGGATCGGGCCCAGTAAGGGGGGCAGGATGCAGCACAATACTGTATTGCTGATCCTGCCCTATCCCGGGTGAGATCCACACATCCTGCCCCCATCGCTGGGGTAGACGTCTACCAGAAACTGGTAGATTTCTTCCAGAACAGTCAGGTGTAGAAAGAAACAACGAATGAATGAATGGAGCTGAGATTATGAAACAGATTAACAGCCCAATCCTGAACTGTGCTGGAGCAGGCAGACTGGGGGCCTCAGCTGCATCCAACTCAGCTTGGGAGGCACCAGGAGCACACTTGTGCCCTTGGGCAGAAGGTCTAGTCGAGAGGGTTAACGCCGCAGTAATGCCCAAAGATAAGATCCGAAGGTCGCCAGTTTGAGAACACCGGAAGCTTTGAGAAGACCTCGAGAATGCGGCTGATAAGATCTGAGCTATCTCAGCTGCCTGTGAGAGGGGAGTTGTGCTGGGCCAGCTGCTCCTTGGGGAGAGCAAAGAAGCAGATTATCAGCCAGCGGAGGGCAATCGTGTGGCTAGAAAGAAGGACTGGACGATGCAAGTGTCATCTGCATGTAGTTCTTCTTGTAAGATTAGAACCTTGTTTGTGATTTGTAAAAACGCTTGCGGTTTAGAAAATGCCTGCCTATGTAAACCGCCTTGAATTAAAGTCAAAGGAGCAATCTGATGCCCAAGAAAGGCGGTATATAAATACCAAATATTATTATTGTTGTTGTTGTTGTTGTTGTTGTTGTTGTTGTTGTTGTTGTTGTTGTTATGGTTATGGTTATGGTTATGGTTATGGTTATTGTTATTGTTATTGCACCAGGAGAGGTGCAGAACTGAAAAAGTCGTGCAGCCTGAATCAGAGCCGTGCAGCCTGGGGGCGAGGCCTTGGATGCAGCCTAACAGCCGCATCCCATACCCACCCTCATGCCGGCAGCTGGCTCACCCACCCCCACCCCATTCTGCCCACCCCCGCCCAGTTCCTCCTTCCCAGAACTACCCCTGCCCCAGCTGAGTTTGGTACAACTCCCAGGCTACAGCTAGCACCTGCCTGGGCATCCCAACCTGGTGGGGGGGGGGCTGGTCGGCATCCTGCATCAGCACTAATGATGTTGCATCGACGCGACAGAGCACTTGGGATTGCGCCCTAAAACAGTACTAGAAATGGGTATAGAGCAGAAGTGACCAAATTGCTTAATGTGATAGCAACATATGCTAAACGTTTGATGTTTGAGACCTGCATTCTTTAAGAATCAGTAAATGTGTAAATAAATGTATTCACCATGAACATTAAACTTGCATTTTAATCCAGTGGACTCTCAGTTTATACACGATATAAAGCTTGAAAATTTCTTATTTGCTTTTTATACTTTTTATACTAATTATACTAGTTGTGATGCAAAAAGGAGCTCAGCCAATATATTTCTGCAAGCTACACATTATATGCCAAAATGCCACATATGGCTCACAAGCCATGGTTTGGTAGGAAGTACTTGAGAAGAAGAAAAATAGAGGAAATCTTACACATCCACCTAAATATTGTCAGTGGTGTCCAGCTAACGGTAGGTGAGTTCAACAGTCAAGAGATCAAACCAAGGGAATACATGGAATTTCCATTACCAATTGGATCCATTTGACCAATACCAACATCATGACAATCAACAGCTGAGATTTGGGGAACACCCCAATATTGGTAGCTATCTCAGGATTAAAGTATTAACTGCTCACTTTGGTAAAGAAGTCAAAGCCAACGTAATCCTCCCTGCTCCCACAGCCTGTCAAAAATTAAAAACATTGAAGGCACTTCTGGAACATGGAATTAGGCTGAAGGCCACCCAACTAGGCTCCATCATTACTATGACTTAATATAGTGCATATATTTTTAGGGCTGGGGGCTCATGCTACACTGGGCAAAGAGCCTTATGCTCTTCTGATGGTGCAAGCCAAGCACCTCAAGGGGGCACATGACCTACATTTCTATGTCCATCCAAAAGAACCAGCTGATAGACACAAGACCAGTTGCGTTTTGAAATACTGTAAGCACAAATATTTAGGGTGTAGCGTACGACAACATAGGATTGCTGAATGCAACAGAAACTCATAAACATGATTATTATCCATGGCATTTTGATAATCACCATCAAGGATGTAATTATTTTTACATGTGGCAATAGAACAGTTTTTTTTTCTTCTTCTCCAAACCATAGAGGATGTCTCATCAGCTCAAGGGCACTGAAGAACTGTATAAAAACGCTGGGGTTCAGACACCTCCAAACCACAGCTTGTGACGGACTCCTGCTTGTGCGAAGAACTCGGTAAGCCTCTCTCTTTGCTACGGGTTGTATCCTTGGGGTTGTGGACGAGGCTTTGACTGATTCTCAGCCTGTTTATAGGTAAACGGATGTTGCTCCTGCATCCTTCTTTGGTTCTCACCTTTTTTACAGCCATAAGATGATGAAATAAGAAGTCTCCTTGAAATGTTTGAAGCAGGCTGATACTGTCAGACCAATGGACCACCTAGACCAAAGGTCTTCAGTTGGTCGGTTGAGCGGTAGATGGCTTGAGCCAAGACGGATCACAATTATTTGCTTTTATTCATTTAGGATTTCTTTTAGGAAAATGTAGGAGATGAGTGTGGGAGAGAAATTTGCAGCCAGAATTTGCAGCAAGGGGCATTAAGTTAAGATGGCATTAAAAAGATGATGGCATTAAGATGGCATTAAAATACAACTTCATGGAGGACCTGAGGCCTGTCACTGGCTATTTGCCATGATGGCTCTTTGCTACCTCTTATCTAGGTTCACAGGCAGTGAGCCTCGGAACACCAGGTACAAGGGTGCAATGGCAAAAGAGAAGTACGTTTCCATCTCTTGCATGTGGATTTTCCAGGGCCATCTTGCTTGGCCAATGCTGGAAAGAGAATGCTGATTGTCATGGGACTTGGGTCTGATCCAGCAGGGCTCTTCTGATGTCCTTATGTGAAACAGAAGAAAGAGAGGAAGAGAAAAAAAAGGTAGCGGAAGAAAATGGAAAAGGAGAGAAGAAATGCAGAAAGACACTTATATATGGCGAAAGAAAATTGACCTCTGCAAGATCAGATTAAGGGATAGGTTACAACTGACAATTTAGAAGATCAGTACAGGTTACATCAATTTAGAAGGAGAGGAATTTAGAAGGAAATTTAGGAGGAATTTAGAAGGAAAGCCTCAGGAAAGGCTTATAAAATATGATTTTCCAAAAAAAGGAAGGAAGGAAGGAAGGAAGGAAGGAAGGAAGGAAGGAAGGAAG
>JAJKFI010000234.1:150303-183268 GCA_029204185.1 Lerista edwardsae | reverse complement strand
AAGGAAGGAAGGAAGGAAGGAAGGAAGGAAGGAAGGAAGGAAGGAAGGAAGGAAGGAAGGAAGGAAGGAAGGAAGCCTATCTGAAGTATTCATGTTATACTTTGGGGTTTACTGTTCAATCTGAGACCTTTTATTTTTTTTCCAAATGAGTTCCAGCCCAGTCCTATTCCAATCTATTCAGAAAGAAGTCCTATTGTGTTCAGTGGGGCCTACTCCCTGGAAAAATGTGCATAGTATTGTAGTCTTTCCAGCACTAGGGTAAGGGCAATGCAGTTAAGGGAATAAACATTCCCTGACCTTGAAGAAGCCTCTGTGACTGGCCTCCAACTGCAGCATGCAGCCTATGTCCCATTGGCACAGCTATGTCAGTGCTGGAAATTTGGCTAGGATGAAATTTGGCCCCGTATATCTTATGCCATGATAACAAATGTGTGGAAAAATTGAATGCCTTTTAAAAAAGATTTTTGAAAGGTAAGAAAGCTGAGAATGCCTTAGCTGTTGATGATTCTCTGAAATACATGAGAACTGGAGGTGGCGATCCTCCTCCCCACTCTCGTAAAGAAACACATTCCTGGTAAAGACACATGTGTCAATGCCACTGGTCTTACTAACCTAGTCAGTTGTATAAATTTGACAGCTGGCTGGCTGAATGCTGGAATCATTAGGACATTTTTCAAGAACGGAGCAAGCTTATAATGCAAACCTTTATTAGGCATGCATAAATTAATATATAACAGTACCATACAAAACCATAGACTATCATTCTGGTATAAGAAAGAAAAGTGAAAAACCAGACAGCCAATCTCTTTACAATCACAACTCCTGAACATGGGATACCAACAGCTTGGAGCATTTCGAATGGGTCAAATGTAAGAACTGCGCACTGGGAGAGTGATGTGCTCATTATTGCCCTCCAACAGAAATTGGATGACGGCATTCTCTGAACACGCTGCTTCAGTTCGGAGCAATGGGACAAGGTATTTGCTCTTGGTACCTGACACAGCGTAACATAATATGTATGACGGATTCCACCTTGCCTGAGTGGCAATTGCATTGGCATTCTACCCTAGGAATGTCTCACCAAATAAACCATTGGATGGCATCACATTGTAGCATGCCAGTGTGAAAGCCCTCTGCTCAGATGGGTGCTCAAATCAGGTACTTTGGCTGTGGCTGAACAGGCTCTTAAGCTGAATGTTTAAAGGGGAGCATGTTTTTTGTGCTGCACCCAAAACCTTTTGCCGTTCTATGGCAGATAGCCTAGTTGTTAAGAGCCTATTTGTATCCTCCAAAGAGGGTGCCCCTTGGAAGGTTGGACTCAAGGCCCATCTGTTGGATTTTCTTATAGAATAAGGCAAGGCAAGGCGATAACATCGGATCAGCCATCCGGATCAAACTTCTGATCCAGGTATTGACGTCTAAGCTTGCTTGGCACGCCAGATATTTGCCCCACAGAGCAGCGGGTTGGATCATGCCCTACCCTGTATTGTCAGACACCCAAATCTACTTACTCCACTACTCCGGACTGTGCTGTCCTTGCCCATTTGAGGGACAAATCCTATCCAATTTTCCAGCACAATGCAGCCCAGAGGTAAGGAAGTAAGGCTGCAATCCTATGCCACTTACCTGGGAGTAAGTAAACATTTACAGCCAAATCGTATGCATGCCATTGATTATAATGGCATGCATACAATTTGGCTGTAAATGTTTTCTTACTTTGAGGAGACCTCTGTGGTTGCTCACCACCCCGACAGGATGCAGCACAAGCCCCATTGGCACAGCTGCCTCCACACTGGGAAGTGGGATAGGGTTGAGCCTGGAGCCTGGAGCCTTGAGTTTGAAATATGCAAACGTGGAAAAGACTTACCTGCCTGTAGACTTCATTGACTCAAAGATGATTTCAAAAGAGAATTGTTAATGCACAAAACATGGATCTCCTCTCCTGCTGCTGACAAGAGTTTTGCCAACTAGCAGAAGGCTCTGTAGACAAATACCAACTTGAAAGTTGGAACGTTTTTTTCTTATTCATGATTTAATCGTGTTTCCATAAACAGAGAAGTGAAACAAGGATGTCCTCAGGCAGATTTCCTGTTTCCACTTTACATAAGTGACGGAATTGCTCTTCACAGTGGTTATCACTTTTTCACACAACTATAATCGGACTCTCTGTTCTTCTGTTATACATGGATCAAGCAAAACATCTGCTGTAAACACCATTAGGTTTATGCAAATGGTGGACATCTGTCGCTACCTATTGCCAAAAACGAGGCAGCGTTAAGGAAATATTAATTAAGAAAAAAGTCTTTGCAAGTCAATTCTCTAGCACAGTGATTCCCAAACTGTGGGTCAGGACCCACCAGTGTGTCACAAACTAATTTCAGATGGGTTGCGAAGCATCTAGAGCTAAGGTTACTAGATTCAAACTGGGACACTGTGCCTACACCTTTCACCATTGTATAGAAGAGGGAATTTGGGCAGGTGCAGTTCATCATGGGAGGGTTCCAAAGGCTCAGCAGGTGCAGATTCGAGTAGCACAAAGGGGAGGCTACAGCCTCCCCTACAGTAAGGGCCCTTTCTGCGGGGAGGCTCCAGCCTCCCTGATACTGCACTGGATATGGCGCAGGCCCGTCAACTTTGCCATTACAGTGCAGTGTAGGATTGCGTTCTCAGTGTAGGATGGATTAGACCGTTTGCTCAATAGTTTTGGAGAACTCGTAATGGCAAACAAGGTTGTCCTTTGCTGGAAACATTAAGGGTGCAATCCTAATCTGGAGCTAGGCCAGCACAGTTCGGCCAGCAAAGTTTGGTTGGCACA
Organism: Lerista edwardsae; assembly: GCA_029204185.1. Taxonomy (NCBI): domain Eukaryota; kingdom Metazoa; phylum Chordata; class Lepidosauria; order Squamata; family Scincidae; genus Lerista; species Lerista edwardsae. Next base: position 180,453 of record JAJKFI010000234.1, on the reverse strand, counting down.
AGGGCCACTGTAAAGCACATTTGGATCACAGATGTGTGCCATCTTCCCTGACTCCAAGAGTGGTCCAAACATACTTTGGCCCTTGTGCTGGCCAAACTTTGCTGGCCTATCTGTGGCGGCCTAATTCCAGGTTAGGATTGCATGCTTGAGGTGACTGAGAGTGCAATCCTAACCAACTTTCCAGCATTGAGATAGTGATGCCAATGGGGGATGTGCTGAATCCTGCAGTGGAGTAGTAGTCACAGAGGCCTCCTCAAGGTAAGGGAATGTTTCCTTATCTCGGAGCCGCATTGCCCTTAGCCGAGTGGTGGAATGTTGGTTAGGATTGCACCCAAAGATAAAAATATGTAGACACTATGGAATTGCTGGAATATATTGTTTCTTGTCCAAACTCAGATAGGAAAAACTCTTGGATTCACAGTGGACAATTTGTAGTATTGAGACGATAAACGTACGTTCTGCCTAACTAGATGTGAAGGGGTTACATCTATATATTTAACTATTGGTATGATAGTTAAGCTTTTCTTAACACTGAGCTTTTCAGATGGTTGGCTGCCCACAATTGGTTAGTGACGGGCTCTGCAGACTGTGTGAATCTTAAAAGCCAACTCACACCTAGAGGGTTGAAGCCAGAGAAAGTTAATCATCATGAATAAGTCCTTTGGAAATGAATGGAACTTGGTCACAGCTCACTTGGCTCGTTGATGTCAATAATACTTGGCTGTGATGAACTTTTGGGGGGCTATAAATCTTGTTTCTGATTGCTGGCCAGGGATGTGGGGGTGCGTCTGTGATGCCCATCAGTAAAGGAAGAGTTTACTTTTGAGTTTGCCAAATGATTTCATCCCAGAAGGTTTTAATTGTTGTAACAAATCCAACACTTCACCCTGATATTCAAAATTAATAAAAGTTACATCGATAGTTAATAAAAAAGATGTTAATAAAATATCATCAGGGTTATGAAAAATATGTGGGCAGGCTGGGTAGATTTCCATTGCAGAAAGGACTTGTCCTGGTAAGACAAGAGCAAAAATGTCTTTGGCTTTTGTTGATGAGAGGTACGGAAACATACCCTGTAATTTGCGTCATCGTTTTTGTGGAACTAGAGTCAGTTTTAATAGCCCTCATTATTGATTTAATAATTATTTAATAGCCCAATTATTTATTGCCCAATCAACTTTCTGGCACAAAGGCAGCTGCAATGCAGCCCTGCGGGAATTTCCCCTCTCTCCTTCTTCCCAAGGAGACCTGTTCTCCTCTCTTATACTTTCTGCTCCCCCCTAATTTCCTGCTGGGATCTAAGTATGCGCCTCCAGCTATGGTTGGTCACCCACATCTGACCTTGATGGTCCTGCGGCACTTCCGTCCCGTCTCTGCTTCTATCTGGCCGGGCCGCTTGCTCCGCAGAGCCATTGGTGGTCTCTTGGCTGGATGACTCCCAACAGGTACTTTCTCCGAGGGTTGAGTTGGCTCCAAAATGTTGAAAAGGGACATTCAAAGCAAATGTTAGGGTTCCTCTTGAGGAAAACGATCTGAGCATTTCAAGGAAACAAATTGTTAGAACAGTGGTCTTCAACCTTTTCCGTGCCATGACCCCAATCAATCAATCAATCAATCAATCAATCAATCAATCAATCAATCAATCAATCAATCAGTCAGTCAGTCAGTCAGTCAGTCAGTCAGTCATTCACCCACCATTGATCCTGCCCCCCTCCTGGGACCCTATTTGCCCACTCTCCACCCATATTATGCACTTCCAGTGCTGTTCACTATAACCAAATATTCTTATTAAAGAGAGCAGAAAGAGTTACCATGAAGGCTGGCACTAGTGAAAGCTCTTTTAGCATGATTGGCAAGGACAAGGGCAGGACTGGGACATCATCTCCTGGTACCTGAAGGAGCACACCAGATGCTTCCCCCCTTTACCTGGCGGTGCGCTAGTCCAGGGGTCTCCAAACCCCGGCCCGTGGGTCGGATCTGGAGTTTGGAAATACCCTTCCTCTGTTTGAACGGCTCTTACTGTTCGGGTGAAGCACCGCTCCATTTCTGAGCTGATCGGCTTTCACGGACACTCTGGGCAGTTGCATCTATGCCCTGCATCCCAAAAAGTTGTGCAGTAGGATGCCGGGCATAGATGCAGTTGCTCAGAGCCTCCCTGGCAGCTGATCAATTTTGAAACGGATTGGCGTTTCATCAAAACAGTAAGCACCGCTCAGGACAGGGAAAGGTTTTTTAGTGCACTGCGGTCACAAGTTTAGCAACTGCTGCTGTAGTCCAGTGGTCTTCAACCTTTTTTTCATTCCTGTAAGTTGCCACAACCCCAAGATTGAAGGACACTGTTTAAGAAGATAACTGGCATTCCTCAAAGAGGATCTGTTTGTCCCTATAGTCCAAATAAAACCAAATAAGTTTTTTTCCCTTTATTTCAAGGGCGTTTCCTCCTACCTTTGGATCCTAGTATCCCAGGCATGGCTTAGAACAGACATGAAGCCATTAAAGACTAAACCGCAACACAGTTGTGGCAACAGGTCCCTGCAGGATAAACAATCATCTGCATATGCTATGAGACAATTACTTCCCATTCAAGTTGGAGGAAGCTAAGCAGACATTTCTGGTCTCCAGGAGGAAACAACTTGAATGTATATGTTCAACATAAATCAAATAAAGAATGCATAAATTAAAGTATGGAATTAGCCATTGAGAACCTCCAGGTTTAGTGATCTCTGATTGCCAGTTCCTGGGTGCGTGATATCCAGCTTGTGTGCTTCTCAAAGGAATGTGGTTGGGCAGACCTTTGCTGTGATCTGGCACAGCTTTTCTTACGTTCTTATCAGCAGACTAGTTAGGGATGCAACCTCCATGTGCAGAGGTACTCTACCTTGGATATGAGTTGCTGGGGCAGCTAACAATGGGGTGTGTGCTATTCAGTGGTGGATTCAAATAAATTAACAACAGGTTCTATGTCCTTCAGGGCGGCCTTCAGGGCGGCCGCTGCCTTTCTGCCCTCTCCCAACCTAAAATTAACAACCGATTCTGCAGAACTGGTGAGAACTGGCTGAATTTCACCACTGGTACCTTTGAACCTTACAGGGGGAGGGGGCTTCCAGAAGCATTCTGGAGGGATTCCTGGAAGAATCTGGTTGACCATTGGGGGAGGTCAACCAGATTCATTGGGGGAGGTGGGGTCCTAGATTCTAAGGACCTTCAGTCTTATCCAACAGGGCTTATTAGGGTTTTTCATAAATGGAGCATGACTAGCCATTCACCTAACTTCCAAAGGTGAGGACACTGAGGGTTCATCAAAGTTTGGCCAGCAACATTAGACCAGCAAAGTTTGGCCAGCACAAGGGACACCATAAAGTGTGTTTGGATCACTCTTGGAGTCAGAGAGGCCAGCCCATAGAAATGTGCCATCCTCCCTGACCCCGAGAGTGATCCAAGCACACTTTATAGTGGCCCTTGTGCTGGCCAAACTTTGCTGGCCTAACTGTGCCGGCCTAACTCCAGGTTAGGATTGCATCTCCAGAGTAGGATTTGAGTTGACATTGAACAAGAAAAGCAATGCTTCCCAACTTGGGGGTTGAGTCCCCCATGGTGGATCATGTGCTGATTTTTTTGGGGGGGGGGGTCATGGAGAGATGGGTGTCACCATGTTGAACTAAAGTTCTCTTGAACAACAGTGAGAGAGCATTTTTTTTTTCCTGCATGGAATCATGTGCCCATAAAAAGACTGGGTTCCAGGAAACAGCACAATCCTTCCTTTTTATTGGTGCGTGCTTCCATGCTGAGAAACTTCCTGCTAGGGAGCGTCATCCCTCCCTACGCTACCAGTACAATTATGTCACTTCCTGCTTCCTGATTAATGACATCACTTGTCATATCTAAAAAGTGGGACCTGGTGCTAAAAAGGTTGGGAACCACTGAAGTAAAGCAATGCAGATAGATATCTATTGTATTGTTCTAGGTATATCACCATCCCATCAAGATGTCTGGAAGAAATCAGTGCTATGCCTCCTGCCCAGCATCCACCGTGACCATCCAGCCTCCTCCCTTCTGCATCTGCATCCCAGGCCCAGCTCTGTACTGCCCTGACAAGCCTTTTTGCATTGAGCAGCACAATCCATGTGTCAGGGGTCGTCCATGCACCAGCTTTGCAGCTCTCCCCTCTGGAAGTTCTTCTGTCTCAAGCAGCCTGGAAAACTTCTATTCCAAACCGTCATTCCTCAACCGCAGCTATAGCTACACCAGCTATTATTAAACCACGACAGAATGCGCACGCTCACCAAGAAATGAGGACCAGCCATGGAACTTCTGCATATCTCAGCTTCTTTACAGGCTTTCATTCCAGGAAATGTTGAGAACTTGTAGCGCCAGCTTCAGTGCAACGGGGTCATGAGAACTCAGCATTTCTCTGCCAGGCTTTGCCTTCTCACTCTGCTACATTTGAAGTCTATGCACTTAGCCAAAGAGTTTTGCCACTTGAGGATGATTGATCCTATGGTCCATCTTGGATACACCACACCTGAGGGATTAACTGCACATGTGAATCACCCATGCAAAGACTGCCGTTTACTATCACCTAGCAGTGATGCTAACATCATGCTGTTCAACCGACATGGTCACTACACAACTTAACTGTGAATCTCCAGCCATAGTTGGTTACCTCCCAATTGTGCATGACACAATCCATGCTGCCTGACAACATTTTGGCTGTGGATCTGCAACATGGTTCACTGTATAAAGTGAAAGGGAAGGGCTTGCCAACATATAAAGACATCCCTTAAATATTACAACTCTCACCACTACAATGGTGTACAATATTACAAAGGGGAAGAATTGAAGACAAAGTCACATTTGATCTCATCTGGTTCGTAAAGGAGCATGAAAAGTCCACCAAACTGCACAGTAAGATTCATTTTTATCGAATGGACCTTGGACATCTTGTTTTCAAAGTTATTCATTGGATTTGTGACAAATGTTATGGGACGTGTGTGATCATATCTGTGCATGATCTGTGAACCACTGTTGTTGGAAATTGACCAATGATCTCAAGATGGCTCTTCTTGTCTTCTTTCACCCATTAAAATCTATGCTGCATTATGGAACTGTCTTTTTTAAAGTTTATTAAAATGGGTTGCCGTTAACCAAACACACGCACGCACGCACGCACGCGCACACACACACACACACACACACACACACACACAGTGCAGGGCCCAGAAACCATCTGTCTGCCTCTCAGCATCCCAGAGTCCTTGCCGGTTTTGTTGCTACGGGGGGCAGCAGGAAATTGGCCACAAACCGAGGGCCCTGGACTGCGTGGGATTGGACAAGGCCCTCCTCCAGTCCTCATTACTATCACCTGTGACAAAGGCCCCTTTCCCTGGCCTTGGGAGCATCCTTGTTTCCCACCTGCTTGCAGCCTGATCACCCCCCCCCCGCAACAGCCCTACTACTCTGTTATTTGTTGAATTCCAGCCAATTAAGCACTAGTTAACTGAGCACTTCCCCATATAACCTTTCACTAACTTTGCAGTAGTCCCCAACCCCCGACACCTTCACACCACCCTGCCAGCATCGTGCAAGTTTTCTTGTGTTTGTCTTTCTTTGTGTTTGAAAAAAGTGTCATACCCCCCTCAGCCTTCGACTGAACTGGCTCCTTCCTCAAAGAACCCCCAGCCTGCTGCGAGAGCTGCTACAGGCTGAAATACACACACACACACACACACACACACACACACACACACACAGAGAGAGAGAGAGAGAGAGAGAGAGAGAGAGAGAGAGATAACCTGAGAAATAACAGCCAATCAAAATGTGCAGAAAGCAAACACCTCTTCTCTCTAGGTGGAAGAAACTTAGCAGAAAGGAAAAGAAGCTTTACACATTAAATTGTATCAAATTTATGCCTTAAAAAATAACACTGAACCCTATTTGTGGCTGGCAAAATAAGAGGCAAATTTCAATTTGCAGTGTTCATTAAGAGGAGTACATTGGATCCAGTGGTGGTGGCCATCTCAGATACACCAAAAACCAGTGCTGACGTCCCCCCTGAAATCCCCTGTCAGTGTCACTCGGAATGAGGAACCCAGCCTGTAGCAACCTGTTACGCAGAACCAGCCCAGAATCTGTTGGTTCCTCGGGTCTCCTGTACCAAACCGGTGCACTTCTGGCCATTATGTTAGGTTCAACTCATCAGACAATAAGACAGATAATCTGAAGCAGTTCTCAGTTATATCTAACAAAAAAAAATCACAGGGAACGTAAGCACCAGTTAATGCACACTCTGTTGTTACTAAGAAACTGGGAACCTCAGAAAAGCCCTGCTTCCTGTATTGCCCCCCCCCCAGCAATTGACATTTATGGATAATGTATTCAGCACAGGAAGTGTCACGTCCCCAGGGTGGGCCCTGGTCTTGAGGGGTTGGTGGGATAGGTGCTTGAGAGGGGCTCTGCTTGATTTGCCCCCCTTGCTCCTCCCAGGGGTGAGAGGCGAAGAGCCAATGGCTGCCTAGGGCGGCCTGAGCCAGGTAGCGTAGCCTAAGCCCAGGTCCAGGGAAAAGGGGGTTGCTTCACCCTGTGCCTCCACCACAGTGTAAACGTCAAAGCAGTGATAGAGTCTTTCCAGAAGTCAGTGAAGCCTGGATATATTTCAAACTCCTGCAGCCGGCCAACCCATGAGGCCAACTGAACCTGTTGCCTCAGATAGCAGTTTGGCAGGAGGTGCCCATCTCTGTCTGCCTACTTGCCTCCAGTGCTCCTCCCATTCCCTGGATTGGGAGAGGAAGTGGGGGGGGGGTCCGTGAGGAAGAGGAAATGTGGAGGGGAGGGGAACATGGAGCCAGAACATTGGCACATCATTGGATTGGCTGCCATCAGGTTTGGGCCAGCCCTGTCATTCCCAGGGCACAATACTAACCCACTTTCCAGCACTGACATAGCAGTGCCAATGGGGCATGTGCTGCAACCTGCAGTTGGTGGGGGCAGTCACAGAGGCCTCCTCAAGGTAAGGGAATGTTTGTTCCCTTACAGATGCCCTTGCTAGTGGGGGAGTTTGATTAGTTCACATTTTTCTGTGAACTGCTGCAATCAATGAAGCCCCCCAATGCACACCCTCCAGCTGACTCCTTTCCAGTGGCTTTTGGACAGTGCTTGGGCAATATGTTGCCTTCAGCCTAGGACCTGGACCTGTCCAGGGTCCTGAAGGTCTCACAGCTGACCATCCTCGATTCCTGAGCCTCAGTCCATGCTCCTTGCTCCACACCTCGAACTGCTGCTTTGACTTGAATCCTGACCTTCCCCAGGAAATCAGCCTCACCTGACCTGGGTGGTGTGAAGTGCATGGGCCCTTGACCAGCTGTCTCCCTGGCCGCAGTGGAAACATGGACATCCAGCCAGTAGATCCCAAACTATGAGGCTGCACTTTCCAGGGGAGGGCTACGCTTCCAGCCCAACTAACCCCCTGTTCCATCAAAAACTGTTCCACTGACATCTCTGTTTTGTCTGGGTTAAATTTGGTTATGTTCACCCAGATTAATTCATCTGACAAAACAGCAATAATGAAAAATAGCAAAAATAGTAATTGATGATGACAATGAATATTTATACTCTATTTCTCAGCCCCTTGTTTGGCCTCCTACCTTTGAAGAGTTCTGTTCTCCTACTCCTCAAGAGTTCTGTTAGTTTCTGAGCTTTTTTTCCACCAGTGGATGTTTTACTGTCTCTCTGTCTCTGTCTCTTCGTCCAGTATCTTTGCTTATCCACTTTTGCTTCCCTTTTCTGTTTGTGACTCTGTGCTTAGGGTGTAACCCTGCAGGCAGAATTTTCTGTTCCACTCCTAAGGGCCTGTTTTGTCCTTCATCACTCAGATTCTGGAGGTCAGCCTCAACAGCTCTCAACGTCAAGGACATGACAGCCTCATTGATGAGTGGCAGCCCAGTCTTGGTCATCTCCCCTTGTTAGATCAAGGTAGCAAAGGCTCCTGAAATCTTCGTGTCCTCTGATTGCATATAATATGAAAGACACAGGGTGGGTATCATTATGATTATAGCATTGGTTTATAATTGACAAGTGATTGTGGGCTGCAAGTCAATGGGGTTGCCTTTTACCTTGAAAGAATGTTTAGAAATAGAGCTCCAGATATGACTTCCAAGGTGGTCATCTAACAACCACCATAAAGGTAAAGGTAAAGGTTTCCCCATGACTGAATGGTCTAGTCGTGACCGACTGTAGGGGGCGGTGCTCATCTCTGTTTCAAGCCTGTAGAGCTGGCGTTTTGTCCGAGGACAAGCGTCCATGGTCATGTGACCAGTATGCCGTAGTGCACGGAATGCCGTCACCTTCCCACCAAAGTGGTCCCTATTTATCTACTTGCATTTAGGTGCTTTCAAACTGCTAGATTGGCAGGGGCTGGGACAAGCAACGGGAGCTCACTTGGTCACGCAGTCTTGAACTCCCAACCTTCTGGTCGGAAAGCCCAGCAGCAGCGGATTAACTGCGCCACCACGTCCCATAACGTGGGATGTCCCATAACAACCACCATAACATAGTGGCAAAAGAAGGGAAATTGGACATAAGAACCTAAGAAGAGCACCACTGGATCAGGGCAAAGGCCCATCTAGTCCAGCTTCCTGTATCTCAGTGGCTCACCAGATGCCTCAGGGAGCACACAAGACAACAGGCTGCCTGCATCCTGTTGCTACTCCCTTGTACCTGGCATTCTGAGGTAAAATTCTGAGGTAAAAAAAAAGAGAATTTGCTATCCTGTCTGTGGGGAGGGAGCTATAATCAGGTTGCAACCCAACCTGGGCCTTAAGAAAATAGGAAGAGTCCTGCTGGATCAGGCAAAGGCTCATCTAGTCCAGCTTTCTGCTTCTCACAGTGGCCCACCACATGCCTCATGGAGCACATAAGAAGATATTTGCATCTCATTGACACTCTCTTGCACCTGGCATTCTGAGGTAGCGTACTTCTAAAACCAGGGGGTGGCACATACCCATCATGGCTTGCCACCTGTGATGGGTGTTTCTTCTATAAATCAGTTCAATCCCTTTTAAACCCATCCAGGTCAGACGCCATCACCACATCCTGTGGCAAGGAGTTCCACAGATTAATTACACACTGGGTACACCTAAAAAGAGTGGGCTCAAATCCCCATTTCCCCCTTTCCTCCTCTTCCACAGGAAGCCTACTGGGATGTTGCCCCCAAATCCTGCAGTCCAGAGTGATTATAGCATGTTCACAGAGATCTCCTGATTGCAATAGCAGCAGTGATGGGTTTCTTTTTTCCCTGCAAGCTCTCTGGAGCTGAGAGATTGAATTTGAGAGTAACAGCCCAATTCTACTGGGCTCTTACACTGGAAGAATTAGGGTTCTGTCAGTGTTAACTGCCTTACTGCATAAAAACATTCTAGAAGCACATGGAGATGTGTTCTGCTGGAGTGCTGGCTGGAAGGCTGGAGACTTCCTGCGCATGCCTTAGAATCTCTGTGGACCAACCAGCCCAGGTAGGATTGTGAGGGAGATGGAATGGTGTAGGACAGTGTTATTAAAACTGTGGGCCGGGACCCACTTGGTGGCTTGCGACATGATGTCAGGTGGGTTGCAGAAAGCTGGGAGCAGCCATCTTGGAAACTGCAGACCTTACACTTGTCATATTCCTTTTGTGAGTGCTAAAAATTTGAATTTTAAAGTATGGGTTTTTTTTTAATTTTGTTTTTAGTTCAGTGCTTTTACATCATATTTTGTCCTCATCTTGCTTTCTGTCAGGGATATTTCATGGTTGTGCAATTGCTGCAGTCCAAGAAGGCCAGTTTGCATTTCAGGAGTGTCATGTTATTATGTTACAATGACAGCACTTCCTGCTTGATGATGTCACTTCCTCCCACAACAGTACTTCCAGGTTAATGACAGCACTTCTGGTCGGTCCCGACATGAGTGCCATTCTAAAAAGTGGGTCCTGATCAGTGGTGTCATTCAAATGATTTAGGAACAGGAACTCACTTTTGATTGGCACTTGTCAGGAACCCGGAACCAGCCACGGAGCCCGTTAGGATCCGGAATGCCCGGTCTGATCCATTCCCCCTGAATGACATCACTGCCTTCACCCCCCTAGGAATCCAGAGTCGCTCCTTTTAACCCTCTGAGTGCTGGCCAACCAAGAAGAAAAGCTCTTTGCAGAGGAATTGGGAGGGGGGAGGAGGGAGAGTGAAGTGGGTGGAGTCAGCCCTAGTTCTAACTAGTGGAACTGAGTTCCCCCATAACAGTGGACATCACTGGTCCTGATATAAAAAAAAGTTTGACTACCGCTGGGATAGGAGGAGGGCAGGACTCATCAAAACAGGGCATGAATGGAACAGGGAGGCAGTGGGGCAGCAGCAGGGGTATATAGGGTGAAGGGGCAGTTGTGGTGGCAGCAGCAGCTGTCGAATCCACCCCACATTCAGGGCCTGGTCCTATGCCCCTGGTCCACGCAGTTGGTGGTAAGTTTCTTCCCTCACCCCAGACTTGCAATGTGGTGTTAACTTAGCCAGGTTGACCACCTCTGGAGTCACTGGAGTACTAGGAGTGGGATTAGGGATCTAGCATACATCCTAAGGAAAACACGAGTCCGCGAGGGACCCAGTACCAATTCCAAACGTCTGCCTGGCTCAGAGACGCAAGCTGCTGCCCCCTTGGGTTTGAATGGTAAATCTTAATGTGTGTCTTAGAGCAGAATCCTAATTGGAGTTAGGGTGGCACAGTCAGGCCATCCAAGTTAGGTCTGCACAAGGGACACCATAAAGTGCATTTGGACCACTCTCGGAGTCAAGGGGGATGATTAACTGTGGCGGCCTAACTCCAGGTTAGGATCATGCCTTAATGCATGTATAAAGTCCATCTTGATGAGTGTCTGGCTTAGGATGAGCGAAGCAATTTGGCTGCCTCGTTATGCTGTTCCAGGGTTATGCAATTCTAGGGAAAGCCAGGTGAGAGGTCATCTCTGGCTGGATCTGGAAGGCGAAAATTACTGTTGGGTCTTTCTCCCCAAGGTGAGGAAGAAAGGGGTCTTATGAGTCAGGTTTTTTTTCTTTGTTTGAACTGTCATCATTGATGCAATGGCCCAGTTCATATCAGCCAGCTGACTTGTTTTGTATCATTTGGGGCCAGCACTTGGGCAATGTCTTGCCCTCAGCCTAGGAGCTGTCCAAGGTCCTCAGAATCTTAGTGCTGACCACTCTGATCACTCTTCATTGTCATTCACTACTGCAGGATTTAACTTAAATTTACATTGTACAGTAAATTCTCATTATCGAGGGTTAGATTCCTGGAAATCCTCACAGATAACTACTGTATATAATCGTGTATAAGTCGAGAAATTTATGCCTAGAAACTGCCTAGAAAAACCTGACATCAACTTACAGTATATTTGGGGTATACGGTAATGCCTTCAGTCACATGATGCGTGGAGCAAGGCCTAGCTGTTTCTGAGTGCTCCTCAAGCCATGAAGCTGCAGAGCCTTCTGAGCATGCTCAGAAGCAGCTCAGGAAAATTAATAGAATCCAATGGAAAGTGAAACTGAGCCACACTTTGCATTTACTTGTGAATACGTGGCCGTGCCTGGTGTGTTGGAAAGGGCAGGCTGAGAGGAATGCAACGCTGCCTGAATGGTCCTGATCCAATGAGTGTAGGCCCCAAAAAGCACTTGAGAAGGAAGTCCCTCCCTCTAAGCTGAGAAGTATTGAGCCTTATGGAAAGTGAAACTGAGCTACATGGTCACATTTACTTGTGAGTAAGCAAGCGTTTACTGCAACATGTGAGTTGAATTCAGCAGGGCTCTGCAACCTCTAGGTGGGAAGATTGTGCTCTCTTTTGTTTGAGACGGCTGTGATGCTGAGATATTGGGCAAACTATTTGGGGGTGGGGGTGGAAGAAACAGGCTCTTTTATTACTCCTGAGTTGTTCTGGGCAGGCATGCTTAAATATTTTAATGCCTTGAGCATTTTAATGGGTAGCTTCTATGTCAGTGTATCTACTCTCAAACAAGTTTGATGGGACTATGCAGACTGCTGCTTCCCAGCTCCAGCTTTTCCTCTCATGGTTCTTCTTTTGCAGGTTTCTGCAGCATTTTTTGCTGGGCTGCACTCTAATCAATGGGTAGGACCACGGGATGCAGGGAATTTAGGCAGGTGTAGCTTTTGAAACCCATGATGAGCTGCACCTACCCAAATTCCTTCTCCTATACAATGGTTAAAGCACTCTGTTTGTATCTGGTAACTCTATACATAATCAGTTCTAGCCTTGAACTGTTTTGTGTGCCTTGTTTCATTATTCCAGCATGCCTTGCCCTTGTCTCTAATGATATCCCTTCTGTTTAATGACAGCCCTTCTGGTGGGTCCCCATAGGCTGTCATTGTCAAAAGTGGTCCCAGTGCTAAAAGGGTTTGACAGTTGCTTGCTATGTTGCTGTTTTGTTTTGTTTTCCCTTGCACTTTAATAAATATGTAGATTGTACAGTTCTTAGTTAACGATTATTGGTAGATTATTTGTCAGAATCTGGTGTTGGGTAAAATCAGGCAAAAATAATCTAATTCAAAGAATTGCAGATATAGTGCCCCTAAGTTTTACCCTCAACTAATTCATGAGGAATGGCAAATTCCATGATTTTTGGTTTAAAACTTGCCCTCGACTTATCCATGACATTGATTTATACACAGTTATATACAGTAATTTGCAGACAATGAACCATTGATCCTATGGGATCAATGGGGTTAGGTGCCATCAGAAGAATACAGCAGCGACCTTCAGGAAGCTAGCAGAGTGCAGCAGGAAGTGCCCAAAGATCTCAGAATGCTGCAGAGACCTTCCAGAGACCTTCAGAATGGCACCTGCCACCAGCATGGACCCCTGAAACATGGCCAGCGGATGCTTCTACCGGCCATTTTAAAGGGGTCAGTGCTTGTCGCAGGTCCCATTCTGAAGATCCCTGCAGCCTTTGGAAGGTCTCTGCATAGTGGATAATGGATAATGAGGAAAGTAGCAGTTCTGCCCCTCTTGAATAATCCAGGTCACAGATAAGCGAGGTTGCGGATAGTGAGGTCACATATAAAGAGGACTGATTGTATTTAATGACCTGGCCTATTCCAACCAATGAGTGGACTGTCTCCTATTTATGGAGCCAGAGCAAAACATCTTTCCTGGGACCCCCCCCCCCAACTCATGAGTTATAAGAGTTGGAATCCTGGACCTTCCAGCTGAACAACACAGGCTGAACCCCAGAACGATGGCTGCCACCTAAGCTTTCCCTGAAATGTGGTTCACATCTACTTAATTACACACCAACTGAGCAGTGATGTCATCTGGTAATGAAGAATGGGAACGCTGGGCGGGACTTATGCGTGATTGGCAGCCCGTCCGTTCCGTTCCACGGCTGCCCTGGCCTCGGGGGAGCTGCCCCCGGTTGGAGCGCTGCATCGCTGCTCGCCCAGGCAACCGGCGCACCCCCCACACGTCCCCCCGGCAAGCAGGCGCCCCCGAGGCCAGGGTAGCCGCGGAACGGAATGGAAGGGCAGCCAATCACACGTAAGTCCCGCCCAGCATTCCGGTTCTTCATTACCAGATGACATCACTGCAACAGAGTTTATTCAAAGTCTAGTTGTTATTCATTGATTAAACATCTCCAAATCCACTGACAAGGTTGCTTCACAGTTGATTAAGTATGGAGATCCAGTGTGGGGTGGAGGCTATCATAACCTTGCACATAATGAAAACAATTGAATTTACTTTGTGCATGCTCCCTCCTGTGATGGGAGCTGGTATTGGCAACAAATCAGCATAGACCAGCCTACTCAACTAGAAATAAGCTAGGACGTAATAAGCCTACTTTGAAGTGTGGCCAGAAATGCAATTACAAAAAAATAGCATAACTGAAATTATATAATTGCACCCCCCCCCCCAAATGACAGAATTAATTTGCCATGCATAGGAAGTTTTAATGTGAAGGATAAAGGGAAAGATCATCATTTGCTATTTTTTTTCCAGTAAAGTGAATACTGATAAATGAAGAGAGATGTATATGTCATCCATGAAGTTGGAGTATTGGACCATCTTGCTTGGTATTATCTTTGCGGGCTAGCAGAAGCTCCTTGGGGTTCAGACTGAGGTCTTTTCCAAAACCCATTCAGGAATGCTAAGTGTTGATAGTTAAGCCTTCTGTATACAAAGCAAGGACTCTACCACCAAGCTAAAGCCCCTCCCCAAACCAGTCAGTTTGTACCACAATTTCAAGGGTGATAGCAACATTCTAAGATACATCTACATAACAGCTGGATTTTCTCCTGGTTCAGCTCAAATATGGTGTTTAAGTACACAGAGAAAGCATACAATTGAACTTGAATTGGGTCACCATAGTAGGATAGACAAAAGAATGGGATCTATTCCCATTCCCCAGCATCCTACCTATAAAGTCAGTAGCAGTATAGAGTTGGAAGCAAAACTGCAGGAGATGATCTCGAATTGGGTTTTTCTCATGTGCTGATGTGTGGAAAGAAAAGGCACAGCACACAGATCCAAGCGTAGTCTCCATGCCATGGAGTGGGTCTCAGCAGCAGGAGGAGGTAAAGAATATTACTCAAGTGAGTTATGATGTGTGATTCTCAGCTTTGCCTTGGCTTGCTTTTCTTTGTTGTCCAATAGCCTTTGGATCATTTTCATCCGTGTTCAATAACAGTCATAGTAGAAGTCATAAAAACCACTAGGCAGCAATGGCATTTGGGTGTCAAAGCCACCCCATCTACCACCCCATCTGCCCCCCCATCTGCCACCATATCCATATCCATAGCCACCATATCCATAGCCCCTACCATATCTATGGTACCCTCCATAGTTTCCATATCTACCACCATATCGATAACCTCCATATCTATGGTATCTGCGGAGAAGGAAACTATTGTCATCCTCCTCACCTGAACTGCCTCCACTGCAGTTATCTCCTGAGCCACAACCACTGCCCATACCACTCCTAACACAGCTACCTCCATGACCTCTACTACCACCACAACTGCCTCCTGAGCCAGCACCACAATGACCACCACCACAACTGCCTCCTGAACCACCACTGCCATAACTGCCACCGGAACTTCCTCCTGAGCCGCCACCGCCATAACCACCACCAGAACTGCCTCCTGAGCCAGCACCACCATAACCACCACCAGAACTTCCTCCTGAGCCACCACTGCCATAACTGCCCCCGGAACTTCCTCCTGAGCCGCCACCGCCATAACCGCCACTGCAACTGCCTCCAGAGCCACCACCACCATTACCACCAGCAGAACTGCCTTCTGGGCCACGACTGCCTCCTCCCAGTCCTCCACTACCTGAGCTGCCTCCACCCAGACTGCCACCCAGCCGGCCTCCTAACCTGCCTCTACCACCAAAACCTCCTCCACCACCCAAACTACTCCCCAAGCCACGGCTGCCTCCACCTCCTCCTAGGCTACCATATCTGCCACTGGAGCCCACACATGGGTTGTGTTGTTCAATGCGGAGAGGTTGGTCTGGACAACACAAAGCTGGACCTGGGATCGTCAGAATGAAGCCTGGTGGACGTATCGTCACCATGGATGGAGGGCAGCTGGCAAAGCATTGGTTTCCCGCACCACCCGAAGACATCTTTGGAGGATGGAAATGGTTCTGAAAGAACATAGCAATTAGTCGATACCATCTGCATGATTTTGTTCAACAGAAATATCCAAATCTCATAGACACCATTGAGGATGGGCTGTGATGTTCCTAGAATCCCCATTGGAGGTCACAGTGATGAGAAGGAGCTTCTAGTTGACTGGTGCTTCTACAGGACATCCAAGTTACGTTAACAAGGTGTGGAAATCCACATTCCAACTCTGTTGTTTTTCACTAAAATGGCCCATGAATTCCATGGGCCAAAAGGTTTGTTTAAAATGAAAAAACCCAATATTAAAACATTTTCTAAAAACAAGCATTTAAAACATCATTAAAATAACACAGAACCAGAACTTCCCTGCATAGTTTTGAAATTCTGCTTGCAAATGTATATAAATGGTTAAAAGAAGGAAGAAAAGATGGTGCCAATGAGTTTTTAAAACGGTTAATTCCTTATTCATGTATAGGATGCCATCCATGCACTTTTCAACTCTAAGCAGAGTGAGAGGCCAGGATTGATGGGTCAATCAAGATAGTGACAGAAGGGACAGAAGTGGTGGCTCAGATGCAGGCGTTTCTTCTTAGAGCGCAATCCTAAACTGGAGTTAGGCCGGCATAAACTAAGCCAGCAAAGTTTGGCCAGCACAAAGACCACCATAAAGTGCATTTGTACCACTCTCGGAGTCCGGGAGGATGGCTCACATCTGTGAGCTGGCCTCTCTGACTCCAAGAGTGGTCCAAACATGTGTTACGGTGTCCCTTGTGCTGGCCAAACTTTGCTTTATTCACCTCATATTTACCTCAGAATATTACCTCAGAAATTTACCTCAGAATGCCAGATACAAGGGAGTGGCGTTTGGACCACTCTCAGAGTCAGGGAAGATGGCGCATGTCTGTGTGCTGGCATCTCTGACTCTGAGAGTGGACCAAACATACTTACAGTGTCCCTGGTGCCAGCCACACTTAGTTTAGGATTGCGCCCTTAGTTACGGCAGGGAGAAAGAAGTAAGGTGGAGTGCCAAAAGTGGCATAGGAAAGGTGGAGTTAAAAAAGGATTGGAAAGACATCAGCAATAAAACATGGTTAAATCTCCTTGTCAAATCTGGTGCCACAACAACTCCCTCCCTTTTCTGATACAGTAACCGAACAGCTTCTATGATCAGACCTTGAGTAACAATATAAAGCTCAAAAAGTCATTGGAAAACATGTTTTTTTCCAAGCATTTTTTGAGCTGGGAGAACCTGTTGGAAGGTGCTCTCCTCCCCTCTTCCAGAATTCATCTTGCCTGCAACCGTCGCCCCAATACAAACCTTCTCCGACTGACCTGGTTCTACTCAGAGGAGCCAGAGAATCTGTGAGAGAAGTCCTGGAATCCCAGTCTTTTTATACCGTGCCACCAACCTACAGGTGGGAGTTGGGCCCACAATTGCAGCGTGAAATAAGCCATTTACCCCTCTAGGGAACCACTCCCCCATTTTTCACCATTTCCTGCTGTTGATGATCTTGCTGATAGAAATAATGGTAACCTTCTTGGTTGCATTTAACATTCTTTCTCTTCTTCTTAGGGCAGTGAGGGCTCCACCTATGAATACTAAGAGATTATGCTTTTATGGTTGAGGTGTCTGACAGATGATAACAGGGCAGGGACAAACGGAGCCCCAAGTGTGCCCATGGCAGGGCGATGAAACCGCGCCCCCCAGAATGTTGCCCCGCCCCCGTGCGTCGCCCAGCCACACCTCCCTGTGCCCGGAAGAGCTTCATTTCAGAACAGAATGGACATCAGGAAGGGCAGGTGCGCCACACAGCACACGGGTTAGTCGGTGGACTCCGTGCAATGGTGCCCTGCTGCTCTGCTGCTGCCCGGCGCCCATGGCTCGCGCCACCCCGGGCTATACCTTTCCTCCACCTCTGTAACAAGGTCCTTTACATAGCTCATTGTTATATCAGTGGTTAGAGGTGGGGTTTTTGGTGATACTTTTTCCAAAATTTCTTGATTAAAGTAGCAAGTTGCGGTGTTACGTGTTTTTATCCAAATTTTTAATGCAAATTGTACAAACATTGCAGTGAATAAGGGTGAATGGCCCTACTAAGGCAAGCAATTACTGGCACACACATCCCAGCCCGAAATAACCTGATCAAATGTTTCAAGCTGCACCCTGGTTGCTACTTGGAGTGTCAAGAAATTGCTACTTACTACTTCCACAGGCCATTAAAGTCGCCCCAGCACATACTCTGAACTATGAACATGCGTGTTCATGCCCGTTTAAGCCAGCTGCCTCCTGTTTCTGCCACTCCTCCTCCTGATCCCTTCCTGACAACTATACGTGGATTCCTCAAAACTGTGTCAAAAATAAACCAAAGTGTCAAATTCTGTCAAAAATAAGCAAAAGCTTTTTTTTTGGTGTGTTTTGACCTAAATTTCATTTTATGTAGCGTTTTCAATACAAATTCTCATTATTTAGCTTTCTGATCCCCCTCCAACACTTCTGAACTTCCACTGAGCAGGCAATGAGTGGGAGAACATGGATTTTCTGGAAAGATTACCAGGACAATGGGAGCTTTGTGCAGGAAACATGCTATAGGCAACCCTCAACAGAACAGGCACTGCCCAGACCCACAGCCCACAGACCCACAGTCCACAGGAACAGATACAACTGCTCAATGCCACCCAAACAGAACATGTGCAGGTGAGCTGCTTACAACAGAGGTTCCCGAACGCCCAGAAAGTTCAACTGGTAAGTAGAACCAGGAAATCAATCCTTTCCAAAAGAAAAGTTCCAATGGTCCTTTCCCCTACAAGTTCCAATGGTCTTACTCTAAAGCACCCTTTTGAGATGTGGCCCTGACTTTACCTTTCAAAGTTAGGAAATAAGCATCTCCTGAGGCAGTAGAATATAGTTCCCTGAATTATATGACAAAAAACCCATGATTGATTTAATCCAAGATCTTATACCAATAGCCCTGGGCCACGATGCATTTACATCATTTACATCACAGCTGCATATCCTTGTAGTACCACAAAACCATTTGTCATAAACATTTCATTACTCCTCACCACAGTGTGAGAAGAAGACACCATCTCTAGATCTTTAGGCATTGCTCTTCTCTCTGATTACAGCTGACCAGAGACAAGCAAACCCTCAGGCCAGGAATTCTGTTGGGAGAATCATGCCTGAAACCTTTTCTGCATGAGCTTAATCCTAACCTGAAGTTAGTCTGGCACAGTTAGGCCAGCAAAGTTTGTCCAGCACAAGGGCTCTGTAAAGCGCATTTGGACCATTCTCGGAGTCAGGGCAGATGGTGCATGTCTGTGTGCTGGCCTTTCTGACTCCAAGAGTGGTCCAAACTGGCCCAGGGTGGCACAAGCCATGGGCGCCGGCAGCGGCGGGGCACCACTGAATGGAGCCCATGGAGGAAACCATGCGCTCTTCGGCCCGCCTACCCTCCCTCGCCTCCATTATGCTCCGAAATGGAGCTCTTCCGGGCACAGAGAGGTGTGGGTGGATGACACACGGGGCGGGCGACGTTCTGGGGGCGCAGTTTCATCGCCTGCCATGGGTGCACTTGGGCCTCCGTTTGTCCCTGGTCCAAACATATTTTACAGTGTTCCTTGTGCCATCCAAACTTTGCTGGCCTAACTCCAGGTTAGGATTGCACCCTTGATTAGAATCGTTCTGACCTTGACAGTGAATTAGTGGTTGATAAAATGAGTGGGCATCTTCCCCCCCTAACGTATAGTGTGCAGTCCAAATGACATCTGCTGTTCACTATTGTCATACCTGGGTATGGGTCAAATGAAGGTACATTGGATGAGGCCAATCACTCTTCAATAAAATAATTCTTATTTTATTTATTTAATGAGTTTATACTCCACCTTTCTGCCCCATGTTAAAGCACCCAAGGTGGATTACAATAAAATAAAATAATACAGAATACAATAATAAGATGCTGTTTCCAGCGGTGTAGCTAGGGAATATGCTAACTGGACAAGAGGCACTTTTTCCAGTGGTGTTCCTCTTATATTTAGCAGGGGGAGAGTAACTGTCCCTCTTTCACCCCTGCGCAGTCTTTCTAGTGGCTGTTGCTGGCAGTCTGCCTTTTTTTTAGATTGTGAGCCCTTTTGGGACAGGGAGCCATTTAACTTTATTATTATTACTATTTGCCTGTAAACTGCTTTGTGAACTTCGTGTTGAAAAGCAGTATATAAGTACCTGATTGATTGATTGACTGATTGATATGGAGCCGAGGGCAAATTAATTAATGTTTAACACCTGCACACACACCCCAGCCCTCAGAAGGCCTCCTGATGGCCTTAGAAAGGCACTTCCTCTGTCTGGGGGGAAAAAAAAACTGCCTTTCAGAAGGCCTCCTGGATAGCCACTCAACGCATGTTACAAGGGGCAATGTACTCCCCTGCCCCACTTTAGCGATGTCACTGGCTGTTTCTATACCAACCGGTAGTGTTGGATTTCAGTACGGTTTCAGTGTTTCAGCCCCACCTGGAGATTTTGAAATGGACTAAATCCTGTCTTTGGGCAAAACAGGTGTTTTGTCATTAAATTTACGGACCTCCCCTGATAAGCCAATTAAGACTTCCATCTGCCCAAGTCAAAAAGCCCTCCAAGCCTTGACACCTCAAATTGGTGCAGTGAAAGATGCCAGGAATTGCATGTAAAACAAGAACTCTGGAGTCGGGCTCCTTCCTGTCACAACTGACGCAATGCGCCTCTAATGCCCCAAGACACAGCATCTCGCTTCTGATATCTGTCTCATCTTGGAGTGACACTTAGAAAAGGCGTATGCCTTTCCCCACATTTTCCCCTCCAGGCATGAATTAGGCCCTGGTGACAGCTATATCCCGACAAAGGGAAGTAAGAAAAAAACCCAACAAAATTGCATCCAATGACCCAGCTGAATGGAATTTTCCTTCTGCACATTTGCATCTGCTCTGTCACCAAGGAGCTCTGGCTACTCTGCAGTTCACCTATCGATGAGCACAGACAGGGCGGGCATACAAGCAGGACCAGACGCAATGCCCCAATGCCACCCAAACGTAGCATGCAGAGAAGACTCACAGCACAATCCTAAGGATCTCTCAGCGTCAGCGCAACAGGGTTGCGCCGACGCTGCACACTTAGTGCTGACGCAGGGGCCCAAAGTCAGGGTCAGTGCGAAGGCACCAGGACCGGCGCTGCTGGAAGTGCCGTTCTGTTGTGCCCACGCAGCGTCTGCCTAGCGTCGGCCGAAGCCGGCCAGTGTGAGGGAGGCGCCATGATGGGGCAGCGCAGGGATTGGTGGGAGGAAGGGAGAATATGGGCGGGACGTGGCTGGGCTTGGGAGGTGACCATACGCAGAGGCGTTTCTACAGGGATGGCAAAGCTCTAAGTGTTGCAAGGAGCCTTACCCTGTCATGTAAATCCCGCCTCTCCCTTGCTGCTGTAGCCAGTAAGCAACGCCAAGATTGGTTAAAACGGTGCAGGAGAGGAGTGATTTCTACTGCAAGGTAAGGCTTCTTGCAAAACTTAGAGCTTTGCCATCCCTGTAGAAATGCCACTGACCATACGGCCACCTCCTAAGCTACATGGCCCCGATTCGGGCAGCATGGTCTCCTTGGATCTGTGCCCACTCTTTATCAGGCGCAGATTCGAGGAGCGCATAGGGGAGGCTAGAGCCTCCTCTACGGTAAGGGAGCACATGCCCTCTTGCCGCGGGAGGCTCCAGCCTCCCCCCACCCAGCATTGGATATGGCGCTGGCTGGCAGGCCTTGCCATTCCGGTGCTGGGCAGGATTGCGCCCTCAATCCTGACCCCTGATGGATGGAATGACACAAGGTTGAGAGGTTCCTACTGGCATGATGTAAAGAGGGCGTTAGAACGGAGCTCTTGCTAGATCAGGCAAGGAGCATAACTAGTCCAGCTTCTTGTATCTCACAGTGACCGACCAGATGCCTCAGGGAGCACACAAGACAACCAGATACTTGCATCTCATAGCCACTCCCTTGCATCAGATATTCAGAAATTAGTTGTCTCTAAATCCTGGTGTTACCAAAAGAGCTGAGTTTAGGGGAATTATTTTACGTGGGGATGTGGTGGCACAGTGGGTTAAACCGCTGCTGCTGGGCTTTCCGACTGGAAGGTTGGGAGTTCAAGACTGCGTGACGGAGTGAGCTCCTGTCGCTTGCCCCAGCTCCTGCCAATCTAGCAGTTCGAAAGCACCTACATGCAAGTAGATAAATAGGGACCACTTTGGTGGGAAGGCAATGGCTATGGTGTATAGTCATGCCGGCCACATGACCACGGAAGCTTGTCCTCGGACAAAATGCCGGCAATACAGGCTTAGAAATGGAGATGAGCACCGCCCCCTATAGTCACGACTAGACCATTCGGTCTTTGGGAAACCTTTACCTTTACTTTAATTGAGCGGACAGCTCAGTTGGAACATAGGATCGTAGGCTGGATAACAAGAAAGTGTAATGCAGGAATCCCTGTTTCCTCAAGAAGAGACTAATACGTCCGATAAAATGGTGTTTATTAAGAGAAAGATACAAATAGATTCTTAAAACGACTTAATAAACCTTGATCAGAGTGTACCCAGGGTGGTGGGAGCAGTGTAGGGCGAGTCTATTTGGTGCATCCGATAGAAATCAGGAAAAAGGGTTTGTAGGGAAGGATCTGTAGGAATCCCCAAGTTGCTAGTACTAAAGGAGGGGAGAGCAAAAGGGTTTTTTTTTTAGAGAAGTAAGAATCAAAGCGCCAGGTATAGTTACCTATTCAGTTGTAGTGTCAGCAGGTCTGTGTGCAGGATCGTGGACATTCAAGGACTGACCACTGACGGCAGCGTGTGGATACTCAAGGAGTGACCATGTGGGCTATCGGGATGTACACTCAAATAGATGGATATTTGCTGGTCACATTCCCGTAGTGTTCAAGGATTTTGGGGGTAGCTTCTATGTTCAGGGGATTAATGTGTAACTGTGTGTTTAGCATTAATGTGGGAATGGATAACTTGGATGTGAATGGAAGGGATTCCTCCTAATCAAGAAGATGTCTGGTAGTGTTAGTGAAAATACACATTACTACCTGGGAGCGCAATCCCATAGTTGCGCCAGTGCTATGCGCTGGCGTTGGTCCAGCACTGTCGCAAATGTGCCGTCAAGCGCATCTGCGCCGGCTAGTAGAGCGCTGGACTGGCACAAGCAGCAGCGTTGGCACACTGGCACTGCTGTACCTGTCAGGAGTGCCAGTCGAACACTGGTCGAGCACTGGCGGTGCTCGGTCAGCGCAGGACCTCCCTGAGGGCGTACCGGAGGCGTCATGGGGTGGCGCAGTGGGCGGTGACGGGGGTGGTGATGCATGACGGGCATTGTGCCATATCCTAAGCCCCATCCCTGGCCAGGGCAGCCCCAATTCAGGCTGCTGCTGTCCACATTGCAAAACAGCAGACGCAAATGCGAGCAGTCCTATAGGGCTGGCTGGGGCTTACCCAGGTGCAAGGTGAAAACCTCCCCTTGCCCTGTGCTGAGCTGCTGCTGCCTCTTGCTGGGCTTAGGATATGTCCGCCTTCCTTAGGATTGTGCTGCCCGTGCCAGCAGTTGTCTACCAACTTCAACTGAGGTTTGCATGAGTTAATGTAAAATGCAAGTACAAGCCAATGATTTGGTCCAAAATGCAAGAGCTCCTTTAAGAAGTATCTTTGCTTTTTTCCCCTTTGAAACTCAGTTTCCCCCTCTCCTCTCCCTGTCTGCTACTGCAAAAGTTTTGAATTCTTTATAATTTAGATTCTAAAGAATTCAAAATTTAAATTCTAGCATTTAGATTCTAAAATCCTTTAGAATATGGAGTTTTTGAGAGCAGTGTTTCTCAAACTGCGGTTTGGGAGCCACTTGATGGGTCGCAACCTGATGTCAGGTGGGTCACAGAAAGCTGGTAGCAGCCATCTTGGGCGCTGTAGACCTGACTCTTGCTAGATTCCTTTTGTTCATGCCCTTGCCTAGCCTGCTGAACAGCAGGCACAGATCCGAGGAGACCGCATGGCCCGAATCGGGGTAGCGCGGCCTCCCAAATGGACTTCGGATTTGGTCATAAAGTTGAATCTGAAGCCCGCCCCCCTTCCAGGACATACTGCCTGCTGGCCTGCCCACAGCCTGCCCAGTTACGCCTTCCCCCTGCCCACTCCCTCCCTGGCGCCGACATGGCGCCTCCCCTGCACCAGCTGGCCTCGGCTGGCGCAAAGGAGGTGCGGCGCAGGCACAATGGGGCCAGCACTGCCTGCAGCGCCAGTCTCGTTGCCCTAGCGCTGGCACAATGATGTTGCGTCAACGTTACGCACAGGGCAGATTGTGCGGCATCCTTGCTTTTTCCCCTTCTATAGTCAAATTTCTCCATCTCTGGCTCTTCAGCCTCAACTTCCCATGGGTATTTCTCCTGGACTCAGAAATTGGATGGCTTGGTGGTGGGACTCAGTGGTGGTGCTTAAATGCAAAATGAGCATAAGAAGAACCCTGCTGGCTCAAGCCAAGGCCCACCTGGTCCAGCTTCCAGCGTCTCACAGTGACCCACAAGATGCCTCTGTAAGCACTCAAGACCACAAGACCCCTCCGTCCTGTTGCTAGTCCCTTTCATCTGGCATTCTGAAAGAGGCTACCTCTAAAACCCACATGACTTGTAAACTGTAATGAACTTTGGACTTTTCCTCCTTAAAACTGTCCAATCCCCTTTTCAGGTCATCTAGGTTGTATTCCATCCATCACAACATCCTGTGGCAAGGAGTTCCACAGATTCATGACACTGGCTAAATAAATATTCCTTTGTTTCTGTTCTGATGCTTCTGCCACTCAGAGTGTACTGCGCTGGATTGGCAAGGCCGGCCTGTGCCAAATCCTAGCACAGTATAGTGGAGACTGGAGCCTTCCAACGGCAAGGGCACGTTTGTTCCCTTACGATAGGGGAGGCTCCAGCAGGCACAGTTCCGAGGAGATCGCGCAACCTCCTGGACGGGTTTAGGGTTAAGCCCTGTGGCCAAATCCGGAGCCCGCCCATGTCCTACCCTCCCCCCGCCCACAGTCTCCCTCCTGCCGCCAATCCCATGCAGGGCCCAACACAGAGTCTCCCTTGCACTGGCTGGCTTTGGCCAATGCGAGAGAGGCTCAGCGCGGGTGCAAAGGGATAGGCGCTGTCGGCAGTGCTGGTTCTGTTGCTGTAGCAGCGACATGGGAGTGCCGATCAGCGGCCCCGCTTCGGTGCTACTGATGGTGCGTCAAGGCTACCACGTAGCATCGGAGCTAAGGAGGCAGCTTGGATTGCACTGCCTGTTTAGTGGGTTGTTTGAGAGGGAAAAGGAAAAGGTTGCCTCTCGTTAACAGGGCAGTACTTTGAATGGAGAAAGCGATCAGAGGGTTTAGTTTAAAATTTGATGAACAGCCTAACCCTAACCTGTCCTTCTGGCAATGCAGCTGAACAAAGCTGCATCCCACAGGCCTCCTCAAGGTAACTTGTATTGCACCACAGCACCCCATAAACCGCTTCATCCACTCAGATCTGCATCAGCTAATTGCTAGTGCAAGTCAAGGTGGATGCAGGGAGGTGGATTGTGGCTGAGAAAGCGCCTCTATCCTTGGCTCAACACTCACCCCTCCCACCCCTCAGAATAATGAGGAAATGCAAACAAGAGACAAAATAATTGCAATGAAAGGAAAGGTTTAATATGTAATGGACATACAAAGGAAATAGACAAACCAGCAAGAGTTGAACAGTCTATGTGCATGCCAAATCATTGTGATGACTACAGATAAATGTCAAAATACAACAGTGGATTAGCAGCACAATCCTATGCAGGTCTACTCAGAAGTAAGTCCCATTGTGTTCAGTTGAGCTTACTCCCAGGAAACTGTGCTTGAATCTCAGGATTCACTTCCGATGGCGTTCAGGTGAATGTAATTTAGTGAACAAAATGTGGAGGAGTTTTTTGGTCTTCTACTTGTTATCTGTGTGTGTGTGTGTGTGTGTTAAAGGTAAGGTAACAGAAAAGAGGATTATAGGAGCCTCACAAGTTGCAGTGAGAGTTTCAAGGTAGGTTGGAAGACGATACTCCAGGGAATGATCAGGAGCTGATTTCCATCTCCAGAACCACTTGCTTTGATTTAATCAACTTCTGGGTTGCTTCATCCGAGTTCAAGACCGTTCGTAGCAGGGGTGCAAGACATGTTTGGCAGCTATGCCAGTTGATTGGCCTAGTCTCCAAGGCAGGAGCCAGCCCATGGGCCATGACGCCATGGGCCACGTCCTCCATAATAGGGACGTCCTCCATAATAGGGACGTCCTCCATAATTGGGACGACCCGTCCACCATCGCCTCCGTAGTTCTTCATCATCGTTTCCAAAAGCCATGAGAGCTTCAGAGGGACCTCCGGACCCAGAATAACCGCCACCAATGCTCATTCCACCTCCACCGCCGACGTTTGCGCATGGGTTGTACTGCTGAATGTTCATGGGCTGATCAGGGCAGTACAGAGCTGGGCCTGGAATTGTGAGGGTGAAGGGTGGTGGATGAATAGTCACACAGGATGGAGGACAGCTGGCGTAGCATTCGGGATTAACACTGGAAGCCATCTTGGTGGAATCGAAGCAGTTCTGCAAGAGACAAAGAACAGTTGTTCGACGGAAATAGCCAGATCTCATGTATCCTCTGCCTGTCTCTGTCTGTTCTCAACTTCAACAAATAAGTTTTCTACACTATATTTTCCTTTGATCTAGCAGCCAGTGGCATGGCATTCCTAGAAGTGGGGCATCATATGAAGAGCCCCACTGGATCAGGCCAAAGGCCACCTACTCCAGCTTCCTGTATCTCACAGTGGCCCACCAGGTGCCTCAGGGAGCACACAAGACAACAAGATGCCTGCATCCTGTGGCCACTCCCTTGCACCTGGCATTCTGAAGTTGCATACTTCTAAAGTAAGGAGGTTGCACTATCCATCATAGCCTATAGCCTGCAATGGATGTTTCCTCTAGAAATCAGTCCAGTCCCCTTTGAAAGGCACCTGGGTCAGACATCATCACCACCTCCTGTGGCAAGGAGTCCCACAGATTAATTACCCACTGGGTAAAAAAGTATTACCTTTTCTTTGTCCAACACTCAATTTTAGTGGCTGTCCCCTGATTCTGGTATTGTGAGAGAGGGAAAAGAACATCCCATGCATAATTTTGTATGTCTCAGTCATGCCCCCCCCCATTTTTCTACAGTTTGCTACATCCTTCAGGCTTCGGAATGCCTGTGTAATGCGGCCTCCCCCCATCACATTCAGAGCCACATGTGGCTGCGAAAGCTCAGTGGAGGAGGCCCTCTAGAAACCACTGCAGAAACCTCCATCCATCAGTCTTCTTGGCAACAATTAACGTTCCAAGAACGTCGTGTGGAACCTTCCTGCAAACAAACTTCAGCCAGAAGAATCCACTTGAATATTGCACATCACCTCCAAAATTCATTGTACAGATAGAAAATCCATAAGAACATAAGAGGAGCCCTGCTGGATCAAGCCAAGGCCCACCTAGTCCAGCTTCCTGCATCTCACAGTGGCCCACCCGACACCACAAGACTAGATTTTTGTGCACACAAGATAACTAGATGCCTGCATCTCATTGCCACTCCCCTGCATCTGGCATTCTGAGGTAACCCTTATCCAGACATCCAAAATCCAGACTATTCCCAAATCCAAAAGAAAGGTCTTTTGTACTTTCTGTAGTATAAACACTAGAAGACTATGCTATAAGTTCTATTCTCTGCTCTGAGCTGTGCACCTCTACAGACATTGTTGGAAAATGACCAAGAGACCAGCAGACACAAATGGGTCACAGTGCAAAGAGCAATGGGAAGCATCTCTCATTATAGGGATGCAATTATTCCAACATCCAGACACATCCAAAATCTGGACATCTTCCCGTCCCAAGCAGTCTGGAGAAGGGAGACTCAGCCTGCCGTCGTCGTGGCGTCTCAGCTCCAAAGCATCTCTGACTTACCTCGTTCTTCTCACAGGAGAGGGAGAGGCAGTGATGGAAGCCCTTCTATGGCATCTTTTATAGAGCTCTGTCCATCCCCAAACAGCAATGCTATCCCACGAGGCATTGCGAAGGCATGCTATTAGACACGGCACATCAACAGTAATTGGGATTGAGCAATCGCCCACTCCCTACCCATTTCCCGGATTTGTTAGCAAGAGCTCAGGTTAATAGCCTTCTTGATTGCTGGTATTGATTGCTGGTATTGCCTTCTTGATTCTGCAGGATAAGGATTGCACCAAGGAAGTCTGCCAAACTGGAAATGGAGGGGGCTATGTGGAAATATGGAAATATATTGCAGGAAACTCTTCAATATTTCTAATGGACCACACATGCCCAAAATTTCCAAGGGCTTCCCCTATTTCCTTATCATTTGTGCCAGATCAGGCCAAGGGCCCCATCAGGATGCCAAGGACGGACCGCCAGAGAGCCGCTCCAGCCAGAAGGATGGGGCACTTTGGGAGGGAAGTCTGAGCCCAATCCCAGCTGGTCCTGTGGCTCCAGCTGTCTCAGACAGTGGACCCTCCCTGCCTGGTGGCTGGTACTATAAGGGCTAACTTGGACAAGACTGGGGTGGAAGTCTGGGAAGACACCTGCCCACAGTAGCCAGCGGAACTGGTGGTGAGAGCTCAAGGTGACTCCTTGCCTTGCAGATGAAGCTCTGCGACAGCCTCCATCTTGCTTTCACCCAGTGGTGTCGCCCTACCGGTTCGCTGGGCGGAGTTATCTCGGCTGCAGGGAGGGTTTCCACGGTGATCGGCAGCGTGCTCGCTGCCTCCCATTGCGTAATGGCGAAAGCCCGCCCGCTGCAGTGGTTGGCCTCTGAAATTGCTGACAGCCTGTAGCCATCCTGACTAATCACTGTGGTGAGTCTTGGCCTCCTGGCCTTTGTCACATTTCACGCCCTCGTTTCCAGGAATTGCATCTTGGGGTGCAAATGCAAGACCAGCTCCAGGTTTCCACAGGCCCTGCCCTGGCACCCATTGGCAACCTCGGTCCAAATTGGATGCTCCCACCACCACCAGGGCTTCAGATTCAGGGCTTGGCCTGCCAGTCGGGCCCCCTGCAGTGGACAGACCAGCAACCCCTTGGTGGATGCATCTTCAGAGGCCATGCAGGCAAATGAGTGCCCATGAGCTCCAAGGGGCACGGCCTGGCCTTTCTCACCCCTTGTGCCCAACTGCTGTTTCAGGGGTGATTGAGGGACATCTGGAGTCAAAATATGAGCAGGACCTGTGGTCTGCAGAGGCCTGAGCTCCCCAGACCACCTCCAGACCTGCGTTCCAGGACGTGATGTTCTCTGGTTGCATCCAGGAGCCTTTTTGAGGCCACCAGAGGCCGTCCAGAAGTGTTTCGATGCTTTTAAAGTACCTGGATGGAAGTAGGGGTTTGGAAACCTCAGAAAGGCTACAAACATGACTAGAATGAGTGGTGGTGGGGGAGTCCGAACAGACAAAAAGAAATATTTATTGCCCCAGCATATTATTAATCTGTGGAACTTCTTGCCATCAAATCAAAAGGGGATTTGATATATGGATGGAGAAAAAAAATACATCACTGGTAACTTGTCAGGATGAGTGTACGCAATTATCTGGCTTTTGAGGGCGCCTAGCTCTGAAATCCAGATTAAAGGGGGTGGCAACAGGATGCAGGCATCTTCTTGTCTCATGTGCTCCCTGAGGCATCTGGTGGGTCACTGTGAGATGCAGGAACCTGGAACTGATATAACAGAGACCTTATTTCATCTGTCCTTTATCTTACTGTAGTTCAAGAAAAGTTAGGTTCAAAATTTGGATTATTAGGAGGGATTTGAATGGGAAGAGAAGCTTAGTGTAGATCAAGAGGATGCAGGAGTCCAAAGCAGAAGGCCTGACATTAAAAAAGGCTAAGGGATGGAAAGGGAAGGAGGAACGGAAGGCGGGGTCAGCAGTCCAAGTGATGGGAGCATGTGCTCAAACCTTTCAACAGTTTTACTAGATACTTGTTTATCAGTATCTCCCCTGTATGAGAATATTGTCTGCTATAGTATGTTCATATAGTACACTGCAGGAGTGCTCAAACTGTCGGTCAGGGGTTGTGAGCCAATTTCAGGTGTGTCATGAAGCACTAGAGAAGCCATCATTGAAAATGATGGGACACTGGAAAAGGGGAGGGCTGTGTGGTTGTTTTACTTGTGTCAAGGTTGGAAAGAGGCTTTTTTCCTCTTTCTGATTCACTTTGCTATTGTAAAATGACTGAGGAATCACCCAAATTTTTGCTGCCTTCTCAGGAAAGCAGCAGGCTCTGGCATCACAACTGTGGCAGCTCCGGTCATGACATCAATTCTGGTGGATCCTGGACAGACTCTCATTCTAAAAAGTGCTGAAAGGTTTGAGAACCACTGGTATATAGACTATTCTCTCTCTCTCTCTCTCTCTCTCTCTCTCTCTCTCTCTCTCTCTCT
>JAJKFI010000234.1:121367-134623 GCA_029204185.1 Lerista edwardsae | reverse complement strand
CCATTGATTCAGTTATCCACAGATACTGGGACACCTATTAAAAAGATAGACCTTGTTGCAGCAAAACCACTGATGTTCTCTTAGCTTTAAAAAGGGACCCCCAGTATCCCCCATGGAAACCCCCAGGTATCCATGGGGCATGGGAGGTGCAGAATGGAAGTGCTTACTGGAGCATGCCTGTTTGCAGATAGGGCAGCAAGTACACATACTTGGGGGGA
The DNA here is from genome assembly GCA_029204185.1 of Lerista edwardsae. Taxonomy (NCBI): domain Eukaryota; kingdom Metazoa; phylum Chordata; class Lepidosauria; order Squamata; family Scincidae; genus Lerista; species Lerista edwardsae. Next base: position 134,405 of record JAJKFI010000234.1, on the reverse strand, counting down.
CAGGGCCTTGTAAAATGTACCTTACTTCATTTTAAAATAATGCTAAACTTATTAAAGTAATGCTAAATGCTAAATTTCCTTCTGAAATACAATGGATACGTTTTCCCCTGCCAACAGCCGAATTCTGTTCATGTATACTCAGAAATAAGTCCCACTGAAGTTAATTGAATTTGATCCCGGGTAAGTATGTGCAGGACTGAAGCATAAGTTCCTTCCATCGAAACTGGGAACAATGTGTATTATTAATGTGCAATGTGTATTAGCAAGGTTTGTATTGCAGCATTTAACAGCTCACCTAAATCAGTCTTCTTGGCAATACAACTTCCCAAGAACACCATGTGGATGTTTTCTTGCAACCACATTTCAGCCAGGAGACACAGCTTGAAAATGCCTTCACCACCACCACCTTCATTGTCATAGCAGCTTTGATACAGACCTTTTTGTGACTTACCTTGTTCCTTCTTACGGAGTCCGACGGACTATGATGGAAGCCATTCCATGCCATCTTTTATAGAGCTCTGTCCTCCCCCAAGTACTGTAGGTATCACATCCTACCAGGTGTGGCACAATCCATTGACACATCAAAGGTAATCGGAATTAAGAAATCACCCACTCCCCACCCTTTTCCTCATATTTCATATCAAGCCTTCCAATTTAATGGCCTTCCTGATTGCTTGTACTGCCTGAGATTCTGCTGATAAGGGCTCCACCAAAGAGTGTCACACAGAAGCTACATGTCCTTTGACTTTCTCCCGCAAGTGCAGGGGTTCCGGAGTTCTGCAACTCTGTGAAAATATCTTGCACAAAACTCTCCAGGATAATTACATGGACAAGATGTTGCACATGCCCTACACTTCCAGGGTAATGACAGCCAGACTGCAGTGTAAGATATTTATTGGGCCCCACCTCTGCACGGAACAGGGCAAAACATCCCGACACTCAGTTGGCTCAAGCTGGGGGTTGCGAGGGGGGCGCTCGAGAGCCCGACGACATGGCGTCGAGTTCACGAAGCTCTGTGGACTCGATCCATTTCTAGTCTCCAGTGCGGGACTCACCGGATGGTGGGTCGCAGGATTTGCTAGGAGAAGCAATCCGCTGCCAGGCGCTCCTCTCTTCTGGGTTGTTGCGGCAGCGACAGCCCCGAGGAGAGCTGCCTGATTGCACGCAAGAGACAGAACAGCGGCCCCTGTTTTGGGGCAGCTCAGCCGAGCCCAGCGCACCCCAGTTGCAGCTGTACGAAGACTTTTTAAGCGGAGTGTTATAATAAGAGTATTGAACCGTTGATCTTGAAGGTTTTAAGTGTTCTGTGAGTAGTGGGCGATATCTCTTTAAGCCATTTACTACCATTGGTGAATTCACCCGCCAATTAATTTCAATTAATGTTTTAGAGATTTTCAAAAAGTGGCTGCACCAAATTACCTGAAACTTGCTCTGTAAACAGTGTAAGGATAGACCTTTTTAGAGGTACAGTTGTTTTGACTGTCCACCCATGTCATCATTTAAAAAACAGGGGCAGAATTTGGGGTTTTTTGTTTTATGGGGTGCCGTTTCTGAATCTGATTGGGCCCCCCCCAAATCTGAAATGAAAGTTGCCATTTTAGCTTCCTGTGTTAGGGCAGGGGCTAACCTTTCTCACTGAGTCTACTTTAAAGCTTTCAGGTACAATTAGCACCTGTAATAATTTTTTAAATAATTGGCGCGCAAATCCGCCGATGGTAGGGAACGCGGGTACTTCCATTCAAACTCTGGGCTAACGTGGGGTTTCTTTATAGAGGCTAACTATCTTTTTATTTTGGGGGACAAGTTAGGTGAAAATATAGAGGAGACACATCTCCTAATTTTCCTGTGTTATTTCTACTGTTCTGATGTCTTCAGAGACAGAATAAATTATTGCATGTGGCAACAGAGAAAATGTTTTTTTTATACTCCACAAGGATTCACATCATTTATTGTGAAAGACAGGCTTGTGATGAGATATCTAGTTGAAGACAATAGGCCAGAAAGCTGCAAATGCTCTTCCTAGAAAAACACTAGCTTTCCATTCATTTTGTAATGACTGAGAATTGCCATTGACAATTGACATTTAGAAAAATCTGCTTTTCAATGTAATCACTATTCAATGTGAGGGTCATCCTGTTCTTGCACCATGGCAGGAAACTTTACTGTGCCATAGCTTTACTGTGCCATACTTCCCCACAATCTGTGATGCATCTTTGCTTTCAGTCATAAACTGTAGCTTTACCATTTACCTACTGGCTGAAGGGAAAAAAAAAAACCATGATGGTGCTTCTGTGCACTCATGACCCAGGTTGCAGGCACTGGCATGAGTACCTAGGGCCCAATCCTTCCAGTGGTGATCCAGCTGTACCAGTGAGGCATGTGCTGCATCCTGCAGTCTGGAAGGAAACCTCTCTCTCGGCGAGTGGGCTGGTATGCATGGCGGCGAGCCGCGGGAGCAGATCAAAGAACTCTTTTTTCTTGAACTTTGTGGCTGTCGGATCTGGCTCCAGTTGCCCATGGATTAAAACTCTCTTTTTTATTTTTAATGCTTGATTTTTTTTTTTTCGATTACTGCTGTGGAAACTATGGGACGATTAAACTTTGCTTAGTTTGTAAAAGTGTTTAACTTTTGAGAACTTGTGACTTCGGGACGGAACTTGTTTTTCGTGTCAGAGAGGAGCGAAGGATTTCTATGTTGGATGATCGATGCGCAATAGTTTTATCCCTTTCACAAGAATGGATTTATTTGGTTTGGAGTTATTTTAGAGAGGATTATTTTTATTTTACTTATATTGGGAAAGATGGGAGATTGAAGAAGATTGTATAGATCGAAGAATTTGCTGCTGGCGATTGGGATTTATATTTGGGACTAATTTTAAGAAGATTGCATCGTGGTTTCTTTTTGGGCCTCTGTTGTGAGTAATGACTGAGCGGATTATCTGTATGAAGTTTACTTTATGAACCTTTCCGGAATTTTAATTTTTTAATTGTTACCGTTTATGGTGTGTGATTGGAGAATTGATCTGATCTAGCGGTGTGGAGAAAGCGGAGAGATTTACAAATATACTCTGATTGAAGGAGGCGGAGTGAAATGAAAGTCAGTGATTTTCCCTTTGTCTTGGAAGTAGGGCCGACGGACTGGAGGAATTGCTAGAGTGAAGACTGGGCGGAGGGATATTACCAAAGATTAATGGTTGTTTATTGAGGATAATACTTGAGACTAATTGAAGAAAAAAGTATTGATATTCTCTTTGAACTGAACGATAAAACTGAGTAATAGACCCTCTGTGCACTTTGGTTTTTATAAACTTTTTGTGAATTTAAAACTCTTATTGGATCTCTCATGCTGATTGTATGGTGTGGGAGCTGGGAGAACGGACTGGATTTGGCAGAAGGCTGTGAAGGAAATGATAAGACTGAGTTGTGGATGGTAATTTTGGGTTTCTAGACGCTGTTGGGTGAAGAAGATTCTGAGAATTTGACTTGGTCTTGTCAATCGGAGGTTGGGATGGTTGCAGGGGTCTTATAAGGTGGTGTATTATTTTTTGATTGAGCTGAGTGAACAATATTGTAAGAAAGCGGAGGGATACATAACACAGTACGACGGAAGGAGGTGGACTGAGAAAGCCTAAGCTCTTACCCTGTGTTAAAAATAGGGCTGATGGACTAGAAAACTGTGCTATAGCTGAAGGTTGGCGGATTTATCACTTGTTTATTTTTTAGTCCCACTTTTATATATCACTCCTGTCTTATTGAGTTTTTGAAAATTGTAGATTAAGAGTATTGTGAAGATGTCTGCGAAAGATAGAGAGAAAAAAGATTTTCCTAAACCACCAGCTAGAGTTTCTCCTGCACCCTCTATGCAAACTATGGCAACGATCAGACAAGAAAGGACAGGAGAGCAGAGAAGAGAAAGCATGCAACAAGAATCAGTCCAATGGCTATTTGAACAACTAAGAAATGAAATAAGAGACTCAGAAGGCAGATTGTCAGCAAAAATAGATCAAAAGATAGATGCATTACAAACACAGATATCTAAGAACTCTGAGAAAGCAAGAGCTGCAGCGAAGGAAAGAAAAAAGCTTGATAAGAAGTTGCAGCAGGTGGAGTCAGATTTAACGGATTTGAAGACGGACTATCGGGAGGTGGAACTGACTCAATTGAGACAGGAACTTGACAGATCTGCGTTTAAGATCAGGTTGCAGAACGTGCCGGATTCGCGCCAGGAAAATACATTTGAGGTAATTAAAGGATGGCTGGCAGAGGAAACTAAAATTTCACCTGAGATTTTGGAAGAAGAAATTGATATTATTTACAGGATTGAGTCAAATTTCTCTAGAAGATTTAATAGACCAAGAGAAGTGATGATAAGATTTGTGAGAAGACGGATGAGAGATCAGGTGCTCAGAATTTTGGAAGAAAAGGATAGATTTGTGGCTGGAAGTAAGATAATGATTTTACGCGAGATTCCTTTTCAGATACGCAAGAAGAGAGCACCCTATAAGAAGTTTGCGGCTATGCTGAGAGATAAACAGGTTAAATACAGATGGGCGTTCCCGGAAGGATTGGTTTTTACATTTGGAGGCAGACGACAGAATATTAATTCGATATTTAAATTGCAACAATTTCTGGAGAAATTTTCACAAGATTTTGGAGATATTGGAGAGGAGGAGCTAGAAAATGAAAACAAACTTAAAACAGCATTAGCCGAAGCGGATTCTTTATCAGGTGACAGTACAGATGATGAGCAGAGTTTACAAGGACATGGGGCTGAAAGTAAAGGTGAAGGCTCTCAAGAGGAAGAAACCCAAGAAGAATTAGAGAAGAGAGGTGCGGCGGCCCCGAAACCGGAGAGACCAACTACTAGACGATTGAGGAGACAGGAGGAAAGAGAAAAGAGAGAAAAGAAATATTAAAATAAATTAAATTTAAAAATGGCTGTCAGACAAATTAGGATTATTTCGATAAATATAAATGGTTTGAATAGCCCTCAGAAACGTAGAAGAGTATTTACCCAACTTAAAAAATTTAAGGCAGATATAATTTGTTTACAAGAAGTTCATATCAAAGAAAACAATGAGAAACTATTGGAGAAGAAAAATTTAGGTCAATTGTTCACCTCCCTGGATAAAACCAAAAAGAAGAAAGGCGTAGTGATCTATGCAAAAAAAGAATTAGTACCTGAGTTAATTTGGAAGGATGAGGAAGGAAGAATTTTGTTTGTTAAGATCCAAATACAAGGAAAAGAGATGTTGATTTCTAATATATATGCCCCGAACAGGGAACAAGAGGTTTTTTTTAAAGAATTACACTCTCGATTGGCAAATTATAATCAGCTGGAGATGCTGGTTGCAGGAGATTTCAACTCAGTTTTTGATAAAAATTTAGATAGGAAATCATCGAAAAGGGCTCAAGGTAGAGGCTTATTACCAAGATCTTTTCTTAAGATGGCGGAGGAGTTTAGCTTGATAGACTCCTGGAGGACTCTAAATCCAGAAAAGAAAGAATTTACTTTTTTTTCAGCAAGACATAAGTCGTGGTCAAGGATTGATATGTGCTGGGTCTCATTACTAAGTGTTGGAAATGATTTTGAAGCAGAAATTTTACCTAATACTTTTTCTGACCACAACCCTATTATGCTGACTTTGAACAAACGTATGGGAAGAAGGATGTGGCGTTTAAATAATGCAAGTTTAGATAAAGATGAATTTTTGAAGAAGGCGAAAACGGAGATGGAGTGGTTTTTTAAATTGAATATGGGGCAAGAGACGAGAATTCAAACAGTATGGGATGCGAGTAAAGCTTATTTCAGAGGTTTGGTAATTAGAGAGACTGGAAAACAGAATTTGGAACGACAAAGATTATTGGAAGATTTAAATAAGAAGTTAAAAAAGGAAGAATTAAAGTCACAAGATAATCCGGCGGACTCTGAAATAAGACGAATGATTAAGACACTTCAACATAAAATAAATATCTTGCATATCGAAGAGATGGAGAGGCAACTGAAGATGGTTAAGCAAAATTTCTTCGAAAATGCTAATAAACCTGGAAAATGGTTGGCATATCGATTGAAGAAAGAAAGACAGAAAAATATTATAACAAGCTTAAAAGACCAAGAAGGAAAGGAAAAGACTCTTTGGGCAGATCTTAAAGATATTGTCAGACAATTTTACAAAGAACTTTTTGAGAAAAAAGATATTGATGTACTTAAACAGAAAGAATATATTATGAGAAATAACAGAATAACATTGACAGATCAGCAAATTCAAATTTTAGAAAAAGAAATCACCTTGCAAGAAATGAGAGAAGCCATTTTACAGCAAAATATTAATAAGGCTCCCGGTCCGGATGGGATCTCGGCACAATACTATAAGAAACTGGAAGAGATTATATTAATTCCATTTAAAGAACTCTTGGATGATGTTTGGGCTTCGGGAATGATTCCTGATTCATGGAAAGAAGCAACAATAACGTTAATTCATAAGCCACAGACACAACCGATTGATATTAAGAACTATAGGCCAATTTCTTTATTGAATGTTGATTATAAGATTTTTGCAACAGTGTTGGCTAGAAGATTAAAGGAAATTTTAAATATATGGATTCATCAGGATCAATCAGGATTCCTACCTAAGAGACATCTGAGAAAAAATGTGAGAACTATAATTGATATTTTAGAATATTGTGAAAGAGACTATTCTAAAAAATTAGGCTTGATCTTCCTGGATGCACAGAAAGCTTTTGATAATGTTGATTGGAATTTTATGCTATATCATTTGGAAGCAATAGGATGTGGCCAAAAGTTTTGTTCGGCAATAAGAAGTATTTATAATAAACAAGTGGCGAAAGTGAAGATTAATGGAGATTTAACAGAAGAAATCGAAATATTTCAAGGTACAAGACAAGGATGTCCACTATCACCGCTATTGTTTATTTTAACATTGGAGATTTTCAACTCTGTGATAAGAGATGAAAAGAAGATTAAAGGAGTCAAAATACAAGGAGAAGAATTTAAGATCCAGGCATATGCGGATGATGTGGTTTTCATTTTGGAGGATCCTAAGAGTTCAATGGAAATTTTAATGGGAAAATTAAAAGAATATGGAGAAGTGGCAGGGATGAAAATTAATTTTCAGAAAACTAAAGTACTGCTGAAAAATATTAAGAGCGTGGAGAAGAAAGAATTTGAAAACTGGGGCTTATGTTTGTCAGACAAATTGAGATATTTGGGAATTATTATAACTAATAAAAACAGTACTTTAATGAAAGAAAACTATTATAAAATTATGAAAGAGATTAAAGCAGATTGTGATAGATGGAAGGATTTGAAATTATCCCTGTTGGGAAGAATTGCGGTTATAAAAATGATGATCTTACCCAAATTATTATTCTTGTTTCAAACCATACTGATAGTCATGAAAAAAATTTTTTTTCAAGATCTTGATAAAATGATTTCAAAATTTATTTGGCAAGGCAAAAAACCAAGAATCCGGATGAAGCTATTACAAGATGTTAAAGAAAAAGCTGGTGGAGGCTTGCCAAACTTTTTAATTTATTATCAAGCGGCTGCACTAAGTTGGATTAAAGAGTGGATTGTTCCAACGGATAAAAGAATAAACAAATTAGAGACTTATGACTTACAAATAGGGCTTCATGCTTTTCTTATATATGACAAAGCAAAATTTTACCCTACTTTCAGACTACACTGTGTGCGGAAGGCACTATTATGGATATGGGATCAACTCAGATACTCCGTTTATAGTAAGATTCCACGCTGGATAAAACCGCTTGAAATAGGAGTAAGACCTCAATGGTTAAGGGAAGATCAGAACAGATCTTATGATGAACTTTTAAATAGAGATAATAAGATCCGTCCGGACGAGGAACTGAGAGAAAATAATATTATTTTGGATTGGTGGTCTGAGATACAAATAAAGACAAGACTTAAGGAAGATCTAAAGACTGGGATTTATGAGGATTTAACAGAATTTGACAAACATTTGATTGAAGATAAAGAGAAGTTTATTAAGAGACTTTACAATTTTTTATTGAATATAAAAATGGAAGATGAAACTGTTAAAGAGGCTATGATTAAGTGGATGAGAAATTTTGGATATGATATACCGATGGAAGAATGGGAAAGATTATGGAAAGTGAATATTAAATTATTGAAAGCGACTTCTTATAGAGAGAATATCTACAAAATGTTCTATAGATGGCATTTAACACCAGAGAAAATAGCGAAAATGTATAATAATTCTTCAAACCTTTGTTGGAAATGTAAGAAGTCGGTTGGAACGTATTATCATATGTGGTGGACTTGTGGGAAAGCACAGAAATTTTGGAAAGGGGTTCATAAAATATTACAAGAAATTTTGAAATATGTTATATCTTTTAAACCGGAAATGTTTCTATTAAGCATGGTTCCGGATGTCATTGTTGCTAAACAAAGATATTTGATAATTTACATTACCACAGCAGCTAGATTACTTTTTGCACAGAATTGGAAAAAGGAAGAGACACCTTTATTAGAGGATTTGATAACTAAAATATTTGAAATAGCGGAGATGGATATTCTTACAGAGAAACTACGTGAAATTAAGACAAATAAAACAAAAGTAGCTTGGCAATTGTTTTATGACTGGATAGATATTGGCTGTTAAAGATTTGAAATAGATGAAGACATGGTCAATGTGTTCAGAGGTAAAGATATGTTACAGATCAATATTTGAGTACACTGCAACATTCCTTTTGTGTTTACCTTTGTATCCCCTTTACCTTTTATGTTATTGTATTCCTTTCCCTATAACTTTAAAATAAAACTTTTTTTAAAATTCAAAAAAAAAAAAAAAAGCTGGGGGTTGCGAGTGGTTTCTCATCCTGGGCAAGATCCTCCTGGACTCAGTGATGCTGCAATCCTCCACCTACCTTTGAGATAAGGTGGTCACATTGGGGCTGGGTAGCAATGCTTTGCCCTTCGCCTGATTGGCTGTTTTGTCTACCTCAGACTGTCTCCTTTAGACACACACACACACCAGCCCATCTTTGATGCCAACCCCCAACTTTAGGCAATTCAGCCACATAACAGAACAATTCAACTTCTGCTGTGGGGCCTCAACGAGTAAGCTTCCCCCCCCAATAAAACATAAAACAGCCTGTGGCAGTTTTTAGGTGTTCTATAATGGTCACTGGGTTGAATAGGCAGGAAACATGCGGAGGGTAGATAAGTTTCGTAGCTGCTTCCCTGCTGAGGCAGCCTGGTTGGCCAGGGCCGCTCATAAATTGCTCATCCTGCTCAGTGAGGCAGGTGGGCTGTCCCCTGATAGGATTCAGCAAAGATGACACTTGGGCTCAGAAATCTGAGGTTGGGGTGGGGCAAAAACAGAGAAATCAAGCACCAAGTGGAGAAAAACTCAGAAATGGAGCCAAGTTTGTGTGGAAGCTCCCCCGTGATGCAGCCTCCATGTGCAGCCCAGCTCAACCCCTGGAGGTGGGGCTTGCCCCTTGTAGTTGGTGGAGAGCTGGGCAAGCCTCGCCTTTGCTGTAGTCTCTTGCTGGCTGGAGTGTGGGCAGACTGGATGGGGAGTCCCCACGGGCTGAATCCAGAGACCCATGCATTACGCGAACGCCCAGACATGCCAACTTGATGGGCCCTCGTCACTGCACGGCCCCAAGGTTTCAGCCTACTCGGCCGAATGGATGATACAGCCCTGCGTCCAGGCCAGCATTTCTCAACATTTTTCCTCCACCATACATGGTCCACCTACTGGAAGTACCACCAGACGAAACCGGCCTGAATACTTCCGCACAACCTAACCAACACTGGAAAGAGGCCCTGTTATGAGTAAATCTCTTTCATTCTTTCCTTTTTTTCCTGGTTATAGTAACGTTATGGATTCTGAAACCAAGCCCCAATTCATAGGCCAACAGCAAGAGATGCCAGAATACAAGATGAACGCCCAGAAACACAGGCCATATTTTTCAAAGACTTTGGTCAAGCCTCAGCACTTCTGCTTATATTTTCTCTTTCACCTCCACTTCCATAATCACACATCCTGGAAGGAAAATTATAATCTCACTGTCTCTAGGAGCCCAATCCTAACCTGTGCTGGAACAGCCAGGCTGGCGCAGCTGGGCTGCTTTCTGAGCACGTTAGGAGGCAGAAGCGGCTTGGCAAGGGGATGTTGTCCCAGGGTAAGCCCCAACAAGCCCCATGGGGCTGCTCAGAACTGCACTATCAAAAGAGCAGGCGCAAGTCCATGTGGCCAGGAGCAGCCCAAATCGAGGCCACCCAGCCTGGGGATGGGGGTTTGGATTCAGCCCAACACCTGTGGCCCCTCTCTGCCCACAGTGCCACTCCGTTACACCTTTGGCATGCCCTTGGCACTACCCTGCACCGGCAGAGCCACGCTGGCACTCGACCGGTGCCGCTGACAGATGCCTGTGGGCCAGTGATGCTGCTTGCACCGGCCCAACGACGGATTCCGCAGCGCAAACATGCCTCATGGCACGCTTGCAACAGCACTGGTTCGGCGCAAGTGTGCTGCGCCGGCGCAATGCCAAATTAGGATTGTGCCCTACATGAATGCAACTTTGGTAATCCTGTCAGGCATCTTTGCATTGTATTTTCATTTTATATTTGCTCTCCTGAATGCAATTCCAGTAACTCTTGTATTTTGGACCAAAATATTGGATTATACCTGCATTAACCTGTGCAAACCTTATTTTAAGTTAAGAACATAAGAACATCAGAAGAGCCCTGCTGGATCAGGCCAAGGGCCCATCTAGTCCAGCTTCCTGCATCTCACAGCGGCCCACCAGGTGCCCCAGGGAGGCACAACATCTGCTGGCACCAGGGCAGCAATGTGTATTTTCACTGATAAAGCTACTTGTGTTTACATACAGTCTGCTTGATTAAGAGGAATTCCCTTCATTCACACCTAAGTTATCCATTCACACATTAAAACCAAACACACCAAGTTACACATTTACGCCCTGCACGTACAAACAACTCCAAAAATCACGGTGATGCTCTGTGGCACGTTGCTGCGGTTTCCCCTCCCCGAAAGGCAAGTGGGAGTGGGGCTTGCAGGGCCATTGGTTGGAGAGCTGGCAGGGGGGAGGCACGAGCACCTGCATCGGTCGCGCTCGCTCCGCCCCCACCTCATTCAGGCTCTGACTGGCGATCCCCCGCCCACCCTCCCGTTCATCAGGCTGAGGTGAGCTGGTCGCTTCAGGGCCGCGTAGGAAGTTTTGGCTTCCAGCTTAGATGGGCCGTTAGCTGGTTGTTTCTTCTCCTACCCCAGCCTGTGGCGGTTTGGGGGCGGTTTTTAGGTGTTCTATAATGGTCACTTTGGGTAGAATAGGCAGGAAACATGCAGAGGGTAGATAAGTTTCATAGCTTGGCTTCCCTGCTAAGGCAGCCTGGTTGGGGATTGGCCAGGGCCGCTCATAAATTGCTCCTCCAGCTCGGTGAGGCAGGTGGGCTGTCCCCTGATAGGATTCAGCAAAGATGACCCTTGGGCTCGGGCTGGACTGAGGCAGCACAGTCATGGTGCCTTGACCTTCGGGTCAGGGATGAGGGACTTGGCTTGGCGATGACGAGCTTGAGCCTGGAGTCAGGTGGTGAGGATCATCCAGATCCTCTAGGGCCATTTCCCCAAAGAAACATTTCCCCAAAGCACACTTAGGTAGTTAGCCCGCTTAGCTGCAAGTTACATTGTCGTAAATTATATAAATAAAGTGGTCCATTTAAGTCCAAGCCCTGGTCTCGTGTGCTTATTGAGGGGGTGCAGGTAATCTTTAAATACTAAGGGAATTTAACCAGCAAACTGCCCACTTAGTCACGCCCTGAGTGTCTACCACTCTGCACAAAGAACTGCTGATCCATGGACCAGACAACTGGAGTGAGAGCAATACCTTGCACTTTGATTCTCTATCCTACCCCCCAATTTGTCCTTTTCCCTCTGTCTTTAGTGCTAGCAACTTGGAGTAAAAGAGCAGGGATTCCTTTCCTTCCAATTTGACCCTCTTTCCTGATTTCTATCGGATGCACCAAAAATGCACTCGCACTAGACGGCACTCACTACCACAGTCGAACCTGAGTGACTCCATCTTGGTTCTTTGGCTTGCTTAAAGTATGTAACTTTCTCTATCTCTGCTTCTAATGTCCTTGTTCCCCCACCCAGAGCCTCCACCAGGAACAGGTTTCTCTGCACAAAAAATAAGGAACTAGCGGGAACTTACTGAGGGTGTAAACAGCAACTCCCTTATCAAACTAACTAGAGCATCTACAAGGCCTGTCCAAAAAAACCAGATAACACCAGACCCAAGCTGGTAAATTTCCATAAACTGGTAGCTTGTACTTAGAAGAGGGGGATATAAAAGTGTCTTGAGAATGTACTCCTTTACTCTTTTCTCTGCTTGCCAAGTGGAGCAGGAAATTAGCCCGTTTTGCACAAACATAACAAAATCAAATACTTGTACTTTCTTGTTTTCATTATTTGCCTTTTTGAGTGCCCAGCCCCTCTAAGAAAACCACTTGTGCCTTGTGGCAACAATAGGTACGCTCTGATCAAGGCATTACAGTAGCTTATTAATTATTTTGGGTATCTTTTTGTATTCTCCAGTTAAAGCCACCTTTTTATTGAAAGTATTTCTCTCAGGGTGCAATCCTAACCTGGAATTACGCTGGCACAGTTAGGCCAGCAAAGTTTGGCTGGTACAAGGGCCACTGCAAAGTACATTTGGATCGTTCTCAGAGTCAGGGAGGATGGTGCCTGTCTGTGTGCTGGCCTCTCTGGCTCAGTGAATGGTCCAAACGTCCTTTACGGTGTCCCTTGTGCTGGCCAAACTTTGCTGGCCTAAGTGTGCTGGCCTAAATGCAGGTTAGGATTGCACCCTCTTGAGGAAATGGGGATTTCTGCATTATGATGATTTGTTATCCAGTCTAAAGATCCCATGTTCCAAAGGACTGAGTGATATCTCCCCCTATTGTTGTGTTATAGGAAGAATGGTTTTTCTCTAAGGATTGTGGGA
>JAJKFI010000234.1:95906-115220 GCA_029204185.1 Lerista edwardsae | reverse complement strand
CCCCCCCCAGGAATCCGGAGTCGCTCCCTTTAACCCTCTGAGTGCCGGCCAACCCAGAAGAAAAGCTCTTTGCAGAGGAATTGGGAGGGGGGAGGAGGGAGAGTGAAGTGGGCGGAGTCAGCCCTCATTGTAAGTAGTGGAACTGAGTTCCCCCGCATTCCCCCGCATGACATCACTGAGCAAGAGCCACTGTCAGCCACCATCTTTCTCTGCCAGCTTCCAGCATGCCAAGTTTATGTTGCTGGAAGAGGCTGAGAGAGAGAGAACCGGGCTCCTTTGAGCATCCTCTTGACTGACCCCCCCCTCCGCCCAAGGTTTTCTCGAGCTTTGAGGAAAACACTGAAGGGAGCTCAATTCATTTCTGGGGCAAGCAGCCCTGGCTGATCTGCGGCTCCCCAGCGAGCGACGTGCATGAAATCACAACGTGCGGCAGGTCACGGAGGGTCCAGAAATAGGAGCTCAGTGACGTGTGTTCTTTTTGGAAGCCTCCAACCAGCTCCTGGCTGGAGCAGGAAAGCTTGGCCAAGGACAAACCCCCTTCCTTCCTTCCTTCCTTCCTTCCTTCCTTCCTTCGCAAGGGGATGCAGAGCCTCCTGGGCAGCCCCCCCTTCCCTGCCCGACAAATACCTGTACGGGTTGCCTTCGGACACCTGCTGGTCTCTGAGGAAGAGCTTCCGGCGGCCCTCCTGGACAGGCATCTGCTGCCCCAGGGTTCGGCTGGCCTGGCCCAGGAGGGCACAGAACAGCTCCGGGTACAGCTTATGCACCACCTCCTTGGACGGCAGCGTGGAGATGACCTCGTAGATGGCACAAGTGGCCTGAGAGAGAGAGAGAGAGAGAGAGAGAGAGAAGGTGGGGTGTAGCATCACACTGGGCTGTAAGAAGAACCTTCCCCCATATAGTCCCATCCAGCGGCGGCATTCAGCCGGCACGCTGGGGGGGGCTTACCGTTGAGCGGCAGTCCACCCGTTGAGCGGCAGTCCGCCCGGCGGGCGGGAAAGCGGCGGAACGCGCCGTTACGCAACGGGCGGACTGCCGCTCAATGGTAAGTCCCGCCCAGCGTACTGGCTGAATGCGACCACTGGTCCCATCCTCCTAGAGTGCAATCCTAACCCAGAGTTAGGCCGGCACAGTTAGGCCAGCAAAGTTTGGCCAGGACACTATAAAGCTTGTTTGGACCACCCTCAAAGTCAGGGAGGATGGCGCACGTGTGTGTGTGGTGGCGTCTCTGACTCCGAAGGCGCAATCCTAACCTGGAGTTAGGCCGGCCCAGCACAGTTAGGCCAGCAAAGTTTGGCCGGCACAAGGGACCCCTGATAACTGGGCAAGAGGCATTTTTTCAAGTGATGTTCCTCTTATGTTTAGCAGGGGAGAGTAATTGTCCCTCTTCACCCCTGCGCAGTCTTTCTAGTGGCTGTTGCTGGTGATCTGCCGCTTTTTTTTTAAGATTGTGAGCCTTTTGGGACAGGAAGCCATTTAACTTTATTATTATTACTATTTGCCTGTAAACCGCTTTGTGAACTTTGTGTTGAAAAGCGGTATATAAGTACCTGTTGATTGATTGATTGATTGATTGATTGACACCGCAAAGTATGTTTGGACCACTCTCAGAGTCCGAGAGGCCAGCCCACAGATGTGCACCATCCTCCCCGACCCTGAGAGTGGTCCAAACATACTTTACAGCGGCCCTTGTGCCGGCCAAACTTTGCTGCCCTAATTGAGCCGGCCTAACTCCAGGTTAGGATTGTGCCTTTAGAGGTGTGGAATTGGCAGAAATCTGGCAAGTTCTTGGAGGAAGAGTCTGCCCTAGGAGGAAAGTTGTCCTCCTCTGGAAACCAAAGGTAATATGAAATTCGTCAACTTCACTATCTTAGGATATCTTTGCCCAATGTCAATGAACATGATTCTCCTCATAGGGAATGAAGCCCCAACTCACCACCCCCCAAGCAGGGGAATGAGCCGATCTCCTCTAAAAGTGGGTTTCCAGCTGCAGGGATAAAAGGACGGCCTTGTTGTTCTTTGCTTCTGTTCCCTGCCTTGCGAAAGGACTTGTTTACCCCAATGAATGCTGGGGACAGATCCGAATAATTGCCAGTTGATCCGTTGATATTTTGAGATGGAAAGTACCCATTGCTTTTTCACCCCAGCCTAATTTGCTGTAGCGCAGGAATTTTTTTTCTTTTTACGTGATGCATAGACTAATTAACTCTGCAAAGCCCCTGTCATGAAATTGTAGTTTCATGTGAACCTTGTTAGTTGGGAGAGAACTACTCAAGTGTAAATGGCTCAGGTGGGGGTGATTAGTTCATTGAGATAAAGTTAAAAGCCTCAGGGAACAGAACCCTTTGCCTGCTCTCAGGGAAAGTTAGCCTCTCTATGGGCTGTGGAAGCCGGTTGTAGTCAGTCAGTGAGGTAAAAATCCTATAAGGTGTTTTTCTTTGTTTTCGTCCTTTCTGGGTTCCTCTCAGTTAAGTTATAAACAGAGGGGTTGATTATTGCCATTTTAATATTCAGGTTTTATGGTACAGAGCCTCTGTAGTTGTATCTGTAATTTTTAATGTACGTCAATAAAATTGGGTTTTTTACTTCTTTTATTTGGCTTTCTTTTAAGAGGGGATTTTGCCCAAGAGCTCCCTTTGTTGTGTTGAGCCTGGGCTGGTGGCAGCGGCAGCTACACCAGGGGAGGGGAGTTGCACCCCCCCCATCATAACAGACTGCTGCAACCTGCAAGGGGGGGGGGACTGTCGTCATGGCCGGCCACAATTCCCCCCACTTTTCTTTTTTGCTTAATAGCCACTTTGAATAAGAGATCTAATGAATTCAGAATCACTCCTTGAATGCATGAACCTCAGTTTTAAAAGAGTCCAGGAACAACGGACGTTCTCTGCTCCACTGACAGCGGGCATCCGTGTTCTCCCCTAAGCCGCGTGATTGTGCAGCTCAAAACCAAGCTCCTTGCCGCTCAGATCTGGGCAGCCCAGAAGTTGTGGCTGTCGTAGCCAAGCCTTCAGAGACCCGGCCGTGTTGCCGGGCAGCTGTGGAAGGGCTTTGCACAGCAGTGTGAAAAGTAGGGGAACATCGAGTCGAATACATTCTGCGCATGAACATTTTGCACATGAGTCATACACATTTTGCGCATGAACTCACTGCATTTGGCACTCACAGATAGCCCTTCCCCCACTAGGGTGCAATCAGTAGTGTCATCCTGTAACAAGCTGCCGGAATGCTAGGCGGGACTAACCTCTTGATTGACAGGCAGTCCGTGATGCATTGCCGCCTGCCTGCCCGCTGCGGGGGCTCCCTCCGGCTGCTGCGCCCCTCCGCTGCTTGCCTAGGCACCCAGCGCACCCCCCAGGCAAGCGGGCACCCCCTCCAAAGCCAGGGGTACCCACGCAGCGGGCAGGCAGGTGGCGACGTGTCACAAACGGGCAGCCAATCAGGAGGTAAGTCCCGCCTAGCATTCCGGCAGCTCGTTGCTGGATAACCCTGCTGGGTGCAATCCTATTAGTGCCGTTGGGCCAACACTAGCCACGTGCATTGGCCCAACAGCAGTAGTGCTGATGTGGGGGGGAGACTATCACCCCCGCATTGGGGCTAGTGCTGTTGGGCTGATGCTAGGCGGGATGTTAGGCCACATCCAAGCCTGCACCACCCGGCCGCACGGCCCCAATTCGGGCCAGGCAGCGTCCTTGGCTCTGCTATACAGCAGATGCAGATCCGAGGAGTCCTTAGGGGAGTCTGCAGCCTTCCCTGGGGCAAAGATCCGAACATGCCCTTGCCCCAGGGAGACTCCTGAGCACTCCCAAGCTGCACTGGATACAGCCTGATGGCCTGATGGCCGTTCCAGTGCAAGTTAGGATTGCGCCTTTAGACTGTTAAATCAGCAGATTCAGGACTGAGAAGCTGAATCAGAGTGAAGCCTTCGTATCATTCCAATCCCATTTCTCTGAGCACCAGGAAGAGCCTCTGTGAAAAGACGGGCGTATTATCTCCGCCATCATTTCTTCTGTCAGCTGCCCTCAAATACTCCTCCTCCTCTTCCTCCTCCATTCACGGGCAGACCAAGTCAAAATGGCACCTGGGGCACCCAGTAGAAGTGTGCCCCCATGGGAGTCCAGGTCTACCCATTAGAAATGGCCATGGGTAGACCTGGGCTCCCTTTGAGGGAGCCCAGGTCTACTCATGGCTGGTACCAATGGGTAGACCTGGGCTCCAGAGCCCAGGTCTACCCACAGAATGTTGCGGGAGCCATTGGCGCCCCCCCTAGACAGCCCCAAGATGGCGCCCAGGGCTCTTGCCCCCCTAGATCCGCCACTGCCTCAATTTCTCCCCAATGAATTCCCCCCAAATAAGAGCTTCCTCCTCCTTGCTTACTTTGAGAGGCTCTTCATCCGCAAACTCCACACTCTCTTCAGTGTCCGAGGGCAAAGAGTTCTCGGGGGCTGAGGGCTGCATCTGAATCTTGCTGGCTAACTCGTGAAGAACGAGGGAGGCTACAGACGGGTCTCTGCCCAGAGACCTCCAGAGCTCTCCCGTCTCACTGTAAACAGAAAGACACCGAAGTTACAGGGTTCAGCTTAGACACTCCAGTGGCCAGAAGGCAACAGGCCAATGGTCAGCAACTATATGGTCAGCCAGATAATTTATAGCCGAGGACACAGGCAGCGGTGTCATGCAGCCGGAATGCTGGGTGGGAGAAACGGGTGAGCGGCAGCCCGCCCGTTGCGTTCCGGTCCGTTTCGCCGTCTTCCCCGCCCCTGGGGTTCCACAGATTAACTACAGCGAAACGGACCGGAACGCAACGGGCGGGCTGCCGCTCACCCGTTTCTCCCGCCCAGCATTCCGGCTGCATGACACCACTGGACACAGGTGATCTTTTTCCTGTATACAGTGAATGAATGTAAAGAGAAATCAAACTACAGCTGCATGTTCTGTCCTCTGTGTGTTGACTTGTCTGCAGAGCCTACGCACTTATCTGCACAGGTCCTGTGCACAAATATGAGCTTGCTACTTGCTTCATTGTGGATGTTATCTGTCTTGCAGGCAAAACCATCACCTGAAGGAAAGAAGATTCTCCAAAGTTTCAGGTACACCTTAGGTAGAAAGGTGAAAGGGTCAGTCCAGGAAACAGAAACCAAGTGTATTAGTCAGAAAAATTGTTTTGGGGAAAGGGTCAACTAAAAATGCTGCTTTGGAGAAATGTAACTCAGAACTGGGTAGATTTATCCCTGTGTATTATCCTGTATATTCTAATGTTTTGTTTCATTTGCACACACACATGTTCTAATGTTTTGTTTCATTTGCTTAAAAGTTTTTTACTTGTTGTTGTTCAGTTGCTAAGTTGTGCCTGACCCTTCGCGACCCCACGGACCACAGCACACCAGGCCTTCCTGTCCTCCACCAGCTTCCGGAGTTTGCCCAATTTCATGTTCATCGCTTCGGTGACACTCTCTAACCATCTCATCCTTTGCTGCCCCCTTCTCCTTTCACCTTCTATCTTTCCCAGCATGAGGGTCTTTTCTAAGGAGTCCTCTCTTCTCATGAGATGGTCAAAGTATTTGAGCTTCAGCATCAGTATCAGGAAGCAGGCTTGCTTCCTGTAGGATTGCCTGATTGGATCTCCTTGAAGTCCAGGGGACTCTCAAGAGTTTTCTCCAGTGATGTCATTCAGGGGGAATGGACCAGAACGGGTGTTCCGGATCCTAATGGGCTCCGTGGCTGGTTCCAGGTTCCCGACAAGTGCCAATCAAAAGTGAGTTCCTGTTCCTAATCATTTGAATGACACCACTGGTCTTCTCCAACACCGTAATTCAAAAAGCTTGTACACATTTGCTTATTGAAGCCTTCCTCAAAACCTCTTGCAAACTTGAGGAAGCTACTTCAGGGCTCATTTAGCTCCATTGTCATGTGAGATTTCTTCCTTGTTCCCTTATAAATCCACCTCAATTCTCTATTGATATAATAACAAACCTGGGGCATTTTTTACCCCAAGCCAAAGTTTTCTTTTTCCTGGTCCTCAAGTGCAGGGATCTCCAAACCTTTAACCTGGAGGGCTGCATTAAATTTCTGACACAGTGTCAAGGGCCGGAAAAATAAATAAATGAAATATAAAATTTATATTTCAAATGTCAATAATTTGAAAAATAAATAAATAAATGTAAATATAAAATTTCAATCAATTCATTAGGACAGAACTTAGATGAATGAATGAATGAATGAATGAATGAATGAATGAATGAATGGGCTCAAAGTTCCAGGCTTCTTTCAAGCACCAAAACACACCACAGAAATACAACACACACAACACCCACAGCGTTGTCATGCAGCTGGAACGCTGGGCGGGAGGAATGGGAGGAATGGGTGAGCAGCAGCCTGCCTGTTGCGTTCCGCGGGGGCAGGGAAGACAGCAAAACGGACCGGAACGCAACGGGCAGGCTGCCGCTCTCCCGTTCCTCCCGCCCAGTGATGTCATGCAGGGAGTACGCGGGGGTATGCGAGTACCGGTTTCTAGGATTACGGCTGGCCCCACCCATTTGCCTGCCCACTTGTCGACTCCGCCCCCTGCAACGTTTGAATTTCCTGCACGTTTGAGTTGCCTGCACGTTCTCAGAGCCAGGCAGGCAGGCAGCGAGCGGAGCCTTGCCTTGCCTTGCCACTGAAAAATGAGCTGCTCTGGGGTTTTGGAACTGTTGGGTCACTTGACGCCAGGCCTCCTTCACATGTTCTGGGGGTGCTGTGGAATACTGCTGCAACTGCTGGGTCAGTTTAAAATCGTCTGAGGCCTCAAAAAAGGGCTTTTTTCATGTCCCTTCCTGCCACGACCTCACTTCCGGTGGGCAGGTCCCAACACGTGCCAATCAAAAGTGAGTACCTGTTCTTAAATCATTTAGATGACACCACTGCTCCCGCCCAGAGTTCCAGCTGCATGACAATGCTGAGCACACACCTTATTGGACTCCCATTCCATCACTCCATAAGCAGCTTACTTAAGTGTCTTGGAGTAAATACCTCAGAACCAGCAGGTCACAGGAAAGAAAACATGCAGAGGATGCTGTGTGAGCCAGGGAGGCCTCCTTGACCTCAGCTGTCTAAGGCCTTCAGAAACATCACTTCCAGGTCTTTGGAAAAACCAGGAAGTGCCAATTATGGACTTTCCGGAGGCATTTCTTTCCTCCGGAAGCCACACACAACCACAGCACAAGAGTGCAGCTCATGCCAGCAAGGTTAGGAGGACCAGAGCTTCATAAGGGATCTGAGACTTGCTGTGGGCCAGACAGAGGTTCTCCAAGGACCACAGGCCAGGATTTGGAGACCCCTGCTCAAGAGCGATGAGCTAACCGGCTAGTTGTCCGCAGGGTGGCTTAAATGGAAGAGGGTGGGTCTGACCATACACCCTGGGCTGGAACATCTCCCTGGAATGCCATTGGAACCTCTTTGTGGTGGTCCACCAGCATACTCAAGGATCCTTCAGCACAAAGGCCCTGGAATGGTTAGTTCTTGGAGTGGAAAGAGACGGATCCCAAGGCTCAAGGGGAGTTGTCACCGAGCTGGATCAGGAGCAAGTCAGTGGTCCAAAGTAGGCACACACCTGTCCATTGGGAGGCGCCGACAGAGGAGGCTGCTGAACACCGCATCCAAGTGGTAGTGTGCCATGATGGATACGGCATCCACAAGGACCTGCCGCAGGTCTTCCTGCTTGATAGTCGGCAGGCGGCTGTAGAAGGTGTCCAGGATGTTTGATATCTGGAAGAAGCAACACCCATATATAGTGCGATCCTCAGCCCAATTCATTTTCGCAAATTAACATGTGGCCCAAATCTATTGAGGATTGGGCTGGTGTGCGGAGCCCTTCGCAAGAGCAGAAAGCAAAATGGCGACCGACACCGTGTGCGGCATTCTGCCGGCAGCCATGTTCCAATGGCGGAAGTGTCTTCCGCTGTTGTGAAGGGCTCCCTGCACCAGCTCTGTCCTCAACAGGATTGGGCCGAATAAGTACCAACCGATTGCTAACACTTTAACAGCTTCCGGCTCCCTCTGAAAAGGGCCATTCAGTGCCAGTTTTAAGAGAAAATACATCTAACTAAAAGGCAGATGCCAACAGTATCGGTTAGCTTTTTGTACGCCACACACGACAGAGGAGCAACACAGGTTGGGCACGTCCGCTTTGGATCCTGCCCCCCCCCCCGTGCCTGGACTCTCCTGCTGCCCCTTCTGTGTGCTCTGGAGTTCAGAGGTCAAATTAATTTGTGTATTTCTATCCCTTTTATCAGCAGGGTTGGCTTTGGCTGCCGTTGGGACTTTAATGGGCCGATTCGCTATGGTGGTCCCTCCCGCTGGCTGCCAGTCCCACGCAACCCCCTGCTGGCTTCTCCTGCCTGTGCATAGGGGCAGTGGCGTCATCTACAAACAAGGAACAGGAACGCTGGGCAGGACGTGGGCAGGACTTCTGCATGATTGGCAGCCCACCCGTTCCGTTCTGCGGCTGGTGGGTCCCAGACATGTAGTCATTCTAAAGAGTGGGTCCCAATGTTAAAAGGTGTGAGAACCACTGCTTTAGGGTTTTGATGCAGCTGCATCAGCCCTGGGATGCTGGACAGGATTGGGCCCCCAGGCATCCAAAACTTGGGTTCTCTCTACTTAGGGGCAGAGGTGCATGCTGGCTCACCCCACACTCAACATTTGCTCACCCCACACTCAACATTTCTTTCAGGAGGGAAGCCCTGAGCCCAGAGACATGTATTCCCCCCGCCATTTAAAATCCTGGGAGTTCCAGAGTGCTCCCTGAGGCATCTGGTGGGCCACTGTGAGCTACAAGAGCTACAAGAAGCTGGACTAGATGGGCCATTGGCCTGATCCAGCAGGGCTCTTCTGGTGTTCTTATGAGCAATATTGGTCCATGTTCATCTCAGAATTTTACCTCAGAATTCCAGGTGCAAGGGAGTGGCCACAGAATGCAGGCCTCTTGTTGTCCTGTGTGCTCCCTGAGGCATCTGGTGGGCCACTGTGAGCTACAAGAGCTACAAGAAGCTGGACTAGATGGGCCATTGGCCTGATCCAGCAGGGCTCTTCTTATAAGCGATATTGGTCCATGTTTACCTCATATTTACCTCAGAAATTTACCTCAGAATGTCAGATACAACGGAGTAGCAACCGAATGCAGGCTTCTGGTTGTCTCATGTGCTCCCTGAGGCATCTGCTGAGCCACTGTGAGATCCAGGAAGCTGGACTAGATAGGCCTTTGGCCTGATCCAGCGGGGCTCTTCTTATGTTCTGATGTTGGCACAAGAGGCTGGTCTCACCAGCAGATTCTTATTCCCCTTCTGTTTTGAGTTCAGGGGACCTGTTTTTAGGATGCTTTATAGGGCCGGGGTGGCACAACCCAGAACATGGCTGGATGCTGCCTTGGGATCACAGCTTCTGTGCCACAAAAATCCCACCAAGCCCCTTGTGCGGCTGTGAAATGCTACTTCCAGTTTCATTCAGCTCTCAGGGGAACCCTCTTTTGCGCTCAACCAAGTAGGTTACAGATCATGGCGGCTGGCACTGGCAGCAGGTTGGTGGGAGGTGGCAGAGGCAGACTTGGGGTGAAGGTACCAGAGTCTTCCATCCCTTTGGGCCCCTCGTAATCTACCACTGATGCCATCCTCATTGGGTGGTTTCATAGATGGGCCAGCCATGAGTAGGACGTCTGCATTTGCAGCCCTTTAGCCCAGAACACAGCATCCCCCTTCCTCCCACCCCTCACCAAACCCTTGGGCACTGAAGCCAAAGTCAGCCATGGAATTGGCTGGTCACGTGCTTGGCAGCTGCCCATTATATCAGTCCTGAGTGTACAGCACAACCGACGGGTTTGTCGAGCTCCTGCTGAGCCCCAGACATGTCTAGTTGTTGTGCTAGGCTTCCTGGGGAAGCCTGGATAGGATTGGGCTGTTAGTCAGGCAGAGACGTCTTTCCCTAAAACAAAGAATTGACAATTCTATACCCATAATATATCATAGTTTATGAGCCATTCTCTGGATGATGCCATATTCACAATATTACTCCTGATCTACAGTCCCCACAATGACCATTCCAGCCAGGGGTGGAGCTAATGAAAGTGAAGCCCGGTGCAGAGGGCAAAACGTAGCCCCGGAAGTGACATCACAAAGGAAGTGAGGTCACGGTTGTATTTTCGTTTTCAGGCCATAATTTTTGATAGTTTGAAGATATGACACTCCGGTTTGTTTCACCGCATTCTGTGTGAAATTCCACATTGAATGATGCATAACATGACAGCATTACAAATCACAATTTTAACAAACCACAATTTTTACATGACAGTTAACATTTTTGTTTTTTGTTTGGTTGGCCATAACTTTTGATAAGAGTAAAGATATTACTTTCTGGTTTGTTTCATTGCATTCTGCATTAAATTACCTTTTCCAATGATAAGAACATAAGAACATAAGAAGAGCCCCGCTGGATCAGGCCAAAGGCCCATCTAGTCCAGCTTCCTGTATCTCACAGCGGCCCACCAGGTGCCCCAGGGAGGCATGAAGATAACAAGATGCTTGCATCCTGTTGCCACTCCCTTGCACCTGATACCAGTAGCCCACCACCTTTGTAAGGAGGTTGCACAATCCAGCATTGCCTATAGCCCATGATGGACCTTTCCTCCAGAAATCTATCCAATCCCCTCTTAAAGGCATCCAGACCAGATGCCATCACCACCTCCTGTGGCAAAGAGTTCCACAGATTAACTACCCGCTGGGTAAAAAACTACTTCATTATATATAACAAAGTGCCATGATATATAACATGGTGGCATTATTCATGCATACCCAGGTTTTCACCATTTTGGCCATTAGTGTCAAACTTAGCTTATTGCCCCCCTAAAGCTTGTTGCCTGGTGCAATTGCACCCCCCTGCACTTCTTTAGCTATGCCTCTAATTCCAGCCATTCAATTCAAAAAAGAAATGATTCTGGAAGTGTGTTCAGGTCCCTGCTCAATGTAAAGCCTGGAGCTCTGGCAGGGGGTCACTCACCTGTGCCTTCATGGCACCACCACAGTCCTGAAGGAGCGTGAGCAGCCAGTGGCCAGCAGCAGTGGCACACATCTCGTTTCCGGACACCATGTCTTCCAGAATGACCTCGATGAAGTCCAGGGCTTGGTCTGTGGGGAAGTGGGCACTGACCACCTGAAAGCACACCAGAAGCAAGGACTCCATGAGGGGGCACTGCTCAGTCACGGAGAGCGGCTGTCTCTCGGGAGGGGCAGGGGCAGCAGCACCTCCACTCAGCCTCTGCGGGGGACTCATCCTGCCCCGCCCCTTTGCTAAGGCTGCACTACCGGGCACTGTTCTCCAGAGCAGGCAACCGGAGCAGGGCAAGGAAGCCTGTTGGCATGTTCCATGGTGGGAGACCTACAACTGGAAGTCAATCTCTGCTGAAATGGAAACCAACCGGATTCAACACAGTTGTAAGTAGGGTTGATGCCAGGGAATCACATGGTTGGAAGGAACATACACGTCACCAGGTCAGTCGCGGATCTAGGGGGTGCTGGGGGGGGCATGAGCCATGGGTGCCATCTTGGGAGTGGGCGTTGTAACCATGGCGCACCACACCCCCAAAATGGTGCTCGTGGCCCTTCCTGCCCCCGACCAGGCCCTGCGCTGCGTTCTCCTCACCCCGCCTGGCCTTAAAGAGCCAGCCAGAGCTAGGAGAAGGCACTACTGCCTGGTACCCCCTTCTCATAAGAACATAAGAAGAGCCCTGCTGGATCAGGCCAAAGGCCCACCTAGTCCAGCTTCCTGTATCTCACAGCGGCCCACCAGGTGCCCCAGGGAGGCATGAGACCACAAGATGCTTGCATCCTGTTACCACTCCCTTGCACCCGGTACTCTGAAGTAGCCCACCACCAATGTAAGGAGGTTGCACAAGCCATCATTGCCTATAGCCCATGATGGACCTTTCTCCTAGCTCCCAATGGCTCTTTAAGGCCAGCAGGAGCTAGGAGAATGTGGTGCCGCGCAGCACCCCATCCCCCGCCTCTTAGAGCGGGGGCGGGGCATTGCACGGCGCCATGTAATGATGTCATGACATCGTGACGTCATGACGTTGTGGACCCCCATGGGGCGCGTTCTGATTGGGCGCCACGGGTGCCCTTTTGACTAGAACCGCCCCTGCATCAGGTCCAACCCCCTACCAAAGGGGAGGGGTCCTTGAGAGATGGCTGGACAGCCCAGGGCTATAACTAATGCAAACGTAGCAGAATGTTGCCCAGTGTGGGCATTAGGGCCCTTGGGGTGGCCCAGCAGGGAACTTGGCAGAACAGTGACTCCATGAGGTAAATCCACATGATTTCTCTCGTGGAGTTTAGACAAGAAGACGGAGTTCCTCAGTCAAGGCAATGATGGTATATGTTGTTTATTATTGATTCAAAGGCCTTGAACGTCCAAAGGAAATCATTTTTAATGTATACGAGCTGCGTCAGCATCGTTCTTATTCTGAATGAGGAACAGGCAGGCCGATGCAACCTGTTAGGAGGCGGCAGCAGCTCAGTGCGGGGCAAGGGGAGGTTTGTCCCCTACGGGCTGCTGAGATCTGCGCCTGCAAAATAGCAGGCGCAAGTCCACGTGGACAGGAGCGGCCCAAATCGGGGCTGCCCAGCCCGGGGACGGGAGATTGGGTAGGGCCCAGCAGCCGTGTCCCATCTCCACCCCGGCGTCGCCCTCAGCGTGGCCTGCACTGGCAGAGCTAAGCCGGTGCTCCACCACCACAGCTGATGGGCGCTGGGGTGCCTGGGGGCCAGCACTGCTGCTTGCACTGCCCAGTGACCGACCTGCAGCACAGGAGAGCCTCACACGTGGCACGTTGGCTACAGCACCTTATGCAATGCCAGGTTAGAATTGTGCCATCCAGAACTTTCAAGGGTGAGAAAGAGCCTTGTAGCCAGACGTGTCATGTAGTGGGTAACCAGGGGTACGTGAGTACCTGTTCCTAGGATTCGGGCTGGCTCCGCCCATTCGCCCACCCACTCGTCGACTCCGTCGGTGCTCCGCTCCGCCCCCTGCAACATTTGAATTGCCTGCATGTTTGAGTTGGCTGCACGTTCTCAGAGCCAGGCAGGCAGGCAGCGAGCGGAGCAAGGGAGACTGACGGCAGCAGCAGTGTGAGCAGGTAGGCTACCTGGGGCTCCCTCCTGAGGAGGCGCAGCGGTTCCTGGGGGGGAATCGGTAGCCCGCATGGCGGCCCCTGGGAAGGCCCGGGACTCCTGGGCCTTCTCCTGGGCCGCCGCACAGCCTACCGAGGAGGCGCGGTGGTTCCTGGGTTCCGGCTATGACCTCACTTCCACTTCCACTTCCAGTGGGCGGGCCCCGACACAAGTGCCAGTCAAAAGTGAGTCCCTGTTGCTAAATCATTTAGATGCCATTACAGTTTATAGCACCTGAAAGACAAGCCCATTTATTTCTGAGGAAGCTTCTGGGGTCTCCAGTCAGCTTCACCAGATGCAGGTTAATTAAACACAGAATGAAGTCAAAAGTGTTTAAAACATTAAAAGAGAACCAACAACATGCAGAAATCCTCCCCCACGGACTGCATTGCAATTTGGCCATTAAGGAAACGGATGCCCAACCACCCTCGGCACCCAGCTGCTCCCCTAATTCCTGGGCTATTACCCAAGCGGAGACGGCTACCTTGGCCATTCTGGACGATGCCTTGAACCGGCTGCTGGGGACATCGGACTGCAAGTCTTTGGAGGCAGACAGCAGCTCTTCTTCCTCCCAGGATGTGACCCTGGACTGAGCTGCAGCAGTGCACAAGGGAGGGAAGGAGCATTGAGCTGCTTGCATGAAGGTGTCCAGTGGTGGCATTCAAATAAATTAACAACCGGTTCTCTAATGTCATTGCCTGAGCCAAAAAAACCCCAAAGCCAGCCAAAGTAAGCGAGTGGGCGGGGCCTGGCCATTTAATAACCGGTTCTATAGAACCTGGGAGAACCCCCTGAATGACACAACTGTGTGTACAGCAGTGATGTCATGCAGGGGGAACGCGGGGGAACTCAGTTCCACTAGTTAAAATTAGGGCTGACTCTGCCCACTTCACTCTCCCCCCTCCCCCTCCCAATTCCTCTGCAAAGAGCTTTTCTTCTGGGTTGGCCGGCACTTGGAGGGTTAAAGGGAGCGACTCCGGATTCCTAGGGGGGGTGAAGGCAGTGATGTCATTCAGGGGGAATGGACCAGAACGGGTGTTCCGGATCCTAATGGGCTCCGTGGCTGGTTCCGGGTTCCCGACAAGTGCCAATCAAAAGTGAGTTCCTGTTCCTAAATCATTTGAATGACCCCACTGGTGTACAGCACACTCAGAGTGCAATCCTCACCTGGAGTTAGGCCAGCAAACTTTGATTGGCACAAGGGACACACTGTAAAGTATGTTTGGACTACTCTCGGAGAGGCCAGCATGCAGACGTGCGCCATCCTCCCTGAGTCCGAGAGTGGTCCAAATGCACTTTACGGTGTCCCTTGTGCCGGCCAAACGTGGCTGGCCTAACTCCAGGTTAGTATGGTGCCCTATAGTGATTATCCCCATACAATCATCGTTTGCTTCACAGATACTGTTAAAAGAAGGATATCTTTTGGCCCAATTGTAGCTGGTCTTACACTGGTGGATCTTGTGATCTACAAGCATGAACCTGGGACCGCTGTGGCTCAGGAGCCACAATGGCACAGGAGCAGGCAGTGGTGGGCTGTAGAACCTCTGCTGGAGCAGGCAAATAGAGATGAGGAGAAGGCCCGGGGCAGTTCACGGGCAGGTGGGGAGGATCTCCCAGACTGCCTGGTCTCTCCCCCGCCCCGCACCCAGAGCATGCAGCATTGGGCTGGCAAGGGGTAGGACTGGGCTGCTACTAGGCTTACGCCTCCCGGCCACGGTTCCTGTAGACTGATAAACAGCATCCAAAGGAGCATCCAAAGAGCCTCACTGGGTCAGGCCAAAGGTCCTAAAGGTTCCTTCTGGGCTTAAATAAAAACAGCCAGTGGGAGCAGAGGGGTAGTGTGGGGGGGGGCGTGGGGGCCAGCGCCCCAGCCGCAAATTTGGCGCACACAGTTTTGAGGATCTTGGTTAATGGGAGGGAACTGATAGGTTGTGGTTGTTGTTCAGTTGCTAAGTCATGTCCGACTCTTTGCAACCCCCTGGACCACAGCACGCCAGGCCTCCCTGTCCTCCACTAGCTTCCGGAGTTCGCCCAATTTCATGTTCATCGCTTCGGTGTCACTGTCCAACCATCTCAAATCAATCAATCAATCAATCAATCGGGTACTTATATACCGCTTTTCAACATGACGTTCACAAAGCGGTTTACAGGCAAATAGTAATAATACTACAGTTAAATGGCTCCCTGTCCCAAAAGGGCTCACAATCTAAAAAAGGCAGACTGCCAGCAACAGCCACTAGGAAGACTGCGCAGGGGTCTCCTCCTCTGCCGCCCCCTTCTCCTTTGGCCTTCCATCTTTCCCAGCAGGTGGGTCTTTTCCAAAGAGTCCCCTCTTCTCATGAGGTGGCCAAAGTATTGGAGTTTCAGCTTCAGGATTTGTCCTTCCAGGGAGCAACCAGGTTTGACTTCCTGGAGGATTGCCCGATTGGATCTCCTTGCAGTCCAGGGGACTCTCAAGAGTCTTCTCCCACACCATAATTCACTTTCCACTGGAGAAGGAAATGGCAACCCACTCCAGTACTCTTGCCAAGTAAACCCCATGAATTATAGTACAAAAACCGAACTGATAGGTACACCTGTGGAAAAGTGATGTGGTGGTGGTTGGCTTTTTCCATTTCCTTAGAAGTTTGGTGAGAATCACAGAGGCAGAGGAAGTGGTGAAAAAGCTAAGTCAGGGTGCAGCATCCCTCTTTATGGGGCTTTGCCGTGGGGTAGCAGATCTGCTGCCCTGCAAAAGCGCCCCATTTGCATGCATGTCACTAAAATGAAGCTTGCAAAAGTATTTCACCACCCAACAGAAACACAGTCCAGGGAGAGCTGCCCCTGGAGCTTCTCAATCCCGCAGGAAGTGTGTGTGCAATACTTGAGTCGTCTGCCCCTGGAAAGGGGGCTGAAGGTGGGGGACGTACCCAGACCCCTTCCTCACCTTCTATGCGCATCAGGCAGGTTATGCATTGCGCTGCCCACTGCCGGCATCGGGGAGACACATCACAGGTGTATGGAGCCAGGAAGGCCATCCGCGACCCAAACTGTGGGAAATGTTCTCCCTCCTGCACAGAAGGATGAAAATGGTGCATTGCACTACTATACATGGTGGAAGACCTCCCCGTGCAAACCTGCCCCACCTCTAAGACCCCTGGCAACTGAGGCTCGTCTTGAGAGACACCTGCTGGTTCTGACATCCTCTTTCCCGCCATAGCCAACCCAATGGCTCCGGAAAGCCCCTGGCAGGACTTGGGGGCCTCAACCTCCCATCCCATAGAACCTTGGAAGGCAGAGGCTGCTGCCGAGAAGCACATGGGGCCAGCGAGCCCTCCGTTGTGCACCTTCAAGATCTCCTGCACAGACAAAGAGGAGCCAGCAGGAAGCAGGAGGAGATCAGGGCACTCACCGGGAGGTGGAAGTTGTCTTGGAAGGCAGCAAGCGCCTGGAAGCTGGCCTGCAGGGCTCTCTCCTCGCTGCACTCGGTCACGGTGAACCAGGGGTCGATGAGCTGTGGGCGGAGCAGGGAAAGAGATGAGCACGACGGGGGGTTAGACTCGGCCCTGGAAGAAGACGCTTCCCCAAGCTCATCTATGCAAGCTTTGAACGCAAGTCCTCGTAGCTTAGAAGAAAACTCATGCCCAGTCGGCTGGCCAAAGCACTTTGTGGTCAAGCCCAGCCTCACCCAGGCATCCCCAGGGAGTCCCACTCCACACCTCTAGGGCTCTCTGGGCCAGTGGTCTGCCTGCCTAATCTGATCCAACAGAATAGACAAGGTCGGGAGACATGTTCAGCGGTGTTATGCTGCCGGAACACTGGGCGGGACATCCGGATGATTGACAGCCCGCCGCCGCGTTCCGCAGCGTTATGCCGTTTGCATAACGTACGCAAGCGGCGTAATTGGTTACGCAAATGGTGTCATGCTCCAGAATGCGACAGGCGGGCTGTCAATCACCCGGATGTCCCACCCAGCATTCCGGCAGCATAACACCGCTGGGCATGTTCACATGATGTCCCCAACTCCAGCTTCAACAGAGAGTTTGGAGCTCCTGTGAGCGCAACCCAGAACAAAACCTGGATTTGGTGTGCTTCCCACTGTTAATTGTTGCTGCTGTTTCCGTGATGCAGCTCTGCCTTGACGTTCATCCACTTCACTTTTCTTGCTTTGCTCTTTTGACCACTTTCAATTAGAACAACATTTCATATTTTGTCTTAGAGAGCAATCCTACACTGTGCTGGATTAGTGGGCCCGGCTGGCCTGTGCCAAATCCAGCGCAGCATAGGTGAGGCTGGAGCCTCCCCACGGCAAGGGCACGCTCATACCCAGCGGCATCATGCAGCCAGAATGCTGGGCGGGAGGAACGGGTGAGCGGCACCCCGCCCATTGCGTTCCGGTCCGTTTTGCCGTCTTCCCCGCCCCCGCGGGGTGGGCTGCCACTCACCCATTCCTCCCGCCCAGCATTCCGGCTGCATGATGCCACTGCCCTCACCCTTATATTACCATAGGAGAGGCTCCAGCCTCCCCTATGTGCTCCTCGGATCTGCGCCTGGTAAAGAGCAGAAGCAGATCCTAGGAGACCGCATGGTCCGAATCAGGGCTGTGCAGCCTTGGGATGAGGCCTTGGATTCGGCCTTATGGCCGAACAAGGCCCGCCTCCCTCCCAGGCTGGCCCGCCTGCTGGCCTGACCACGCCCCTCCCAGAATACCCCTCCCCCGCCCATTCCCTCCTCCGTCCAACAATGGTGCCAGCCTCATCCCAGCCGGCTTCTGCCGATGCGAGGAGGGCGTGGCGCGGACGCAGTGGGACCAATGCTGCATGCAGTGCCAGTGCCATTGCATTAGGGCCGACACAACACCATTGTGTTGCTGGTACACACCTTTTCGATTGTGCTGCCCATGACATTGTTCCATTTTTGACTTTCATCCATGCTCTGGTCCCTAACTAACGATTGCAAGGTGTGCCCCTTCCTGGGCTTCATTTCTCATGTTTTGTTTCAGCCTTTCTGTTCTAAGGAGCTCAGGGCAGTGTACCTGGGTTGTGTCCCTCCCTAATTTATCTTCAGGCCAGGTGAGACTGAGCAAAGTGACTGATTCAAGGTCACTCAGAGCGCAATTGGTGCCAGCCTAACTCCAGGTGAGGCCAGCAAAGTTTGGCAGGCACAAGGGCCACCATAAAGCGTGCTTGGACCACTCCTGGAGTCAGGGAGGATGGCGCATGACTGTGAGCTGGCTCTCTGACTCAGGGCGCAATCCATGCACCCACGGAGCATGTCGCCGCAATGCCTCTTGGGCCAATTCTACCAGTAGCGTAGGCCCGAGAGTGCCAACGGAAAGCCTCCCTTGTGCCAGGCGAACTTGGAGCAAGGAAGTTCTAGGAGGAGGTGTCGGGCAGGAGGCATTCCTGGGGGTGGGGTGGGCAGGCCAGTGTGTGTCCTGGCCCGGGGAGCGGGGTGGCTCCGGAATGCAGCCACTAGGCCGCATCCAAGGCCTTGTCCCCATGCCGTTCAGCCCCATTTTGGGCCACACATCTTCCTCAGACCTGCACCCGCGATTTTGCGGGTGCAAATCTGAGGAATCGATCGGGGAGGCTGGTGCCCTTGCACCAGGGGGGCTCCGAGTGCCTCTTAACTTGCACCGGATATAGCACAGGCCTGCTGTGCACAGGCAATGCAAGTTAAGATTGCACCTTCAGAGTGGTCCAAACCTACTTTACAGTGGCCCTTGTGCTGGCCAAACTTCACTGGCCTAACTGTGCCGGCTGAACTCCAGGTGAGGATTGCACCCTCAGGGAGTTTCACAGCTCAGTGACACTGCAACACATGACCTCTCTTGCTTATTGTTGATTGTGTGTTACTGGAGTCATTTCTATATGATGGTTTCCAGCTTCTTGAGGGTCCCAGCAAGGATGAAAAGGTGGGTAAGAAAGGTTTCAATCAATAAATGGTCCATTTCTTCCCTAAATTGATATATCACCAGCGGCGTCATGCAGCCGGAACGCTGGGCAGGAGGAACGGGTGAGCGGCAGCCCGCCCGTTGCATACCACTCTGTTTCACCGTCTTCCCCGCCTGAAACAGAGTGGTACGCAACGGACGGGCTGCCGCTCACCCGTTCCTCCTGCCCAGCGTTCCGGCTGCATG
>JAJKFI010000234.1:72909-95806 GCA_029204185.1 Lerista edwardsae | reverse complement strand
CGGGCTGCCGCTCACCCGTTCCTCCTGCCCAGCGTTCCGGCTGCATGACGCCGCTGTATACCACATATACGGACAGAAAAGGACTCTTGTAGAAATCCAGCCTGGCATGGAGCAAACCTTTTTTTGGTAACTGTTAAAGCATCTTGAGTAGCTGTTACTCGGCGGGAAAGGCAGGGAATATATTTTCAAAATGTAAACATGGTCCCAGAATTGTGCGAGAGCCTCCTCATTCTCCAGTCCCTACAGCAGTATCACTATTGTCCATCATCACCCACAAACTCCCACCAGGCATCCCACAGAATCTCAACCAGAATCTCTGGACCATGATGTTGGGCTGACAGTTCCACACAACTCAGCCCCGTGGATTTTTCTTTGGAGGCACCAGCTGCACACCTGAAACATTTCATCCATCACTTCAGGTGTTGGATGCTCTTCCACGATGCTCTTTGTGAGTTCTCCAAGGGCGTCCATGGCGTCAGTGTACAGAGCCTGCAAGCACCATAGAGCAAACAAATCACTGCTGAGCCTGCAAGTCTTCTCCTTTTACATGAGATGATCATCATGATAAAGATGCTCTGCATGCACATAGCATGTCTGGGACATCCAAAGGTAGGACATCCGCTAAGAGCACAATCCTAACTTAGGCTGGTACAGTTAGGCCAACTAAGTTTGGCTGGCACAAGGGACACCGTAAAGTGCGTTCCACTCTTGGAGTCAGGGAGGATGGGGCACATCCAGTTATGTCATGCAGGGGGAACGTGGGGGAACTCAGTTCCACTAGTTAAAATTAGGGCTGACACTGCCCACTTCACTCTCCCTCCCCCCCCTCCCAATTCCTCTGCAAAGAGCTTTTCTTCTGGGTTGGCCGGCACTCAGAGGGTTAAAGGGAGCGACTCCGGATTCCTAGGGGGGCGAAGGCAGTGATGTCATTCATCACTGGACCAGAACGGGCGTTCTGGATCCTAACGGGCTCTGTGGCTGGTTCCGGGTTCCCGACAAGTGCCAATCCAAAGTGAGTTCCTGTTCCTAAATCATTTGAATGACACCACTGGGCACATCTGTGTGCTGGCCTCTCTGTCTCCGAGAGTGGTCCAAATATACTTCACGGTGTCCCTTGTGCTGGCCTAACTGTGCCAGCCAAACTCCAGATTTGGATTGCGTCCTGAGCCTGTGGTCAGTGCCTGCATCATCATTTCTGCATTCCACCCAATGTCTGAAAAAAATGTGTAGGGAAGATAGGCAGAAAACAAATTCTGCTCAGTGTGGGGGAAAGGTGCGGCATTCCAGAGATCACAGAAGATACTGAAAGATTGAGACGGAGGCAAAAGGTCATGGGGGGGAGATGAATCATCAACATGAATGCAAGAGCTAAAAATATGTGCCTCCCTCTGAGATTATTCAGGCTGAGGAAGAGCCACGAGGACACTGGGCCGGCTAGTTCCCTGGGATTAGCCCAGCAGACGACGGACTGGAGGGCGACTCTTGCAACCTACCTCGATGTGTGCAGCTGCCCATTCCGTCTCCCCCTTTTCTTTCAGCTTCTCCAAGGGAGGAAGGGGAAACAAGCTTTTGAGGCTTTGGTCCAGGAGGTCACGAATTTCCTCCACCTTCAAAGTGGGCTTCAATTTGCTGAGAAAAGAAAGGCAGATGAACAGGGGAATGCGAACCCCAGGGGTGGCACAAGGAGGCCAACACGCCGGCCCCGGATCCAGCCCAGGGCTCGGGGGTGCTGCTGCTGTGCTAGCTGGGCAAGGGGGAGGCAATTCCTCTCCTCCCCCCCCGTGTAATGTTCTGCAGCCCAGATGGGGCTATTCAAAGCCACGCAGCTGACATTGGCAGTGCCACTTCAAGCAGCCGAATCGGGGCTGCAGGTTAGGACAGTGGCACACCCAGACCATGCTCCACCCTGGGGCTGGGGCAATGCTTGGTGCCCCTGTACCAGCTCCCTGGCCCTTTGCCACTCACTGGCATGCCCCCACCATGCCAGACACAGGTTTGGAGCCTTACGGGGACAAGGGGGCACAGGCGGGTCAAACACCGCTTGCCTCTCGGAGGGGCAAGCCACCTCGTCGCCCTCGCCCTCCCGCACAAGCAGCAGGCCACAGGGGCATTTGCCTCCCCCCGCAAAATGGCAGGAGTGCCATCTGGGTCCTGGCTCCTCCCCCTTCCCCAGGCATGGGTCCGCCCATGCCCCGCCTCCCCGCCCCATTCTGCCCCCCCGCTTCCCCCGACACCCTGTGCCGGCCTAGCAAAGCCAGTCTCACCTTTGGGCCTCCAGGCCTGGGGCAACGAGGCCAGCGCACGCCCATGCTGCTCTTCAAACAGTGCAAGTGCACTCTGCAGTGCATCAGAGACCTGCCTGGGCCGGCAGGAGGGACTTGTGCTGGTCCAGGTAAGGGGTTTGGATCACGCTGCCAGTGAGTAACGGTCAGGGGACTCGTTGATGTCCCCCAAAGAAAGCCAACCTGCTCCTCGGTCTGGTTGGGTGAGCAGTGGCTGGCCAGTCGTGCAGCCAGAGGGAGACTGGCAGAGTAAGTGCTGCAGACCCTGCAACGCGCCATGTGAGCAGCCCCTCCCACTCAGCATCTGAGCCATCCCAGGCAGCAAGCGCCATGCACAGAAGATGCTGCTGGGCTCAGTGGGCCATCCTAGCCAAAGTTCCAGCATTGGGGTAAGGGCAATGCAGCTCTGAAGTAAGGGAACAGACATAAGCCCCTCTTCACCCCAGCACAGTGTCTTTCTCGTGGCTGTTGCTGGTGGTGTTCTCCATTCTTTTAGATTGTGAGCCCTTTTGGGACAGAGAGCCATTTAACTTTAATGTTATTATTTGCCTGTAAACCGCTTTGTGAACTTTGTGTTGAAAGCGGTCTATAAATACTAGTGGTTGATAAGAACTTAAGAACATAAGAAGAGCCCTGCTGGATCAGGCCAAAGGCCCATCTAGTCCAGCTTCCTGTATCTCACAGCGGCCCACCAGGTGCCGGCTTATGACATCACTTCCTGTGATGTCATAAGTGAGTACCTGTTCCTAAACCATTTGGATGACACCACTGGCTACGTGCCAGTACTGGGACCCAAACCCTTGAGTAAAACAGGTAGCTCAGCTGCCCAGGAGGAACTTACCACAGGAATGCGATGGCCGTGATGGCCTTGCCACGAACCGGAGTAGTCAGGGAATCCAGCGGCTCCTCCCTGATGAAATTCTGGCACATGCAGAAAGACAGGGCAAGCAGGAGGAAAAACATGCCAAGGGTCGCAGTCAGCAGCACAGCCAGAGGGGGGCAGCATGGTAAGGGCTGCAGGCGCCACCATGTGCTGTGCAAGTGACCCTCCCACTCGCCGTGGGAGCCACTCCAGGCAGCGACAGCCATCTCCAGGCTTCTGCTGCGTCCCGCGGGCCAACAGGGAGCCAGGGCACGGCGGAGAGGAGCGTAAAAGCAATTCCCACTTACCTACTCTGCCGTGCCATGTTCCTTGATGGGTCCACTTGGACCAAAGGGGTGGGCAGCACAGGATATAGGCAGCACTATTGCCTCCTGATAGATCCTGATAAAATCTTCCCCCTCCCTGCCCGCTGCCCACCCCCATGCCAAGTTTCTGCTGCCAGGGGGTCCAGAAGAGCTGCTGCTGAGCACTTGGTGCCACTCATTGTTTGTGGCAGTAGCCTGGCATCGTGTGCCCGGTTCTCATGATGCCAGCATGTGGCCTGTGCTGATGTTAGCAGCATGGAGGTGGGGAGGAAGGGACAAGAGAGGGGGGAAGGAGGGGAGAAAGAAGAGCAGAGGGAAGGAGGGAAGGAGGGCAAGGGGAGGAGCAACACAAAGGAGGAAGGGCACATCAGGGGGCTCAGGGGTGTTGCTCACCAGCATGCCTGGCAGGGCCAGCCTTGTCATGAAGTGACTTGAAATGGCCACCATCTTGGAAGGGTGGTGAATGGCCAAGCATCCGGCCATCACCCTCGCCACCATTGTGGGGTCCGTTCTTCTTCTGATAGCAGGTTGGAAGAGGATTGCGCCAGTGGCAGCCCCCTCGTTTCTCCCGCACTGCTGGGGCGCTCCCTGCCTATCTGCCTGCTCATTCCCTGCCCTTCCCCCCTCTCACCCATGGGGGCAATGAGCCCATGTGCAGGAGTGGTGTTTTGGGAGCGATCCAGGTGGCCTGGAAGCGTGGGCCACCACCGACTCTCTGTGGGCTGAGGGTGAGACCGTGAACTCCCCCAGGGAGACGTGGAACCTCCTGAGGTTGTGGACCCCAGTGGGATGCTCCACCAACAACATGTGTGGGCTTTGATATGCCCAAAGACTCCAGCACCAGAGCAAAGGGCCTCTACCTAATCTGGCTGGGAACTGGGAGAAGGGGGAACCAACAGCCCTGGAGGGACTAGGCTGACACAACCTGTGGGGGTGCTAAAAGAAACCCCTGGATATTTGGATTTTGAAGGACACTAAATGCCTGGCTTTCGAATTATGGTCTTGGAGAAGACTCTTGAGAGTCCCCTGGACTGCAAGGAGGTCCAATCAATCCATCCTACAGGAAGTCAAGCCTGATTGCTCTCTGGAAGGACAAATCCTGAAGCTGAAGCTCAAATCCTTTGGCCACCTCATGAGAAGAGAGGACTCTTTAGAAAAGACCCTCATGCTGGGAAAGATGGAAGGCCAAAGGAGAAGGGGGCGGCAGAGGAGGAGATGGTTAGACAGTGTCACCGAAGCAATGAACGTGAAATTGGGTGAACTCCGGAAGCTAGTGGAGGACAGGGAGGCCTGGCGTGCTGTGGTCCAGGGGGTCGCGAAGAGTCGGACACGACTTAGCGACTGAACAACAACAACAAATGCCTGGCATTTAAGCAAGAACACCCCCACCCATCCTTTCCCACTGCGATGACTTCCCAGAACCCCCTGGTTGTTGACCTGCTCCCTGGAACAGGAAGGAACATGTGACAAGCAGTTTAGACAATATCCACAGGGGCTTCCAGAATTACGAATGATGTGGTGTGAAGATGCCTTCGGCCTCCTTTCTTCCTACACGATGTTGGTGGCTGCCGCAGAAACAAGCTTGTTGCAGATGATGCGGAAAAACGTGAACGAACAACAACCTAGTGCTGTTCTCAGAACAGTTAATTCCTCCTTCCCCCTATCCTGTTGGGGCACATCCTGTTAAAATGGAAGCCACCTCCCCCAAGCGAGGCCAAATTTGATGTTACTTTTCCTGCACCTGAAATTTGGATAGAAAACCTCCTTGAGAGCAACATCCAAGTTACATCCAAGTTAAAACTGGTCTTGCTTCTGGCATTGGTCTCATGTGAACAGCATCCGCACATGCTGTACTCCAGACCGGAAGATGTTCCTCACGTCATTTGTGAAGTCACCCTACAAACAGTCGGCAGCAGGGGCATCGTGCAGCCAGAATGCTGGGCAGGAGGAACGGGTGAGCAGCAGCCCGCCCGTTGCGTACCACTCCGTTTTGCCGTCCTCCCGCCCAGCATTCCGGCTGCATGACACCGCTGGTCAGCAGCTTGGAAAGCAGGCAAAGGGGACGTCTGTGGTCTGGGCTCAGTGCCCTGCCTCCGAAGCTCCTTACTCACCAACAAGATCGGGAGGAGTTCTTTTCTGCAGGTGAACTGGAAGTTCTGGAAGTTCCGGGTCTTGCGGATGGCGCAGCAGATGTCTGTGGTGCTCTGAATGAGGGCCAGCTTGAGGTTGAGGTCCTGAGTTTCCAAGAGAAGGAGAAAGGTGGGTGCAGGTGTCAGGTGTGTGTTGCAATTTTGGATGCCATGAAGGACCTGGAGGGCAGTGTCATGTCCAGCCACCTGTGACCATTTCCCTGCCCTCCATATGACCCTTGCAGGAGGTGTGGTCCCTAATACTGTATCCTTCCTCTTTTTCCCCGTCTTCCTTCCAGACCCTCTCTAGAAGAAAAGTTGCCTCTTCACCTCTGGAAGAAGGCAGTCAACACTTTGGGGACCATGTCTTTTGGGTGCACAGTCAGACCCAGCTTAGCGGGGCAGTTTGTGGGCAGGGCGGGGGAGGAATGGGACATACTGGGGGAGGAACAGGCAGTGGGGAGGGTGGAACTGGCAGCAGTCGTGCATTCTGGATCTTATTGGTTTCCAAAACTTCCCCTTTTCCCTCCCTGGACATACGCCACCAAATGGGTGGTGGGAGTCCAAGGAGAAACGTAGGCAGTCTGAAAGTTTATGCGGTAACTGACTGGGGTCAGGACACTTTTTTACCTTTTACCCCAAAATATATTTAGATACGCCAACGTTGCCCCGCCCCGCCAGAACAAAAGAAAAAAATAACATATTGGAACCCATTGCTTTTTATTTCATTAATTAATGAGCTTAATTAATGCTATGTAAATATGAAGTTGTAAAGGGTTTGGGAGAGTTAGGAAAGATCTTTAAATATTTTTTAATCTTACTTTTATTGTAAATATCTAACCTGCTTAGTTAGATTTGACTTTGTCATATGGGGTGTTAAAATATTCTTGCTTGATAACATCACTTCCTTTGGGGTAATGGACGGTCGCGCTGCCAAGACACAACTGGGCATGCATATAGATTCATATGCATGCTCAGCTGAGTCTCGGCAACACGATCGTCCATTACCCCCAGGAATTTCATTTTTACCCCATTTGGGGTTATTTACCCCTGTTCCCTGACCACTGCGGTAGTAGATAAAAATATCTCCTGTTTGCCTTCAGGTTTTTCCCCCATTATAGCATGCAGTGCACACCTTTTTGGTGGGAAGTTGGGTTGGGCTCCAGGGCTGCAATCCTACGCACACTTTCCTGGGAGTAGGTCTCATTGAAAGCAGTGGAACATACTTCTGAGTAGACATGCATGGGATGGTGCTGTAAGCCTCTTAACAAACTCTGGCCAGGCTCCACTTTAAGGGCCCAACGGCACAGCACAGACCCAGGCTGTGGTCACAGTGTGGGAACGTTGTGCTGTGCCAGGTTTCGGAAAGAAGTTCGAAAGGAAAGCAGAGCCAGGGCCCGCTCCTCGCACAGCTCACCTTGTTTGCAAAGTTGACACCCAGCACCTGAAAAGCAAATGAAAAGCAAGGCCAGTCAGTTTGGGGGAGGGGCTGCGGCTCCATGGCTGAGCACCTGCTTGGCACACAGAAAATATTTGGCACATTTGTGCATGCTCCCTGAGGCATCTGGTGGGCCACTGTGCTCTTCTTATGTTCTTATGACCTGGATTGGGTTGCAAATTATTATAGCTCCTTCCCCGCAGACAGGATAGCAAATTCTGTTTTGTTTACCTCATATTTATCTCAGAATTTTACCTCAGAAATTTACCTCAGAATGCCAGGTGTAAGGGAGTGGCCACAGAACGCAGACATCTTATTGTCTTGTGCACGCCCTGAGGCATCTGGTGGGCCACTGTGAGATACAGGAAGCTGGACTAGAAGGGCCTTTGTCCTCCCTTGCACCTGGCATTCTGAGGTAAATTTCTGAGGTAAATATTATTTATGTATTTATTTATTTTATTTGTATCCCGCCTTTCTGCCCCATGGGCACCCAAGGCGGCTTACAACATTAAAAACCCATCAGTTTAAAAATCATGAATATTACAATAAAAACAATGTTAGAAACAATATTAAACCATTAAAAATTTAACAGTTAAAAATATGAGGTAAATAAAGCAGAACTTGTTATCCTGTCTGTGGGGAGGGAGCTATAATCCAGGCCCTGGATTATAAAATAAGTGAAGCCCTGCTGGATCAGGCCAAGGCCCATCTAGTCCAGCTTCCTGTATCTCTCAGAGGCCCACCAGATGCCTCAGGGAGCACAGAAGGCAACTAGATGCCTGAATTCTGTGGCCACTGCCTTGTATCTGAGGTAAATTCTGAGGTAAATATGAGTTACATAAAACAGAATTTGCTACCCTGTCTATGGGGAGGGAGCTATAATAACTTGCAACCCAATCTGGGCCTTAAGAGCCCTGCTGGATCAGGCCAAGTGCCCCTCTAGTCCAGCTTCCTGTATCTCACAGTAGCCCACCAGATGCCTCAGGGAGCACACAAGACAACAAGATGCCTGCATCCTGTGGCCACTCCCTTGCACCTGGCGTTCTGAAGTGACCTACTTCTAACATTTTAGTGGGCTGAAAGCTGCAGTATACTCGCCAGCCACCTGTAGTGGTGGTGCTGCAGTGCAGCAAAGATGAGAGCAGCTGTTTGCTCAACCCACACGTGGGGCAGGGAGTCGGGCGCATGGATCCTGGGGACACGGCCCCATCTTGTGATTTTCCCCTAGGTCACTACCTAGGGGTAGGGGAAGGAGGCTAAATTTTCTGCACCGGCAAACATTTCTGGACTGTCCTCAAGGGCAGCCCCCATAAATTGTCTTGCAGAAGCCAAGCCATTGACTGATGAGATGAGAGGGAGGAAACTGCAGGAAGAACGTGGGTGGTATGTTCTGAGCAGCAGGATCAACTCCTGCCCTTCAAAAGTTCTTGCCTGGCAACTCTTCCGATAGTGCAATAGAATTCTGTTCATGATGTCATCTACGCTGGAGAGGAGGAGCTCCTTGGGGGCGTAGAGAGCAACTCCCCCATACGTGAGCAGCATCGTCTGGTGGACGTGGCCCCTCCGGCCTTGGGTGTAGTCCTGAGCAAGAGAAAGGGGGGGTGAGGTGTGCAGTGGCAGATCTAGGGGGCAGGGGGGGCAAGAGCCCTGGGTGCCATCTTGGGGCCATCTAGGGGGGCACCAGTGGCCCCCACAACATTGTGCGGGTAGACCTGGGCACCGGAGCCCAGGTCTACCCATTGGGACCAGCTGCGAGTAGACCTGGGCTCCCTCAAAGTGAGCCCAGGTCTACCCACAGCCGTTTCTAATGGGTAGACCTGGGCTCCCGTGAGGGGAGTGCAGGTCTACTTGCAGCTGGTCCCAATGGATAGACCTGGGCTCCGATGGGGGCGCACTTCTATTGGGTGCCCCAGGTGCCATTTTGACTAGGTCCGCCCCTGGAGGTGTGGCTGTTTCCCGGCTGTTCTGCATTCCTAATTTAGTCCAGAGTGGAATCACTCCAGACATTAAATTTTCTGTAACACATACAATCCTGCTAACCCTGGACAGCTGGGCAAAGAAAGACTCCCTTTTTGAAGTGGTGGGTTTGGTAGCAATGGCATCACAAACTCCAACCACAGAAACAAACCTCTCCCGGAACATTTCAATCTGCCTTTCAACACTTCCAATTGGGTCCGCATGGCCAGGGGACGGCCTAACGGCCACATCCTGTCTCCGCCTCCCTCCCTCCCACTCACAACCCCATGCCCAGAACCGCTCTTGCAGCAGCTGAGTTTGGCTAGTGCCTCTGCCCAGCTCTGTTGGGCTGCTGCTGCTGCTGCTGCTAGTGTTGGCCTAACTGCACAAGCACCCATGCAGGGGTGCGAGTTGGCACTCCTGGATCGGTGCCAGTGATGCTGGGCCTCCACAAGCACTTTGTGTCAGCACAACATCGCTCTTTACTTAATATTGCTCCCTCAGCTTCCTTACCTTGAAGCGATTAATGATGTTGGACGTCTTGGTTTTCATGTGCGTCCCCCCTCCAAATTCGTGCAACGAGGCCAACGTGAGATCCAAATGCCCGATGGCAGAAAAGGAAAGAATCTGCACCACTTTCTGAAAACATGGGGGGGAATGGTATTGACACTCAGTGATACAGCCAAGCCCAGGAGACTGACGTGGACCAAAGGGCTTGATCCAGAGCCGTTCCCTGGGGTTTGCGCCCCAGCAACTGGTAGCAGCACGCCAGTTCTGAAGCTGGGGGCCGTAGGGAGCCAGTGATCGTGGAGCTGGAAAGATGCAGAAGAGAGCGACAAAAATGATTATGGGGCTGGGGCACCTCCCTTATGAAGAAAGACCGCAGCGTTTGGGGCTCATCAGTCTAGAAAAAAGGCACCTGAGGGGGGGACATGATTGAGACATACAAAATTATGCGTGGAAGGAATAGAGTCGATAGAGGGATGTTCTTTTCCCTCTCTCAAAACACCAGAACCAGGGGGCATCCACTAAAGCTGAGGGTTGGGAGAGTTAAAACAGATCAAAGGAAGTACTTTTTTACCCAGCGGGTGGTTAGTCTGTGGAACTCCTTGCCACAGGAGGTGGTGATGGCATCTGGTCTTGATGCCTTTAAGAGGGGATTGGATGGATTTCTGGAGGAAAGGTCCATCGTGGGCTATAGGCAATGATGGATTGTGCAACCTCCTTACAAAGGTGGTGGGCTACTTCAGAGTACCGGGTGCAAGGGAGTGGCAACAGAATGCAAGCATCATGTTGTCTCATGGGGCACCTGGTGGGCCACTGTGAGATCCAGGAAGCTGGACTAGATGGGCCTTTGGCCTGATCCAGCAGGGCTCTTCTTATGTTCTTCTAAACTTGCCGTCTGTGAATCTGCCTCACCCACGTGTAAAAGGCATCTAAGCTTTCACTGCTGGAAGGGCGGCTGAACTAGGACAAGGAGCTGGGCTCAAAGCCTGAGTCAGCTACGCAGTAGGGACCCATCCCCAGCTGGCACCTCTTCCGGGATGCAAGGCAGGAAATGACCAGCCCAGCTCTGGGGAAACAGGCAAGCCAGGGGAGGAGCAGCTGCAGTAGTCCC
Organism: Lerista edwardsae; assembly: GCA_029204185.1. Lineage (NCBI taxonomy): Eukaryota > Metazoa > Chordata > Lepidosauria > Squamata > Scincidae > Lerista > Lerista edwardsae. The sequence goes on along the minus strand of JAJKFI010000234.1, from coordinate 85,195 downwards.
CCTCTCTGTTTCCCCTCTGTCTGCCAACAAAGAACACTTTGCTCCAGATGTTCGCTTCCCAGAGCATCCTGTGGCCTTAGGGCTGCTGAACTGTGCAGTGTTGTTGGTGTGGAATCTGTGTGTGAGCATCTCAGTTTATTCTGAGCTGCACTTGGTCAAAAGACAGGGTATGACTCTTCTAAACCAGTGATTTTCAATATTTTTGTCTCACAGCGCAGACCTCTATGGTCTTCTCTATGGCCTTCGCCTCTGGTGATGTCACTTCCGGTTTCTGGGAGACTCGTCTGGGTTCTGTGGCTCCATTTCTAGGGTAATGGTCTGCACAATGAATTGTCTGTCCCTCGTCCTTCACTTGCGCAGTCCTTGAAACAGAACTACAGAATCTGGAAGAGGTTTTCAGCTATTTTCAACTGCTGTGCTCCAAACCTCCACGGCACATGGATCTTTTGCAGCACACCGATGTACTGTATCACATACAATGTATGCTGCCCTAAGCTCCTTGGAAGGAGAGTGGACTAAAAACATGGTCAATCCATAAAATAAAACAGTGTTATTTAAACTGTGAGGCGGGACCCACTTGGTGGGTCGCAACCTGATGTCAGGTGGGTCGCAGAAAGCTGGGAGCAGCCATCTTGGAAGCTTCAGTCCTTCCTCTTGCTATATTTTGTGAGTGTTAAGAGTTTGAATTTTCAAGTGTTTTTTAAAAATGTTTTCAGTTCACTGCTTTCACATAATATTTGTCCTAATCTTGCTTTCTGTCAGGGATGTTTCATGGTTGTGCAATTGCTGCAGTTCAGTAATGCCGATTTGTATTTCAAGAATGTCATTTTTATTATGTTACAATGACAGCACTTCCTGCTTGATGATGTCACTCTCTGCCATGACATCACTTCTAGGCTCATGACATCACTTCCGAGTTCCATGCTAAAAAGCGGGTCCCAGTCTAAAAAGTTTGAGAACCACTGAACCACTGAAGTAAAGCATTTGTGCTACTGTAGGAAATGGACCTGACAAAAGTTATATTGAGACTGCAATATAAAAGGCAGTGTAAAAGTGCTAGTGTAAAAGTGGGACGGAGTTCAGTACAAGGCGCTCACCTCCCTCTCAGGTGCTTCCATATAATTGGCACTTTCGATGTAGTGCTGGATCCGTCTCCGAACGAAGACCACATCCTCACAGCTCGACAGCAAAGTCCCCAGAGATTTATAGAGGAAGCTCTGAAAGAAAATGATGGAGAGGCGCTGATATTGCAGCTCGCAGTTGACGTTTCCATACAAACCAGGAGTGAATGGCAGTGGGCGCAAATGGACCCCACACCTAGCCGATTCCATTCATTCTGAAATGAATGCCCCACAGAATGAATGGGGATCATAATTCAGACAAAGGTCGTTCCCTTCCAGCCATCTCTTTTAACAAGATACCAGGGATGGAATCTGACCCCTTTTAAGGCCCAGCAGGCACCCAGCAGGGAGCAGGGCCTTCTCAGTGGTGGCACCACTCTGGTGGATCAGAGGCCCCTGTTGGCTCCTGGCATTACCTTCAGGAGACATATAAACAGCGGCGCCATTCACCCGGTACGCTGGGTGGGACTTACCTTTGAGCGGCAGTCCGCCTGTTGTGTCACACCGCGTTCCGCCGCTTTCCCGTCCGCCCCGGCGCAATGGGTGGACTGCCGCTCAAAGGTAAGTCCCGCCCAGCGTACCGGGTGAATGACGCAGCTGTATATAAACAAGTTGTCCTTTCCAGTCTCCTTTTTTTGGGGGGGGGAGGGGAAATAAGATGTCTGGCAGTGGAGTCTTCGTATTGCTGGGTTTCCCAGTTGTTAATTTAGGTGTATTTTGCTGCCTTTTAATTAGTTAAAATTGTTTTAAGTTATTTACAACAGTGTTCAAGACAGGCAGAGTGAAACTGCTTTAAAAAAATAAATACAATAATTATTTTCTGTATTGGGGGTGGGTGGGAGGCAACTGAAATGTAATTCATGTCCATGGAAATGGTACAGAGCTGATGTTCTCATGAAACAGGATGAGGAATAATCTGGAACTTAAAAGGCTGAGTAAGCTTCAGTCCTTACTCTTTTCCAAACACGAAGCTGAATGCTTATGAATGGGGGATATTTTGTCATGCAGTCGTGAAAGAGCCACCCAAGTGTCTGCTTTCCTGAGCAGAGCCACCGGGGCACTCTCTGCTCTGAACAGGACACACCAGCACTGCTCAGGGACAGAGCCAACAGCGTCACCTTTTCAACTGACTGGCTGGAGTAGCTAGTCATCTGGGCTTCAAGTTCTCTGCTCAGGTTCTGGGTCCAGAGGCTGTCACTAATGGTCTCCAGGGATCTTCTCAGAAACTGTGGACAAAAGAAGCAGGAGAACAGCAAGCTGGACCTACGCAGATCCTACCAACACCCATGTTCCATTTTCACATTCACGAGCTGGAAAAGTGGGTAGGCATGCGAGAAATTGCCAGAACCAACTTTGGGTGGATGGTGGCCTCTCCAATGGCCAACACATGAGGCCGCAGCCATTGAACTTGGCGTCATTGTTGCGCTGGCCAACAGAACCGAGGGGCTGGGGCACCTCCCTTGGGAAGAAAGGCTGCAGCGTTTGGGGCTCTTCAGCCTAGAAAAAAGGCGCCTGAGGGAGGACGTGATTGAGACATACAAAATAATGCAGGGAAGGGAAAGAGTCAATAAAGGAATGTTCTTTTCCCTCTCTCAAAACACCAGAACCAGGGGGCATCCGCTAAAACTGAGGGTTGGGAGAGTTAAAACAGATAAAAGGAAGTATTTTTTTACCCAGCGAGTAGTTAATCTGTGGAACTCTTTGCCACAGGAGGTGGTGATGGCATCTGGTCTGGATGCCTTTAAGAGGGGATTGGACGGATTTCTGGAAGAAAAGTCCATCGTGGGTTATAGGCAATGATGGGTTGTAACCTTCTTACATTAGTAGTAGGCTACTTCAGAGTGCCGGGTGCAAGGGAGTGGCAACAGGACGCAAGCATCTTGTGGTCTCATGCCTCCCTGGGGCACCTGGTGGGGCCGCTGTGAGATCCAGGAAGCTGGACTAGATGGGCCTTTGGCCTGATCCAGCAGGGCTCTTCTTATGTTCTTATGTTTTAGAACATCTGCTGGTAGAAGTCGTATTTCTTGACAATGAGGGCAGTTGGACAGTGGAATAGATAGCTAAGGGAGGTAGAGGATTCTCCCTCACTGGAGACCTTCAAGCAGAGGCTCGACAGGCACCTGCTGGAGATGCTCTAGGAGGATTTCCTGCGACAGCCAGGGGGTTGGACTAGATGACCTTGTAGGTCTTTATATAACTCTCTATATAACTCTATATTCTCTATACAGAATCTGTGGAATGTGATTCTATAACTCACATTCCACCAGCAGAAGGATAGGATAGGAGACAACTCTAGTCTCCTGAAGGTACTAGTCACATCTAATGATTTTGCGAAAAGCCAGCGTCTCCCATGCCAGTCAGCAGGATTTAAGTGGAATTTGTCAAAGCTGGGAAAGGGCAAGCAGACCCTGCGCTTGGTGGCAACAGGAATTCAGGAGGCGACAGTCCAATGCCAGGTCTGGTCTGCTCTTGCCTGCAAGAAGTCCCCAGTCCGCCTGGTCCAGGGGAAGGTGGGCTCCTACCTGCAGCAGCGTCTGCCCCCATTCATGACTGCTGGTCTCAGCGTTTCCTTCAAGAGAAAGGAACACGATTGTGCCAATCCATTCAGCATCAAATTGCACACACAAAAACACTCAGCAGACCCTCCTTCTTGTAGCCTCTTCCTAGCAAGCTGTTTCTGCTGTGTGTGGCACAAGGATGTCACACTTTCATACGGGGAAGTGAGTGGGAGGATCGGGGCAGTGTTGGGGCAGGGAGGTGGGAGGATAGGAGGCATAACAGGGAGGAGGAGTGGTTACCAGTGGTTCTCTTGTGCACCAGTATTCTGTGCTCCTTCCCACTTCCCTTCCCTCAAAATCAAGATGAGACCCAAACTGAGGGCACAATCCTAGCCTGGAGTTGGGCCGGCACAGTTGGGACAGCAAAATCTGGCTCGCACAAAGGCCACTGTAAAGCCTGCTTGGATCACTGTTGGAATCAGGGGGGATGACTGCACATCTGTGTGCTGGCCTTTCTGACTCCATGAGTGGTCCAAACATACTTAAGAACATAAGAAGAGCCCTGCTGGATCACGCCAAAGGCCCATCTAGTCCAGCTTCCTGTATCTTACAGCGGCTCACCAGGTGCCCCAGGGAGGCATGAGGCCACAAGATGCTTGCATCCTGTGGCCACTCCCTTGCACCCGGCACTCTGACGTAGCCTACTACTAATGTAAGAAGGTTACAACCCATCATTGCCTATAGCCCACGATGGACCTTTCCTCCAGAAATCCGTCCAATCCCCTCTTAAAAGTATCCAGACCAGATGCCATCACCGCCTCCTGTGGCAAGGAGTTCCACAGATTAACTACCCATACTTTATGGTGTCCTTTGTGCTGGCCAAACTTTACTGGCCTAATTGTGCCGGCCTAACTCCAGGTTAGGAGTGCACCCTCAGTTCCATTCAGGGATTAACTAACCTAAGGTGGTCAGTCAGATGTGCATGAAAGCTTGAGATTTATGAGGTGGGACCTGGTGGCAAATTGAAAAATCTTGTTACAGGGTAAAACCAGAAAGGAATGGGGGAGACCATGAAGTGGGGGGAATTTGGGATCCCCACTAATTCTTTTGGATAACTTTTCTAGGGAAAAAAATTGCAATGTGGTCTTCTTCAGAATGAAGTGAGACACATGCATTAAAATACTGTGATAGCCATTTGTTATAGCTGTTGCACTACTGTAGAACTCCTAGATCCAAGATTCAGAAAGCAGTAGTCATGGGAGGATTGCTCCTCCCCTGAGCATTTCACAACCCAAGGCCATTTACAGCTAGGCAATAAAACATCATGTGGACTATTAACAAAACAAAAGACACACGCATCGCATCAGTCGAACCAGCAACAACATGGGCCAAAGAAGGACAAGACCTTTCTCTGAACCAAGGAAGGTTCGCAAAGGCGTAAGCAGCAAGCCTTTGGGTTCTGCAGGATTCTTCTTCAGGCTGGATGCTCAATGCGGGGAGAAGGTGAACACGATGGGAGAAACCCCAGGAGTTTTTTAACAGACATAAGGAAACTACTGGTAACCTCTGCAGTGGGGCCACTGGGATGGGGAGGGAGACAAATCTATTTCCATCGTATTTTGGACCTAAAGTATCAGGAGTGGTGATACAGGAGTATATAGGAGTACAGCCTAAGTCTTACAGAACACAATGGGCTTACTTCTGAGTAAAATAAATAGCACCATTTTCAAACACTAAGTATCAGAGTGGACGCTTAAGGTTGCAGCCCTGAACTGCACTATTCTGGAGACTTCCAGATGTTGATGCTGAAGCCCTGGAGGCTCCAGGCTGATCCTGGAAGGCTGGCAACCCTAGTGGTTAGAGCCTTGGCAGGGAAGCTGGATGTAGCCAAAGCATGTGTGAAGCCTGAGTTCAACAGTCAAGAGTTTACGGAGATACACGAACCTGCGTGGAATAAAGCAGCCAGCAGTTCAAGGTGGCTAAACTGGGAATGGTGTCCAGGCTTAGCTTTGGAAGGTGCATTTCTCAGTTTCCTGGGCCAGCTCTGTATAACGTCTTACCTTGGATGGACTCCCAGAGGAAAGGAATTTGTATTCCCCAGAGGTTCCGGACTGCCGGGTGGATGTTGGAGCGTAATGCGTGCAAGAGCTGCAAGGCCCAGTTTCCTCTCTGGTTCGGATTCGCAGCCAAAACCTGTTGGCAGGAGAAGAACCTCAAGGAAGGGACAGAGAATAGAATCACAACACTCATCCTTCCATCTATGACCACCAATGTGGGCAACCAAGTCAGACTCCAACCCATATCCCAAAGGGCATCCCAGTGGGTTGAGAGCAGTGATATCATGTAGGGGGTATGCAAGTTCCTAGGATTACGGCTGGCCCCGCCCACTCGCCCGCCCACTCATCGACTCCGTCGGCGCTCTGCTCCGCCCCCTGCAACGTTTGAATTTCCTGCACATTTGAGTTGCCTGGCAGCGAGTGGAGTGCAGCGGAGCGAGGCTTGGGAGACCGACAGCAGCAGCAGCGTGAGCAGGTAGGCTGCCTGGGGCTCCCTCTCCCGAGGAGGCGCGGCGGTTCCTGGCGGGCGGGATTTTGGAATTTGTCTCCAAAAGATTTTGGAATTGCCGAAATGAGCTGGTGGCTTTTTAAAACTTGCCTTGCCTTCCCAAGCCAGGCCAGGCCAGGCCAGGCCTTGCCGAGCCTTGCCTTGCCACTGAAAAATGAGCTGCTCAGGGGTTGCTCTCGAATACTTTTGGAACTGTCGGGTCACGTTCACAGGATGCCAGGCCTCCTAAATGTGTTCTGGGGGTGCTGTGGAATGCTGGTGCCACTGTTGGGTCAGTTTAAAATGGTCTGAGGCCTCAAAAAGGGCTTTTTTCATGTCCCTTCCTGCCACGACCTCACTTCCGGCTTATGACGTCACTTCCGGTGGGCGGGTCCCGACACGTGCCACTCAAAAGTGAGTACCTGTTCTTAAATCATTTAGATGACACCACTGGTTGTGAGCCACGTTTAAGTGGGTCACAAAGCACCAAGAGCAGCCACATGGAAAATGTGGGAAGTTGGGATGCTGACGGGGGAAGGCTGTGTGGCTGTTTTCCTTGTGTCAAGGTTCTAAATAGACCTTTCCCTTTCTGATTCACTTTGCTGTTGGAAAATGACTGAGAAATAACCCAACTTATCGCTGCATTTCCAGGAAAGCAGCGGGCTCTGGCATCACAATGACGGCACTTCCGGCCATGACATAACTTCCAGTGGGTCCCGGACAGATTGTCATTCTAAAACGTGAGCCCTAGTGCTGAAACGTTGGAGAACCTCTGTTCTAATGGACAGTGAGACCTCCGTAGGAATGCAAACTATATCAGAGGTGGATCTACAGGGAGGGCAAAGCTCTAAGTGTTGCAAGGAGTCTTACCCTGTCATGTAAATCCCTCCCCTCCCTTGCTGCTGTAGCCAGTAAGCAACGCCAAGATGTTGCTTTTCCCTGTGAGGATTGGCTAAAACGGTGCAGGAGAGGAGTGAATTCTACTGCAAGGTCAGGCTTCTTGCAAAACTTAGGGCTTTGTCCTCCCTTAGATCTGCCTCTGGTCGCTATTTAACCTTTTGACTCCCCAGAAAGTCAATGGAATAAACCCAGAAATGGAAAAAAGAGAGCTCAATCCTGTACCCCACCAGTCCATAGCATGCAGCGCTATGCAGATGGAGCACGCAGTGTGTGGTAGGGGAGGCAACCAGAGGCCTGGGGAGAGGTAAGTTACTTACCTCTCTGCAGCTTGCCTGGCTGTCAATAGGTCTTGTGTGTGTGTGGGGGGGATGGCCCCAGAGATTGTAGCCAGTTTGTGTGTATTTAATTGTGCAGAAGCAGAAGAGCTTAGGAGGCGTCAGGCAGTGTTGAGGGGTGTGCCACCGCCGCTGCCGCCGCTACCTCCAACACATATATATTACTAGTGTGAGAAGAAGGATGCTCTTTCTGTGTCTCACCAGAAGCCTGGCCACCAGTTCTTGGGCACTTGGAAGTTTCACTGAAAGCAGAACAGAAAAGATCATAACGGCGGGCTTAAGAACATAAGAAGAGCCCCGCTAATCAAAAGTGAGTACCTGTTCTTAAATCATTTAGATGACACCACTGCTAAGTCAGCTGACTCTCTGTCATTATGCCTAGCCTTGCACACAGTAGCAACAGCCTCTTGGTGCAGCTGCCCCTTATTGATGTAAATGTACCGGCCTTCAGCAGGCAGCCAACCAACCAACCTCCTCTGCAGGATCCAAGAAAAAGCTTCTCGTCGTCCTGCCGAATGGTGGCGAGATCTTTCAAGCATCTGCAGAGGGGGGTCAAGGTGGGTGTGTAGGGAGCTGGCACCACAAAGTGTAGAAGCTTGGGCCACAGAGCCTGCCAAGGGGGTGGGGCAGGGGGGAGAGAGAGAGAGAGAGAGAGAGAGAGAGTGTAACCACAATATATGCAATTATTCTTACTTTGCCAGAACAACATTTATGAAAGGCTAACTTAAGTGTAATGCAAAATGTTGGAATATACGGCAATGCTTTTCTGTTTCACGTGTACCAGCAGGCAGCAAGAAGGTCAATTAAATAGTGTGTGTGTGTGGGGGGGAGAACAAGGCATTCTGTCCTTGTCTTTTCTATTAATGCATGCTCTTTAGGTGCTCCCTGAGGCATCTGGTGGGCCACTGTGAGATACAGGCAAGCTGGACTAGATGGGCCTTTGGCTTTATCCAGCGGGGTCTTCTGAAGTTCTTAAGGCCCAGATTGGGTTGCAAGTTATTATAGCTCCCTCCCCCCAGACAGGACAACAAATTATCTATTTACCTCAGAATTTACCTCAGAATGCCAGGTACAAGGGAGTGGCAAAGGGATGCAGGCATCTCGTTGTCTCATGTGCTCCCTGAGACATGTGGTGGGCCACTGTGAGATACAGGAGGCTGGACTAGAGGCGCCTTTGGCCTGATCCAGTAGGGCTCTTCTTATGTTCTTAAGGCCCAGATTGGGTTGCAAGTTATTATAGCTCGCTCCCCACAGACAGTCCCTCCCCTCCCCACGCTGCAATCCTTTATATACTTCCTTGGAAGTAACTCCTATTTAAATAAACGGGGTTTACTTCTGAGTAGATACTGCATAGGATTATGCTGTCAATGTATTTTTTTTTCTTTCACAAAAATGAAAAAAAAAATGTGTTTTCATTTTAGCTTTCCAGAGAATGATTTACTCCTGTTAGAACACTGGACTAAATGGATCTTTGGTCTGATCCAGCACAGCTCTCTTCTAATGTCCTTAATGGAAAAAAAAAATCTACACAAGCCACTCACTTTACGCATTCCTTCTGCGGAAGTGTTCAGATGCTCCAGGATGTCAATGCAAATGCGTTGAATAGCTTCTTCGCATTCCCTTTCTTTCTCTTTCTGCAGACTGGTGAGTTCCTTTCCTTGCTTTTGCAAGACATATCAGGTAATTTGTTGGTTAGCAAGGAGATGCTTTGAGCGTGCAATCCTAACCAACGTTAGGCAACGTATAGGCAATGATGGATTGTGCAACCTCCTTACGAAAGTGGTGGGCTACTGGTACCAGGTGCAAGGGAGTGGCAACAGGATGCAAGCATCTTGTTGTCTCATGCCTCCCTGGGGCACCTGGTGGGCCGCTGTGAGATACAGGAAGCTGGACTTGATGGGCCTTTGGCCTGATCCAGCAGGGTTCTTCTTATGTTCTTATAACATTCCAGCCCCAGAGTAAGGGGAATGCAGCTCTGAGATAAAGGAACGAACATTCCCTTACGTTGAGGAGGCCTCCATGAGTACTGCAGGATGCAGAACATGCCCCATTGGCACAGCTATGCCACTGCTGAAAAGTTGGTTAGGACTGCGCCCTCTTAGTACAAAAACAGGAAGAGGCTTTTCCATCAGTGGGCATCAGGCCATATTTGTCCCAGTGGCGGCATTCAGCCAGTATGCTGGGCGGGACTTACCTTTGAGTGGCAGTCCGCCCGTTGCGTCATGCCGCGTTCTGCCGCTTTCCGCCCGCCGGGGCGGGCAGGAAAGGGGCAGAATGCAGCATGACGCAACGGGTGGACTGCCACTCAAAGGTAAGTCCCGCCCAGTGTACCGGCTGAATGCCGCCGCTGATTGGTCCCCTGCCATCATAGAGAAGATTTGCTTGAATGGCATAATCTGCACACATGCCTTCCTGTGGCAAGTTCAGGGAATCTCACCCTATCCCAGATGTATTAACCAGCCAATGGGCATTACAAAAATCAATTTAATGAGAGCAATTAAATTCTTAAAATATTACAAAATCTATGAACCACAACCCCCACTTAAACATAAAATTTACATAGATGGTCTACAGGTGAAAAAACCAAAGGTTGTCATGCTCTGTTTTAACTGCTTCAATTAATCTCTCCAAGTGTTAATTTATGAAATCTTCTCTGCAAGGGGATTGTGCTCCACAGGTGTGCCATGGGAGTTTGGAGCACAGCGGTTGAAGATTGCTGAAAGTTTCTTCTCTCTCAAAACACCAGAACCAGGGGGCATCCACTAAAACTGAGGGCTGGGAGAGTTAAAACAAATAAAAGGAAGTACTTTTTACCCAGCGGGTAGTTTATCTGTGGAACTCTTTGCCACAGGAGGTGGTGATGGCATCTGGTCTAGATGCCTTTAAGAGGGATTTGGACGGATTTCTGGAAAAGTCCATCATGGGCTATAGGCAATGATGGGTTGTAACCTTCTTACATTAGCAGTAGGCTACTTCAGAGTACCTGGTGCAAGGGAGTGGCCACAGGATGCAAGCATCTTGTGGTTTCATGCCTCCCTGGGGCACCTGGTGGGCCGCTGTGAGATACAGGAAGCTGGACTAGATGGGCCTTTGGCCTGATCCAGCAGGGCTCTTCTTATGTTCTTCGAGGTTCTGTGACTCTGCTTCTAGGGCACCTCTCTGTAGTAACGAATTGGCAGAGCAGATGTAGGAAGAGGGACAGACAATTCATGACTATTATATAGACAGTTGCCCTAGAAACAGAGCCGCAGAACTCGGAGGAGTCTCCTGGAAGCTGGAAGTGACATCACAGGAGGCCAAGATCATAGAGAAGATCATAGAGGTCAGGATGTTGTGCGAAGGAAAATGTTGAAAATTGCTGCCCTAAACTGACAGAGATAATATCAGAATTTATCTCTTGTCAAAAAATACTGTTTGGTTGCTTGATCTCTACAGGCTATAGGGATAAACCCCATTTTGTTCTCACTCAGGCTATTTCTGTTTAGCAGATTCTTATGTGAGAGACTGTGGGCCCAACTCCAGGATCGGGCCCAACTTACTGATTGGCAGGCAGGCACAGTGAACTGCTCGAAGACATAGACCACCATTTCCCACACGGCACAGCCCTCCACGTTCGAGGAGCGAAGGAGCTCCTTGATAAAACCCAGGATGGCTTTTCGTACCTGTGGGAGACCAAATGCCGGACGGAACATTGTTTTGGTTTGTCTTTATAGATCGTGAGTTATTTGTCTTCAAAGTGCGTGGCATTTTACAGAAACGAGAGGACTGGTTCCTGCGTTGATGAGCAAATATTTTCAAGTGTTCTAAGAAGACAAGTCCCCGCCCTGAGGAACTTACAGTCTCAAGGAGCTCACTCCTTCCCAGAGTGGAAGAAGAACAAGATAGAAGTCAAGGACAAGGGAGAAAAGGGTAAGAGCATCTGATTATTGCAGGGGCAGGCTTGGTGACAGGTGGGTATGGGGAGCTAGGGGATTTCCACTGGCTGCCGCCATTGGCTGGCCTGGTCCAGGCTTCTTCCATTAATTTCAGGTTTATATATAACCCCAAAGCAGGGTGTGTACTCAGCGGCGTCATGCAGCCAGAATGCTGGGCAGGAGGAACGGGTGAGCGGCAGCCCGCCTGTTGCGTACCGCTCCGTTTCGCCGTCTTCCCCGCCCCCACAGGAAGCCGTCTTGACCACAGGTCTTGCCTGATGTAACTTTGGCTTGTTCCCAATGAAGTGGCCAACCATTGCCCGGGTTCTACCACTTGAGGATGAGGAGGGGCTCGCAGGACTGAGGGCGCCATCCTAACCTGGAGTTAGGCCAGCAAGGTTTGGCTGGCACAAGGGACACCGAAAAGTGTGTTTGCACCACTCTCAGAGTCAGAGAGGCCAGCACCCAGACGTGCACCGTCCTCCCTGACTCCGAGAGGGGTCCAAACGCGCTTATTTTAGGTGGCCCTTGTGCCAGCCAAACTGTGCTGGCCTAACTCCAGGTTAGGATTGCACCCTGAATGCTGCTGGATAGGAAAAGAAAAAAGCTTATCTGAAGCATATAGAAATCTAGATGTCAGGGATGAGAGTTCTAGCCTAGCCTTCTCTCTGAAATGCTTGTTCTGTATGCGCAAGAAATTGATTTTGTTTGGAGAAGCACTCAATCATGGGCGTCCTGGCGCAGCGGTAGCATCCAATAGCAGCACCGGCAGCTGCCGTAGGCACCCTGGGTAACAGTGCAGGCCCGCTTGTGGACCTCCTCAAGTCTGCACCGGCTATTGGAGACCACTGATGGAGACCACTGCTGGTCCCTCCCCAGCACTGCCCTCCCCTGCCCAGTTTTGCCACCCCTCCACCCTTCCCCTGCCCCCAAAGTCGCTCACCACTGGTGGCAGTGCAACCTACCACCCGCTG
>JAJKFI010000234.1:40465-53106 GCA_029204185.1 Lerista edwardsae | reverse complement strand
ATAGCAGTACAGAATACCCAACAAATCAGTTGCCAACAAAACCCAGCAGCCGACTTGGTGACACCGTCACAGTTCTAGCGTTAGCTCTGATACATGGAAATGGGAGCTGCCTCATATACGGGCAGCTGATTGGTTCCCTGCTGTCATAATAACACTCCATTGGCTCTCAGAACAATCAGTCTCTTTGGCAGTTTTGAGTTAAGGAAATCTACTTTTTGTTACATGAGGCTGTAGTGTTTTCATTTTCTGGCTAATTGGCCACAATGTGCGATGGAACACAGATAATTCAACACAGCTTGTGACGTTGCATTTGCCATGCAATTACCTTTCCAATGATATACAACACGATGGTATTATTCATGAATACAAATTTTCAAAAAAAGTTTCCAAAATGTTGACCTCTCATGGTGTCGCCACCCCGAGGGTGTCACCCGGTGCAGACCACACCCTTGTGCTCAGCGGCGTCATGCTGCCGGAATGCTGGGCGGGAGTAATGGGTGAGCGGTACACAACCGGCGGGCTGCCACTCACCCGTTCCTCCCGCCCAGCATTCCAGCAGAATCACGCCACTGCTTGTGCTCCCTCGTGATGCCACTGCTGTAGGTACCCTTGCACAGGTCCTGCCTGTCTGGGAAAAGAAGACCATCCTATTTTCTCCTCAAACCGAACTGGCCATGCCTCGAAATGTGCCTCAAAATGTGCCATACCATAGTGAGAAGCAAGGTTCCCCAAGGTCCGGAAAACCATCGGATGTGGGCAGTCCTTTCGGATATGTGTTTGGAGCATGTACATCACATTGTTGAAATAACGGCCTGCCAGGCCTAGGAGGAGTGTGCTGATTCTGTCAGTAGTTGGCTAAGAAGGCAGAAAGTATTAAAAAAAATGAGTCAGTCAACTGATCGGTGAATGGTAAATGCAATATGCTGGAGGGCACCCAGCCAATTAGCAACTGGGAAGGCCACTTCTTCTGGGAAGGCCATAAAGAAGGAACTGCACCCAGGGGCGGACCTAGTCAAAATGGCGCCCAGGGCACTCAATAGAAGTGCGCCCCCATGGGAGCCCAGGTCTACGCACCAGAAGCAGCCCCAGGTAGACCTGCACTCCACGGAGCCCAGGTCTACCGATTAGAAACAGCCGCGGGTAGACCTGGGCTCCCTTCGAGGGAGCCCTGGTCTACTCGCAGCTGGTTCCAATGGGTAGACCTGGGCTCTGGAGCCCAGGTCTACCCGCACAATGTTGTGGGGGCCACTGGCGCCCCCCTAGACAGCCCCAAGACGGCACCCAGGGCTCTTGCCCCCCTGCCCCCCTAGATCCAGCATTGACTGCACCCTACCAAGAACATGTGGTTGCCACCCAAACATCAGCCCCATCTTAGGTTTCTCCCAAATTCTCCGCAATGTCTAGTTCAGCTTCTCACATGTCCTGTCTCCGTGGATGTCCTGTCACATGTCCCGTCATCCTACCCCATCAACTGTGGTTCCTCACCCCATCAACTTGGCACCTCCACTCCACATCACTGGCTACAGAACACACCTCATCGTGGCATCCAGAGACGGGGTAAGCAGAGCAAGATGGGATGGGGAGCCAAGCATGGGGCCGCTGTTTTCAGGAGCACCCTTGAGTTCCTTGGACTACATACATTACCCATTACCTTTTATTCTGCTCTCTTTAGGACGGTCCTAGAGCCAAATTTTTGGCTCCTTTGTTACAAGAGAGATCAAATTTAGCACAGGTCTGTCACCTCTTGGCAGATGCTGATTGTGATACCACCTTGAAGGTGGCTTGTTTTGCACTCACGGCATCAAAAATTCAATCAAATTTTGTAAATTATGTTCAATTTTTTACACCATAGTTAAGTTTGTTGTGGTCAAATAATTTTAATTTATAGTGTGCTCTGTCACTGTTTGTATCTTTTATGATTGTTAAATTGTAAATTTATCCTGTTTGTGGTGTTGTTTTTATACCACTTTGCTTACTGTTATGTCATTATTATGCTTGCTTTTCTATTTTGTAATGACCTATGGTTACGCAATAAATATTGACTGACTGACTGACTGACTGACTGACTGACTGACTACATACATACAGTAGTTTCATCCTAAGAAGTGACATTTTGAATGATAGGCATTCTTACAGCACAATCCTAATCTGGAGTCAGGCTGGCAGTTAGGCCAGAAAGGTTTGACTGGCACAAGGGACCCCATAAAGTATGTTTGGACCACTCTCGGAGTCAGGGAGGATGGCGCACATCTGTGTGCTGGCCCCTCTGACTCTGAGAGTGGTCCAAACACGCTTTACGGTGGCACCTTGTGCCTTGTGCCAAACTTTGCTGGCCTAACTGTGCTGGATTAACTCCAGGTTAGGATTGCACTCTTACAAGATCAGAAAGTCCAGACCAGGCTGCACTGAAAGCCCTCCTGGTAGAATTAAAAATAAACTTGGGACTTAAGAACATAAGAAGAGCCCTGTACTGCTAGATCAGGCCAAAGGCCCATCCAGTCCAGCTTCCTGTATCTCACAGCAGCCAACCAGGTGCCCCAGGGAGGCATGAGATGACAAGATGCTTGCATCCTGTGGCCACTCCCTTGAACCCGGTACCAGTAGCCCACCACCTTTGTAAGGAGGTTGCACAATCCATCATTGCCTATAGCCCACGTTGGACCTTTCCTCCAGAAATCCCTCCAATCCCCTCTTAAAGGCATCAAGACCAGATGCCATCACCACCTCCTGTGGCAAAGAGTTCCACAGATGAACTACCCGCTGGGTAAAAAAGTACTTCCTTTTATCTGTTTTAACTCTCCCACCCCTCATTTAGCGGATGACTTCTTATGCCGCAGGATTTTACCTCCGTTAGCATCTTATCTGCCAATATCTTGATTGCCAGTTTGATGTTAAACTCTCCAACTGTCTCGATGATGCTGTCGATGGCTTGGTGTGTATTTTGCAGACATTCTACATGGAGGCTGATGCTGTTGTAAATGTCTGAAATGCAACAAAGCCACAATACGGGGGTTGGAGCAACTGTCCCTCTTTCCCCGGTCCAGCATGGAATCTTTTCCGATGGCTGTCGCTGGTGTGCCTCAACACATTGGTGTGCCATGAGAGGTCTGCAGGTGTGCTACAAGTGTGCTGCATGAGAGGTCTGCAGGTGTGCTGGAGAACAGCTTCCTGTATCTCACAGTGGCCCCAGGGAGGCAGGAGACAACAAGATGCCTGCATCCTGATGCCACTCCCTTGCACCCGGTACTCTGAAGTAGCCTACTACTAATGTAAGAAGGTTACAACCCATCATTGCCTATAGCCCATGATGGACTTTTCCAGAAATCCGTCCAAATCCCTCTTAAAGGCATCCAGACCAGATGCCATCACCACCTCCTGTGGCAAAGAGTTCCACAGATTAACTACGCGCTGGGTAAAAAAGTACTTCCTTTTATCTGTTTTAACTCTCCCAACCCTCGGTTTCAGCGGATGCCCCCTGGTTCTGGTGTTTTGAGAGAGGGAAAAGAACATCCCCCTGTCGACTCTATCCCTTCCATGCATAATTTTGTATGTCTCAGTCATGTCCCCCCTCAGGCGCCATTTGTCTAGACTGAAGAGCCGCAAACACTGCAGTCTTTCTTCATAAGGGAGGTGCCCCAGCCCCGTAATCCTGATATGCTTCTGGAACCGGTGGGCAGTTTCCAGGTGAATGCGAGGCCCAGCTGCTCTCTGTGCAGAACATCCTCCTTCCCTACCTCTCTGGCTCTTTGATTCAAGAGGCTGATCGGGGCTCTCCATTCTGTCCGTTTCACAGGCCACAGTGTTTAGTTGTTTCAGAAGCCTGTCTGGTTAGCAGTGCAGAGGAGTCGGCTGCAGAGCCCTGGGCAATCTTCAGAAGGAATCCCTGCAAGGATCGATGAGACGCGCTTCCGATGAGATGTGTAGTTACAGCCTAAGCAGGTAACTACACCAACTCAGAGGTTCTGTTGTGAGATATCCCACTTTACTGAAGCCCCCTGAAGAGCCAATGAAGGCACAGCCATGATCAATGGGCCTGTTGTGACACCATCAAGGTTCAGAGGTCACTGTCTGCTGGCTGTGATCCTGATTTCAGGAGTAAGGGGTGTTGGCAAATGTTAGCAGAGTCAGACCCCAAACAACAAAGCAGCGTTCCCTGCGCAGGCTGCTTCTCAAACGCAGAGTGTTCTGGCTGGTACGGCAGATAACAGACACCCACCTCAGGAATGTGTGGGCGGCGGAACAGAGGCCAGAGACACAGAGAGGAGTTTCACAAAGAGAAGTTTGTATTGTATCAGAGCCTCGTAAGGCAAATACAGACAGCAAAACTTCAGGCAAAAGGTTCCATACAGGAAAAGGAAAAGCAGGACACTTGACTTCGGCAGTGTCACAAGTCAGTCAGTCAAAGTGCTTCGCAGAGCACCTAGTTTCACAGGGAGCTGGAGCAATATGTGTCTTGACTACTTATATACACATCAGGAGCAGTGGCTGAGGGTGTGGCAGTAGGGCTCTGCCCCTTTGCACACGACCCTCTTCCACAGGTGCTGGCACTTAGAGTCATTAGCTGCATGACTGTGCTATTTTGGAGCCACGAGGCCTGTGTTCCATGTGGGAACAACTTTGGTTCAGGCCCAGCTATGTAGCCAAACACCAGCATATGGTTTCACCAGAAGCTCCACTTGTCAAATAACCTGACAAGGGGTACATCTCTATAGGACATAAGAGTGGCGTTTCTACAGGGATGGCAAAGCTCTAAGTTTTGCAAGAAGCCTTACCTTGTGGTGGAAATCACTCCTTTCCTGCACCGTTTTAGCCAATCCTCACAGGGAACAGCAACATCTTGGTGTTCCTTACTGGCTACAGCAGCAAGGGAGAGGAGGGATTTACATGACAGGGTAAGGCTTCTTGCAGCACTTAGAGCTTTGCCATCCCTGTAGAAGTGCCTCTGGCAACACTGGATCCAGTGATGTCATGCAGGGGGAACGCGGGGGAACTCAGTTCCACTAGTTAAAATTAGGGCTGACTCCGCCCACTTCACTCTCCCTCCTCACCCCTCCCAATTCCTCTGCAAAGAGCTTTTCTACTTGGTTGGCCGGCACGCAGAGGGTTAAAGGGAGTGACTCCGGATTCCTAGGGGGGAGAAGGCAGTGATGTCATTCAGGGGGAACAAACCAAAATGGGCGTTCCAGATCCTAACGGGCTCCGTGGCTGGTTCCGGGTTTCCGACAAGTACCAATCAAAAGTGAGTTCCTGTTCCTAAATCATTTGAATGACACCACTGACTGGATCAGGCCAAAGGCCCACCTAGTCCAGCTTCCTGTATCTCACAGTGGCCCACCCAATGCCTCAGGGAACACACAAGACAACTAGATACCTGCATCTCGTTGCCACTCCCCTGCACCCGGCACTCTGAGGTAGCCTACCTCTAAAAGAAGGAGGTTGCACTAACCATCATGGCCTGTAGCCAGCCGTACAGCACAGAATCAAGCTGCAGAACTTTCCAAAGATAAGCGGAAGCCTTGGGAAGTTGCAATTTCACATGGAGAAGCTGAAGAAATGCTCAAGCTTTTCCCCATTGCCTGTTTTTTTTCCCTTTCAGAACTGCCCCCCTCCTTTTCTTCCATGTGTGGGTTTTCCACTGCAAAATCCTGCAGTGGGGGGTCAGGGGTCAGATTTTGATTGGGGAAATTGGTGGGGAAAGGGTTAAAGGATTTGTGCAGAAAACCACAGTTTCTCAAGGCTGTTTGCCAGTCGCACTGAAATTGACGCATTCATTGCCATTGACACAACAAGCAACATAATTGGGTCTTTGTTAACATACATTTGTGTGTATAGTTTGCCACATAGAAAGGACTTAAACCTCTTCACACCGTCCTACTCTTGATAAAGGGGCCGGTCCAGTGATTTCATGCAGCCAGGACACTCCGGAACGCTGTTCCGGTTGTTCCATGTAGGGCTGGCTCCGTCCACTGCAGTCGTTGCTGCCGCGCACCCCTGCAATATTTGAATGGGGCTGGCCGCGCCTGCGCCCTGCATGCCCGCAGCCGGAGGTTTCAGCCAAGCAGGCAGGCAGGCAGCGGACCACGGGGGAAGCGAGGACATGCAGAGGAACTGCCTATCAACCGTGTGTCCTGGTAGCTACTTCCTGCGTTCCGGTTGTTAGTGCAGGTAGATTCCACCACTGGGCCGGTCGTTCCACTTATTGCCCTCAACCTCATCAAGTTATAATACTTTGGAGGATCAAATGACGTAGTAGTAAAAATCAATACTGCATAAGGTTATTGTAACGATACACACCTCCTCAAATCCTGCATGCTTTATAATGTGGGCAAAATGCCCCCTTGGATTTGTGGCTCTGTTGAAAACTGGAGAAAATGTGGTGATTTGGGGGTCACTGGAATTGTCACCAGGTTCAGGGGATTCACTTAGCCCTGTGCACTTGTGGCTGTTGCTGTTCAGTTGCTAAGTCGTTGTACGACTCTTCGCGACCCCCTGGACCACACATCACGCCAGGCCTCCCTGTCCTCCACTAGCTTCCGGAGTTCTCCCAATTTCATGTTCGTTGCTTCGGTGACACTGTCTAACCATCTCCTCCTCTGCCGCCCCCTTCTCCTTTCGCCTTCCATCTTTCCCAGCATGAGGGTCTTTTCTAAAGAGTCCTCTCTTCTCATGAGGTGGCCAAAGTATTGGAGCTTCAGCTTCAGGATTTGTCTTTCCAGGGAGCAATCGGGCTTGATGTCCTAGAGGATGGCCAACCCCCAGGATCCCTCTCCTTGTTCCACCTCCGCAGGGCTGCAGAGAGCAACCTCCCTCCCTGCTGTCCAGGCTCCTTATGAACCTCTCCCCAGCCTCCCTACAGTGTGAGTGAGAGTGAGAATACCTTTCTTGGCATAGCAAAACACAGTACAACATAGTTGCCTATCATGTAAAAACACTAAACACCAACCAGAAAATTTAAGGATTCACTAATAGGGCACTCTCGAATGTGATTATTCTGAGCAAAAATATAGAGGAAAGGCAACATTGCCCAATCAATACATAGACTAAAACTAGAATGGCCTTAATGACATTAAAAATTGATAAATAAATAAAACTAGTTAAGATTATCCCATACATATTCTCTGGCTGCATTACATTTTACAATACCACAAAGAAAAGTAGCGAGGTGCTTTAGCATATTCAGATCAGTCGACATAAGAAAGAATTTAAGATTTACTTCATCCATATGATCTAATTTCAACAGTGAAATATTAGAATGAAAAATCTTGTGGGCCGCTGCGTGAAATGAAAAAATATATGAGGTAGCGACTCTGCTACCCTCATCTGACATGGGCATATTCACCTCCCTACATAAGAACATAAGAACATAGGAAGAGCCCTGCTGGATCAGGCCAAAGGCCCACCTAGTCCAGCTTCCTGTATCTCACAGTGGCCCACCAGGTGCCCCAGGGAGGCACGAGACAACAAGATGCTTGCATCCCATTGCCACTCCCTTGCACCCAGCACTCTGAAGTAGCCCACCACCACTGTAAGGAGGTTGCACAATCCATCATGGCCTATAGCCCATAATGGACCTTTCCTCCAGAAATCCGTCCAATCCCCTCTTAAAGGCATCCAGACCAGATGCCATCACCCTAGATTCCTCCTTGTCTCATGGGCTGGCCAGGCTCTCGTGAGACCGAGCCTGGCCTTTGTAGGATCCTCCCCCTACCCTGAGAGTAGTCCCTGGCCGGCTGCATGTTGCCCAAGCCGGGCCAGGGAGCCTTAAAGCCCCAGTCTCCTGCCTGGTAGGCATCTCCTCCCTCCAGGGTCGTTGCCGGACAGGGGCGGAACTAATACAATTTATGGACCCCAGGTGCCAAATGTCCTTGGCACACCACTGCTGAAAGCAGTGGTGTCTTCTGCAAATGAACAACCGGAATGCTGGGCGGGATGTAGGCGGGACTTCCGCATGATTGGCAGCCCATCCGTAGCGTTCTGCAGCTGTCCTGGCCTCGGGGGGGGGCTCCCGCCCCCCCGTGGGGGACAGGTGAGGGTCACGCCGGGTGCCTGGGCGAGCAGCGGTGGGGTGCGCTAACCGGGGGCAGCCCCCCCCGAGGCCAGGACAGCTGTGGAACGCTATGGACAGGCAGCCAATCATGTGGGAGCCCTGCATATGTCCTGCCCAGCGTTCCGGTTGTTCATTTGCGGATAACACCACTGCTGAAAGGGCATCAAGCCTCTGAGCTCCAAGGCTCCCTGGATAAGCAATGCCAGGATGGAACTCCGTTGTCCTGGCAGCCAGCTGCCAAGGGGATGAGGAGCCCTTTGTGGACTCACCCCCTCACATCTCCATTTCCTCGGCCCCTCTTGTGTGCAGAACCCCTCCCTTCCTAGTTCACACTGCCATTACTTGCTGCAACATTGGAATTGGGAAACTGATGCCTCGGGCCCAGCGGGATCCAAACCAGGTTTTGGAACCAGTTTGAAGCTGTCTTGCAAACAGTGGTCTGAAGGCAATTGCTGGTGGATTGGAGTGGAGAGGACGTTAAATGGCCACGGTTTGAAAGTAGGCTGCCACCAGGGCTGGAAGGTGTATGTGAGAACATGAGATACCAATGCGCTCATTCTCGTATTGCACAGGCTGCATGAGGTACCAGCAGTGTATATTTATGCATGTGCATTATATCGAAAAGGAACGTCTGAAAATTGACCTCAGAACCAGAAAATTGGTTGGCCTGAACATGAAGCACTCTACTGCCACCTTCTGGACACTGCATGGTATGTCATGTTCAAAGTGGGCTATTGTGACACACAGATCCTTAAAAAATATATTATTTTTGTACTACTCCTATTGTAAATTCAGTGTAAAGCTTAGATTAGTCGCGGAGAGGAATTTCAGACACTGATAACTATTCTGCGTGGTGAAAGAAAGTAGACTGAGGGAGTTTTCCTCTCTCTCTGAATGTCTACTAGAGTAAGAACATAAGAACGTAAAACGAGCCCCGCTGGATCAGACCCAAGGCCCACCTAGTTCAGCTTCCTGGATCTCCCAGTGGCCCACCAGGTGCCTGCATCCTGTTGCCACCCCCTTGCACCTGGCATTCTTCTAAAGTAGCCTGCTTCTAAAACTAGGTGGGTGCATATACCCACCGTGGCTCGTAACCAGTGGCGTCATCTACTTTCTTCCCGCTTGCCGCATGGCTTTCCCTGGCCTTGGGGGGCTCCTGCTCGCCGCGGGGGACAGGTGAGGGTTGCACCGGGTGCCTGGGCGAGCAGCGGGAGGGGTGTGCTAACCGGGGGCAGCCCCCCCCCAGGCCAGGATAGCTGCAGAACGCTACGGACGGGCAGCCAATCACGTGGAAGCCCCGCGTAAGTCCCGCCCAGCGTTCCCCTTGTTCATTTGTAGATCCCATCGCTGCTTGGAAGCCCTTCACAAAGTCCCCTTCTACCTGGATGCCCCAGGGAAAATAGCTCTGCCCCTTGGGCACCAAGACCTTGGGTCAGCAGAGCGCCCTTCTGAGACCCTTGATAGCTGCCGAGAGGGGCTGAGCCTGTGGATCCACTTGCCAAGAGCATAAGAACATAAGAAGAGCCCCGCTGGATCAGGCCAAAGGCCCATCTAGTCCAGCTTCCTGTATCTCACAGCGGCCCACCAGGTGCCCCAGGGAGGCAGGAGACAACAAGATGCTTGCATCCCGTGGCCACTCCCTTGCACCCGGTACTCTGACGTAGCCCACCACCAATGTAAGGAGGTTGCACAATCCATCATGGCCTGTAGCCCACGATGGACCTTTCCTCCAGAAATCCGTCCAAATCCCCTCTTAAAGGCATCTAGGCCAGATGCCATCACCACCTCCCGTGGCACTCTAGACCACCGCCCTGTTCAGCTGCTCCTCTCTCTGAATGAAGAGTCGAAGGTTGCTAAGGAGGGAGATTTGTGCAAGATTTTGGTTGAGGTGTGCAGGAACTCACATGGCCCAATCCTGCCCCTTATGGTCAGCTGGCAGCACACATGGTTTGTTTTGTTGCATTCTGCTTTAAATTACCTTTTCCAATGATGTACAGTATAAGAACATGATGGCATTATTCCTACATACCCGGGTTTTCACCATTTTGGCCACTAGTGTCAAGCTCAGCTTGTTGCCTCTTTAGCTATGCCCCAGTCCAAACAATGGCAAACTAAACCTGAACTGTTCGCCAGCAGAAAAGATCCCAGATGCTTTTCTCTTGGCTTAGGCAAAGCTCTTAACCATTTCAATTTTCTTTTTATAAAAAAATGCAGAACTGACAATACAAACACGTTGAGGCCTGGTGCTTGGGGGGGCCTCTGCTTAGAAGTGGTGGCTCGACAATGTCTGTGGTTCCAGCAGAGGTCAGGCCAGCCAAGCGATTCAAGTCCTGCCGGAAGAATTGGGGGTGGGCTGTGAGTGTTGGCCTTCCAGTATCAATGAAGGAATTAAATCATTACATTCAAACACTGCGATGCTGTTTGTGTTGGCAAGAGGCGATGTGATGTCACCCAAATGCTATGACACGTCAGTCATTTTCGTTCCCCCCTCGATGCATAAATAAGAAGACCTTCTAGCAGCCAAGGACAGTAAATTTAATAACGCCGGTGATTTGATACTGTTTGAGTCTGACAAATGAAGCCGTGCCCCACCCAATCCCCCCAGATGCCTGGGGCCAAGCAGCCAAAATGACATTGGTGATGAGACCCTGTTAGTCCCAGATGCCCTGAGCTTGCGGAGAACGAAAGACCCCTGCGGTGCCTTCACATGCTCAGCTCACGTGTTCCCAGGTGGTCAGCGTTTGTGCAGACCTGAGTGCCACACCGTGATTTAATATTGCACAAGTGCTGCTCCCTCTCATATTGACACCACATGGAAGTCAGGAAATTAGCTCTTTCTGGGAACAGTTTGCAGAAATATGCAGCCCATCAGGCCTTTCTCAGGGGGACATTAAGGCAAGAGGCTCGCCGTTTCAGCAAAAGAACCTTCTCCAGATGTTCGCCCCAAACGTGCTCCAACTTTCTCTTTTGATGGACAAGACGGGGCTTGACAAGGATGTTTATGGGGGGATCGCATGTCATAAACTTCCCAACAAGAATCGCACCAGTGAAAATTCCCCCCGAACTGGGGGTGGGGGTGGGTGATGGGCCCAAAAGCATGGTGAAAAAAAAACGGATTGGGAGGGTGATCTTTGACGTGAGCATCAGGCCTCCAAATGTGGTGAAATGCTCAGCCCTCACAGCCACACTCCGTCCCATGCTGCCTTCGTTTCTTGCTCTCTGCGATACTGTTGATGTTACGTGCATTAAAGTTAGGACCTGCCTTTAATAAGATGGAAATTGGAAGCGAGATGCAAAAAAAAGGAAGGCGCTGGCTTGAGGCCACGCTGGGGAAGCGCGGTCGGGGGTTCGCGCACGTGTGCTCGCGCACAAAGGGAATGAGAGCAGATGGGGCGTAGCAAATAAAACACCGAGGCCACATCTGCTTGGCCGTTTGCGGGAAGGGGGGATTTGAGCATGCCGCCAGTACCAGGAGTGAGCTGCAACGACGCGGTGGTTTCTACGAAGTTTGGCTGTGCCAAAGGAAAGAGCATCTTTGCATCTCTGACGGTTCTTTGTATGCAGCCCAATCCTACCCTCCACCCTTGTCCGCAATGCAGCCACACTGATGGAGTGTGTGTTGCATCCAGTGGAGGGGGGGACCCGAAGGCCAACCAGGGCTACATAATCATCTCTGGATAAGTCCCAGGGGGGGACCTAGTCAAAATGGCGCCTGGGGCACCCAATAGAAGTGCGCCCCCATGGGAGCCCAGGTCTACCTGCACAATGTTGCAGGGGGCACTGGTGCCCCCCTAGATGGCCCCAAGATGGTGCCCAGGGCTCTTGCCCCCCTGCCCCCTAGATCCGCCACTGATCAGTCCGGCTGTCTACAAGGCTCCTCAGATCCATGTCAGGCAAATCAAATTTTGAAATCAAAATCTTCTTTTGTACATCAAGCGCATGGTTCCCGCACTGTACATCCTCTGGGTATCAGCAGCTAGACTTCATTGCATCTCTCCGGGCCTCTGGGAGGCACTTGGATGTTGTCACACAGAGGAGGAGCCAGTTCAGACTGTACATGAGTATCTCTGCACTTGGCATTTCCTTCTCATGGCATGCTGACCTCTATGGTCTTCTCTATGGTCTTCGCCTCTGGTGATGTCACTTCCGGCTTCTGGGAGACTCTTCCATGTTCTGCAGCTCTGTTTCTACGGTCTGTGGTAATGAATTGTCTGTCCCCTTCCCTTCAAAACTCTTAACTGAAACTGTTGATATTGAAGCACCGTCAAATAATCAGCAACTGGTTTGCAGCCCAATCCTATCCTGTGCCAGCCTGCAAGGGTGGGGGCTATTGCTGCCTCTGGTGAACATAAGAAGAGCCCTGCTGGATCAGGCCAAAGGCCCATCTAGTCCAGCTTCCTGTACCTCCCAGCGGCCCACCAGGTGCCCCAGGGAGGCATGAGACAACAAGATGCTCGCATCCTGTGGCCACTCCCTTGCACCCGGTACCAGTAACCCACCAGTCCAGTGCTGGTGGAGAGAGTCCAGTGCTGTGGACTCTCTCTCTCTCTCTCTCTCTCTCTCTCTCTCTCTCTCTCTCTCTCTCTCTCTCTCT
>JAJKFI010000234.1:1795-40455 GCA_029204185.1 Lerista edwardsae | reverse complement strand
TCTCTCTCTCTCTCTCTCTCTCTCTCTCTCTCTCTCTCTCTCTCTCTGTGTGTGTGTGTGTGTGTGTGTGTGTGTGAGAGAGAGAGAGAGAGAGAGAGAGAGAGAGAGAGAGAGTGATCTGGCCAGGCATGCACTGGCTCAAGGTCTGAATGGCCAATATCCGGATCTGTGCAGGAATGTCTCCTCCCCAACTCCAGAGCTTGAATTCACTCAAGAATCAACACGGCAAGCGATTGGCAAGAGTTCAGTTTTGCCCGTTCCCCTCTGTTCTGCAGTCGCCTCCTCTGAAGGGGAGGGGGTCTGCCCTCCCCCTTTCCTACCCGCCCTCCTTCCTTCCAGAAAGCCAGAGCAGCTCCTCCACCCCCCCCTTCAATTTGCAGCAATTTATTCGGAGCTACGCAGCACCTGCTTGTATGCAATTGACTTCCCTGCTAATTGCCGGGATAATCATACTTTGTGCATAATAGAGGGGTGTGTGTGTGTGTGTGTGTGTGTTGCTCCTCCATGCTACTGCTTTATCGTTCCCAGCTGCTTACAGCAACCCCCTTGCTCCCAGCAGGCACGTGGCCCCCTCCCCTCTGAAAATGCCTGCTCTGGCGCTTTCCTGGCCCAAACTCTGTCCAGCAACCAGAGTTTGTGATTGAAACGCCAGGAGTCTCCCCTGGCCTGAGTCAGTGCATCTCAGCGTTTGTCCCCCCCCCCACGGGGGGGGGTCCTAACCTTTATAGTATGAGGACCCCCCCCTTTTAGGTACAGTGGCCTGTCAGGAGCACCCCCTCTTGGAAGTGATGTCATTATGCAGGAAGTGCATATCTTGGAAGTGATGTCATTATGCAGGAAGTGACATCACAAGTGCCGGTAAAGAAAAAATCATGCCAAATGCAACCTTTGTTTTCAGAGAAAGAGGATTTGGGGTGTGGGGAATAGTGGGGTGGGGGAAGAAGGAGAGGACTGCTCACCTTACAAGCTGGGACATATGCAGGCCACCACTCCCCCTGCCTCGGTAGGCCCTTGTGAAAGGGTCTCCTCCGATGAACCCGCAGGGGCCGGGCGGCAGCTGAACCCTCCTGCCCAATTGCTGGTCTGGGGTGGGAGAATAACTAGAAGCCCAGTCGCCCAGGGCAGTGATGTCACAGTGTCATGTGACATGGTGTGATGTCACTTCCAGATCCCACTTTTTTTTCTCCCCTTGGAATGGGTGTAGAGCAAGGAGGTTTAATAGCAGGAGACGGCATCCCTTAACGCGCTAATGCTCGTGAGGTGAAGCCAGTGGGCGGGCTTAGCCGCCATGTTAGTTAACTCAAAACACTCCTCATTCCAAGCATTTCAGATTGCTTTGCTCGTACTGTTTAGGATTTAATAGTTTATTCCTGAAATAAAAACTTACGAAAATAAAAACATGTGATCATGTAGACACATTATTGGTAACCTTATTATGATTTATATGCAATTACAAGATTAAATTCCTCATAATAATATTACTGAACAGACTTGCTGTCTATTTAAACTCAGATTGCACTATTTTGACAGACTTGATTGAAATCTACACAAGCAAAAATAAAACGGCCATGCCCCATAAAAAAAAAATTCTGTTAATGTTCAGAATTTCATAAACATTACAGTAGAAAATGAAAGGCGGAAAAATAAAGTGTGAACACGCAGTCATGATTAAAGAGCTTGATATTAACTTTTACACATGTGCAGGGAGATTTTCATTCGTGAATTTGCGGCAATCCTCCATGGCGGCAATGATCTGACTGAGTCAACAAATATGGCGGCAGGTGCCCGGATTTGGCTTCAAGAAAATGACATCATGCCGCCTCCTGCTATTAAACCTGCTTGGTGTAGAGAAATCACCAGGACCTCCTCCAAGGAGGCCTTGCACCCCGCCCCCCTTGTAGCAGCCAGGGAAGAAGCTCCTTGGCTTCTTTTGGCATTTTGGCATCAAGATGCCCCTTGGCAAACTTTTTCCTGTTTTTAGCTCCCAGATTTTGGCTTGTTGTTCATTGCTATCACTGCCAGTCTTCCTGCCCCAGCTTGCTAGGTTTGTGAAGCCGTAGGGGGAGGAGCCTAAGAGATGGGGCGGTGCTTGGTGTGTCGGGGGGGTGGAGCCGAGGGCCAGAGGCACACACTTGCCATCCCTGATACATCAGGCAGTTGGATGTGAGCGCGGAGCTACTCGGGGGAGCTCTCGAGCCAGGAGAAACTCACCTGCCTCCTCGATTATGAGTTCTGTCCCTTTTCCTGGAGACCCTGCGAAGGTGGCTCCAAGCTGTTGGCCCAGGACAGCAGAGCTTTGCAAAGGAGGTTGGAAACAGGCTTCCAGCCCAGTTCCCAGATGGCCACCATTTTGAGACCTCCACGCACCTGGTGGTCATGGAACAGCCCTCCTTAGGCGCCTGGATGCATTCAGAAGAGCTCTCAGGAACAGACAAAAGAAAATTGTTTACCCAGTGGTGTCATTGGCCTGTGGAACCCCTTGCCACAGGAGGCAGTGATTGGAGTCTGGCCGAGATGCCCCTAAAAAGGGATTGGACAGATTTCTGGGAGAAAGGTTCCTCACAGGTTACAAGCCAAGAGAATTAGCAGGCTACTCCAGCGTGCCAGATGCAAGGGAGCGGCAATAGGATGCAGGCATCTGGTGGTCTTGTGTGCTCCCAGAGGCATCTGGTGGGCCACTGTGAGATGCAGGAAGCTGGATGAGATGGGCCTTTGGCCTGATCCTGTGGGGCTCTTCTGATATTTTGAGACCTCTTGGAGACGCCCCCTCCTTGATTGTGGGGGTCAGGAGGTCAGGTGCTTGCGAGCTCGGCCCCGAACTGAAGCCCCTGCACGCTAGCAATAAAGCGCATCTCCGAACAGCTCAAGCGTGGCCCTCACGCCACACAGCCGGCCTTGCGGGCCTCCGGGATCTGGCTGTTCCACAGCCTCGCATCCAGGAAGCAGGTCAGGCGTCCGGAGGGACTTGGCATTTGTGAGTCACCAGCTCTGATGCTGGCGCGGCCGGCAGTGGCTAAGCTCTTGAACGGGGGTGGGGGGGAAATTGGATGCGGCTGTACAGAAAACAGTGGCCCACCAGATGCCTCAGGGAGTACACGAGACAACAAGATGCCTGAATCCTGTTGCCACTCCCTTGTATCTGGCATTCTGAGGTAAATTCTGAGGTAAAAACAAAAACAAAAACCAGAATCATCTAAGAACATAAGAAGAGCCCCACTGGATCAGGCCAAGGCCCATCTAGTCCAGCTTCCTGCACCTCTCAGTGGCCCACCAGATGCTTCTGGGAGCACATGAGACAACAAGATCCCTGCATCCTGTGGCCACTCGCTTGCATCTGGCATTCAGAGACAACCTCCTTCTAGATCACGGCGGCTGCACACACCAGTCACTGCTTGTGACCCTTGATGGACTTTTCTTCCCTCGCTGTCCAATCCCCTTTTCAAGGCATCTAGGCCTTCAGCTGCACCGCCACATCCTGTGTCAAGGAGTTCCCCAGATTAATGCCACGCTGGGTCGAGGAAAAATTTCCTTTTGTCTGATCTAACTCTCCTGGAAACTCAGTTTTAGTGGTTGCCCCCTGCTTCTGGTATAGTGAGAGGGGGGGAGAATACCCCCCTCTCTGATCAAGCCATCCCTTGCCTTCTCTTCACAAGCATTTCAGCATATCACTGTGCAGGAAGGCACTTGGGGCTGCTCTATGGGAGACCAGATCCGGTTGGCTCTTTGACGGCATTTTCTCAAGGGCCTTGGTGACCTCTGGGGGAGGGGGGAGAGAGACAAGAGTTTCAGGGGCTCAAAGCTGCAGCCAAGGGGGCTTCCTGCAGTCCATTCATTCATTAACTAAATCCGCTTCGTTAAGCCAGAATGCAGAGCTGGGAGAACATTCAGGTGGGAACTGCGTCCATCTGCCCATCCCTAGTTGCTGATGATGCTGGCATGGAAACCTTTTTTCTTTTTTTTTGCCAACCCCCCTCCTCTCATTTAATAATACTAATTTAGCGGGGCGGAACATATAGTCAATTGTTCTGATGGATTAAAAAATTTTTTTTTAAGGTGACCCTTAGAAGCTGGGCAGCATATTAAAAACAGTAAAATCATTTATGCAGTAGGATATTTTAGACGCCTGTATGTATAAAATCCACGGTCTGGAGATGTGGAATGCCTCCTTGGAAGAGGCATTCTTCCTGCCCTCTCACTGTCGCGGAATGCCTCTTCTGGGGAGGGACTTGTTGGGGCCTGTTTTGTGTCGCTGCGAGACGGAGGGTGAATGTTTTTGTTTCCGTGTCGGTGCTGTAGACTGGCCGACCCTAGGAAGGTCTACTCGGCAGTAAGTCCCATTGTGCGCAGTGGGGCCTGCGCCCAGGAAGCGGTGCTCGGATCGTAGCCCCCCAACTCCTGCGAGTGAGCCACAGAGGTGTGTGTTGCGGTTCTGCAGCACGTTAGTTGTCCAGCCTGCTTCTTCCTCTGATTCTGCTGTGTGAGGTTGTGACCCACTGCCGTGTGGGGCACTCCAGGCTATGGGAGGAAGTGGCTGATGGGGCCAGCCTTGGAAGCTGAGCTGAGGCTGGAAGAAGGGAGTGGGGTGAGCTGGAGGAAGAGAGATCCTGGAGCCCAGAGACAGGCAACCAGGAGGACCAGCACTGTGGGGGGAGGGGCCTCACCTGAGCCACCTCCTAGCTTGGGGTGGGCCAGGGCGGTCCCCAAGGTGTAGCCAGCATCGTCCCTGTGCCAGGATACCCCCGAAGACCTTGTTTAGTCTGCATCGTTCAATCCCACCCTTCCTCCCAGGAGCTCAGGGCAGCATGCACGTTTCCTCCCTTCTGTTTGCCCTTACAACAACCCTGCGAGGTAGGCAATGCTGAGAGACTCTTGGGCTGGAGGAGGGGGATGTGGGGGGGGGAAGAGGCCCAGCGGGAGGCCAGGCTCGTTTTTTGTTGCTACCCCTCTTCTCCTCCAGTCCACCCTCAGGTCCTTGGCCCAGGGCCGACTCTAGCAGCAGCGGAGGGCCCCAATGTGGGGCACTCCTGCGGGGCCCCCAGCCCTCCTTGAGGGGCCCCCACTCACCAGGAAGTGCTCTGTTCATGCCACGTGCCAAGCATGGCACGTGGAAGGACTTGGTGGTGATCTCATCACATCACCACCAACGGCTTCCAGGTGGCCCATCTTGGGCTGTTCAGAGGCAGAGGCAGGTGGGAGAGACCCAGGTCAAGCTGCTGTGCTCGCCCCACTGACTGACAGCCCGTAGAGACCCCAGCTGCAGCCACAGGCAAGATGCTCACCCTGCTAGTGTGGAGCCCCTGAAGCACATGGCCCGATGTGACGACGTTGGTCACATTGGCTTAAGGCCGGCCCTGCTTTGGCCAGGAGCTTGCCTGATCTCCTGTTGCAGGGTGACTGTCCAACCCCCCCGCCCCGAGGTAGAGCTGCCCCCATGGGAGGGGCACAAGGAGTTGACCCCTGCGCAAGCAGATGCCCTTTGGCCAAGCTGGACTCCTGGTCCTTTGCCTCGGCCCTGGGCAGCAATGGCTCAGAGTCACGGAAGGCAGCATCAGGCCTCTGCCTGGGTTGGCCCTGGGAAGGCCTTTTGCAGACAGAGGCGGGCTGTGCTACAGTCCCTCCCTGGTCTGGTACAGTCAGGCAGGGGCACAGTCCCCACCTTGCTGACGGGAGGCTGGGCGGGAATGACTTTTCCTTGGGCCTCCGGATGCTTCCGTGGTCGAGGCAGGATTCGAACTGTGGGCGTCCTGATCCGGCCACCGGGCACCGCTGCCCCTTGTCTTTGTCGATGGGGAGGAGGGGGAGAAGCACCGAGTTTGGAGTGCGCCCCCTTTCAAACCCTGCCCAGACCGAACGGCAACTCCCGAGTTCCACTGGAGCGATTTCCCTGCTCCACCCGGGAAAACCAGCTCCAAAAACGGGGGGAGTTTTTCCCTTGTCACAGTCTTCAAGGACTGCCCATTTCCAAGCTGAGTTGTTTCTGCAACAGGACTGAAGGGTGGGGGCTTTGCTGATGGCTGTTTGGCTGCCAAGGGGGGGGGAGGCCCTCCAGCCGGTGCCAAGGGGCGCAGCTTCCATGCCGAACTTTCCACTGTTGTTGGGGACCGTAAAAACGAGTGGAAAATACTTTCAGCCCCGCGAGGCCTGGAGGGCGCTGCGGACTGGGCAGAGCTTCCAGCATCCTCCCCGCGAGGAAGAAAGGGGACTCCGTGCCAGGGGACAGGTCCGAGGCGCCGGGGCGGGTTTTCAGGGCTGAGCAGGGCTCCTTAACCCTTTCCATGCCACAGCCCCAATTTACAAATAAACGGCGAAGCATTGCTGATCCCACCCACCCCTCCTGGCTCCCGATCCGCCCACCTCCCATCTGCCCCATTTCCCCCACCTCTTGTGTCTTCACAAGAACCCCATGAGGTAGCTGCCTCAGCAGGACCGGTCTAGGAGCTGTGGGGCAGGACAGCGAGAAGAGGCTGTGCTTCAGTGTTCAGGGAGGGCACGGCTATTTAAGGACGTAAATATTGCAGCTGTGAAACGACTCTCTTGCGCCTCTCAAATGCCTGAAGTTTATCGGATGCGGTAGTTAATCTGTGGAACTCTTTGCCACAGGAGGTGGTGATGGCATCTGGCCTAGATACCTTTAAGAGGGGATTGGACGGATTTCTGGAGGAAAGGTCCATCATGGGCTATAGGCAATGATGGGTTGTAACCTCCTTACATTAGTAGTTAGGCTACTTCAGAGTACTAGGTGCAAGGGAGTGGCAACAGGATGCAGGCATCTTGTTGTCTCACGCCTCCCTGGGGCACCTGGTGGGCCGCTGTGAGATCCAGGAAGCTGGACTAGATGGGCCTTTGGCCTGATCCAGCGGGGCTCTTCTTATGCTCTTATGTTCTCTTCCGATCAGACAGTGTGGCCACCCCTGCTCTATGAGCCAACAGTGTGGTGCAGCTGCAAACCATGCAAACACCGTTCGAGGCTGTGTTAAGAAGAGCCCCTGTTTTTGATCAGGCCAAAGGCCCACCTAGTCCAGCTTCCTGCATCTCACAGCGGCCCAACCAGGGGCCTAAGGGAGCTCAGTAGACAACAAGACGCTTGCATCCTGTTGCCACTCCCTTGCACCCGGCATTCTGAAGTAACCTACTATTAATGTAAGGAGGTTGCCCAACCCATTATAGCCCACGATGGACTTTTCCTCCAGAAATCCCCTTTTAAAGGCATCTAGGCCAGATGCCATCACCACCTCCTGTGGCAAGGAGTTCCACAGCTTAATGACCTGCTGGGTAAACAAGTATTTCCTTGTATCTGTTTTAATTCTCCCACTACTCAATTTCAGTGGATGCCCCCTGGTTCTGGTATTGTGTGAGAGGGAAAAGAACATCCCTCTATTGACTCTGTCTCTCCCGTGCATAATTTTGTATGTCTCAATATAAAAGAGAGGTCAGATCACAAGAAGTCCCAGTTCGTTCTAAACTGCCCTGGTCAGATGTTAGTTGGACTCTTGCAATCCAGTTTGGGGCAGGGTGTTTTAAGAAGGGCGTTTTGATACGCTGGAGTGGGTTCTGGGGAGGGCTCCATGGGGAGCGAGGGGGTCTGGAAACCAAGCCTTGCGAGGAAGAGTTAAAAGAGCTGCGTGTGTTTATCCTGGTGAAGAAGAGACTGAGGGGAGATATAAGAATTGTCTTCAAGAAGAAGGGGAGAGTAACTTACACTCTGCAACTCCACAGGGAGGGTGAGAAACAATGGGCTTGAATGCACAGGGAACTGGATTGAGGCTGGATGTGAGGAAGGCTTGCCTAATGGCTAGAGCTTTCTGGTGCTGGCTAGAGATGAAAAAATTTCTGGAAATGTTGAAGCTCGGAAAAAAAAACCAGTTTTTTCCAGGGTTTTTTGTTTTGAAAAAACGCAGAAATTTTTGGGAAAATGGAAAAAAATGCTACATTAGCGCTTTTTTTTTCTTTTCCAGATTGAAAGTCATTCTGTTACTTTAGGAACATAAAATATGACTGTGGACAATTTGACCTGGCATAAAATTATCACAACTAGCATATTAAAAATACAGTGTATCCAAACAATTATTACAAACATAATTTACTTTTTGATCATATTTATTTGCAATTGTCACAAATGGAGCAGCAATCTCCTGCGCCGTTTACTAGTTTATGTGGAACGGACAAAAAACATTCACAAAACAATTTTTAAAATCCAGATGTGACAATTATTCATATTTCCTCTCCACAGTATTAAATTTAAAACAATTTTTTTTAAAAAAAATGTTCTCATAAAAAGAATAGAAGAGGGGGGAAGTGTAAAGAAGGGAGTGGGACTAAATTTCAAGGAATGGGCATGAGTTGTGCCCACCACAATGGGATGGGTACAAATTGATAAACATCGATAAAGGGATGTTCTTTTCCCTCTCTCAGAACACCAGAACCAGGGGGCATCCGCTAAAACTGAGTTAAAACGGATAAAAGGAAGTACTTTTTTACCCAGCAGGTAGGTAATCTGTGGAACTCTTTGCCACAGGAGGTGGGGATGGCATCTGGTCTGGATGCCTTTAAGAGGGGATTGGACAGATTTCTGGAGGAAAGGTCCATCGTGGGCTATAGGCAATGATGGGTTGTAGCCTCCTTACATTAGTAGTAGGCTACTTCAGAGTACTGGGTGCAAGGGAGTGGCAACAGGATGCAAGCATCTTGTTTATCGACATCCCTCTATCGACTCTGTCCCTGCCGTGCATGATTTTGTATGTCTCCATCATGTCCCCCCTCAGGTGCCTTTTTTCTAGACTGAATTGCCCCAAACGCTGCAGTCTTTCTTCATAAGGGAGGTGTCCGGGCCCTGGATGGCCGCTTTAGATCCCTTGAAAGCCTGGGGTTCTAGGGACGTTGTCTCTGGGTGGTTCTGGGGGGCATCCTTCGGGCACCACAGCAGCGAGCACCCTCCCTGCTCCTTTGGCTCCGAGGAGGGGGAGTGTGAGGTTGCCGGCGGTCTGAACAGGTGAAGGCCGTCCGTGCCAGGGCGGAGGCTACTTGCGCCTGACAGCTGAGGATGTGAAATTGGATGACGCTCCAGATCAGCGAGAAATGGGGGACAGGTGAAATGGGGGGTGGGGGGAGGGGAGAGCCTACTGACCTGGCCGGAGAGGAGCTTCTGCAGGGCCTCTACTCAGTGGTGTCATTCAAATGATTTAGGAACAGGAACTCACTATTGAGTTCAAATTCAAATGTTGGAAAAACAACAACAACCCGGAAGCAGCCACGGAGCCCGTTAGGATCCGGAACGCCTGTTCTGGTCTGTTCCCCCTGAATGACATCACTGCCTTCTCCCCAGTGGGCTGCAGACTCACCAGAGTGGCTGCCGACTCCACCTGTGTGGCTAGAGGGAGCGAGGAAGGGGGCTGTGCAGGACGGGACTTCCCCACTGCAGCCCTTCCCCCTTCGCCCCCCTAGGAATCCGGAGTCGCTCCCTTTCACCCTCTGAGTGCCGGCCAACCAAGAAGAAAAGCTCTTTGCAGAGGAATTGGGAGGGGGGAGGAGGGAGAGTGAAGTGGGCGGAGTCAGCCCTAATTTTAACTAGTGGAACTGAGTTCCCCCGTGTTTCCCCTGCATGACATCACTGCCTCTACTCTGCTTGCTTAATGTGTGGGTTTGGAATCGTGGGGCCGCAGGGCAGTGAGTCTTTACCCGGGGTTGGTATTTTGCCTCCGCCAACGCTTAAGACCGTCAGAGGAGCCCCTCTGGATCAGGCCGAGGGCCCACCTAGTCTGACTTGCCTGTACGCCCACCAGATGCCTGCGCCCTGCTGCCACTCGCCACTTCTAAAACCAGGAGGTTGCGTGTACCTCTCGTGGCTTGTAACCCCTGATGGATGTTTCCTCCCTCAATCTGCCCAGTCCCTTTTTCAAGGCATCTGGGCCTTCAGGTTGCCATCCCCACATCCTGTGGCAAGGAGTTCCACTGGCTAAAAAATTATTTCCTTCTGTCTGTTCTGACCCTCCCGGCATTCCGTTTTAGTGGCTGTCCCCAGGTTCTGGTTGCTCCTGCTGTATAGCCTTTGGCAAGCCATCCTGCTGCCCTCAGCTGCCCCGCTGCCTGCTCTCCAAGACCACTTTGCAGGGCTGCAGCTGGCATTTCAAGCTGCAAATGTAGCTTGTGCACTTGGGACACCAGTGAAGGGCATTGTGAGCCCACAGTGAGCCGTGGCCAGCTCCTTGTTGTCGTTTTGTGCCGTGGAAGTGACTGGGAAAGGAAGGTGGGTTGGAAAAGAAAGAGGGTGTGGAGCAGAAGAGCAGAGAAGAAGTGCAGAGAAGGAGGAGGAGAATTGTGGGCTAGAGTGACTCCTTTTGTACTTCCTTTTGAGTCCAGGAAGTGGGAGCATCTGGGCAGCCAAAGTTGGGCCGGGACAGATTTGGGGGTATCTTCCTGCTCTGTGCTTGACCTCTCCTAGGTTATGGTTTGACTCAGGTCATGGCTGTGAGCAGTGGTGTCATCTAAATGATATCATAACCGGTACTCACTTTTGATTGGCACGTGTTGGGACCCACCCACCAGAAGTGATGTTGTGGCAGGAAGTGACATGAAAAAAGCCCTTTTTGAGGCCTCAGACGATTTTAAACTGACCCAACATCATGTTAAAGTGACCCAACAGTTCCAAAACCCCAGAGCAGCTCATTTTTCAGGGGCAAGGCAAGGCAAGGCTCCGCTCGCTGCCTGCCTGGCTCTGAGAACACGCAGGCAACTCAAATGTGCAGGAAATTCAAACGTTGCAGGGGCGGAGTTGACGAGTGGGCGGGCGAATGGGCGGGGCCAGCCGTAATCCTAGAAACCGGTACTCGCATACCCCCGCCTACCCTCTGCATGACATCACTGGCTGTGAGGAAGGAGCATGGCTGTCGGATGGGGAAGTAGAGGGGTAAATTTGCAGGGGAACAGATCTTCCTGCCATTTTCAGATGAAGAGTTCAGTCCTTGGATTATGGAGGACGGGTGGGGAGGGCCTTCAAAAAACCCATGAGCTCCTCTCTAATGTTGGTCAAGTAACTGACCTTCTCCCCCATTGCCTCCTAAGGGGCCAAGCCTACCTGGCCTCCCCCCCCCCGAGACTTGACCCCTGGAAAGTGAAGCCTCATCATTGACGTGCAGTGAGTGGACCCAGAGAGACGATTTTCCCCTTCCCTCCCAGCTCTAGAACCAATGAGACAACTGGGCAGGAGATTCAGGCAGGCAAGTGGAGGAGCTTCTTTGCAAGGCGCCTCAGTAACTCCCCACCACAAGATTCCAGGTGGTGAAAATCAGAAGGGATTGTGACGCGCTCCAGAAGGATCTCTCCAAGTTGGGGGAATGGGAGGCAAAATGGCAGATGCGTTTCAGTGTAGGCAAGTGTAAAGTGATGCGCATTGGGGCAAAAAACCAAAACTTCACCTATAGGCTTATGGGTTCTGAGCTGTCTGTGACAGCTCAGGAGAGAGATCTTGGGGTGCTGGTGGACAATTCAATGAAGGTATCGACCCAGTGTGCGGCAGCAATTAAGAAGGCCAATTCCATGCTTGGGGTAATTAAAAAAGGGGTTGAGAATGAAACAGCCAAGATTATCATGCCATTGTACAAATCGATGGTTAGGCCACACCTGGACTACTGCATACAGTTCTGGTTGCCGCACCTCAATAAGGACATAGTGGAGCTGGAAAAGGTGCAGATGAGAGCGACAAAAATGATTATGGGGCTGGGGCACCTCCCTTATGAAGGAAGACTGCAACATTTGGGGCTCTTCAGCCTAGAAAAAAGGCGCCTGAGGGGAGACATGATTGAGACATACAAAATAATGCATGGAAGGGATAGAGTTGATAGAGGGATGTTCTTTTCCCTCTCTCAAAACACCAGAACTGGGGGGCATTCACTATGGCCTGCAATAACCTCTAGAAATCTGTCCAATCCCCTTTTAAAGGCATCTAGGCCAGACACCACCACCACCACCACCTTCTGTGGTAAGGGGTTTCACAGATTAACGACCCGCTGGGTAAAAAAGTACTTCCTTTTATCTGTTTTAACTCTCCCAACCCTCAGTTTTAGCAGATGCCCCCTGGTTCTGGGAAGAGCACCTGTTCCCGCCCACCCCCTTTCATGCGCAGTGCACCTGTTTCTAGGGTCTGGGGCGGGAGGTTCTGTTCTCCTTTTGCCATATCCGTGGAATGGCTGTGGGATGCAGGAATGAAACTAGGCCAATCAAAGGCCTATCAACAGAGCCTCCACGAGCAGGCACAGTCTACCTCAGGGCCCCATTGCTTTGGAGGAGCAAGAAGGGAGGACAGTTCCTTCTGTGCCCTGTTTGTGTGCATTCCAGGAGCGGCCGGCCGGCCGGCCACTGCCTGCGGCATGCGCTGTGGGAGTCAGGCCTCAGTCCGGAGCTTGTCAAGGGTGCTGTATTTGGGGTGTGGGGTGCTGGTGGGGACGGGCTGCCTGGGTTTCCTCTGCTGTCGGCCCTCCGGCAGCCTGAGCATCTTGCTGGGCTCTGTTTGCAAGAGGGGGAGACAGGAAGGCGGCTTTGGTGTCCCTGCCGCGAGAGCCAGCAGCTTCAGGCCTGCAGGCACGGCTCCCCAGCCAGGCACGGCTGCCTCCTTGTCTGTCGGGAGGAGTGAGGCTGGCGCCTGCCCTGGCCTTGACCGGGCCGCCGTCAGCTGCCGCGGAGCAGGCCGCGGACCCTGCGAACGTGACTGCCGCTGGCCGAGGGACACAGCCGGGGCAGCTTAGCCGGCTCACGTGGTGGGGAACAGCTGCGGCGTGTGGCAGCCCGGCTCTCCGAAGGGGTGAGGCGATTAGCGAGCCCAATCTCGTTAGCTGCTTGCGGGGGGGGGAGGCCTTAGACGCCCCCCAGGAGGAGGAGGAGGAGGTGGCGGCGGCAGCGGGGCTGCTGACCCCAGGCCTGGGCTGCTTGCCTGGCTAGATCCCGGCTCCCGGCCTGCTCCTCTGCCTCCAGCTTGTGCCTCGTCTCCCCCGAGCGCTCAGTTGGTTTTTGAACGCCGCCTCTGCGAATCGAGAAACCTTTATTGGCATTATACAATATAATAATGCAGACAGTAACAGAAGAATGGGGGTGCACACTAAGAAAATCAGGAGGGGGAAGAAGCAGGGTGAAAAGGTAGGAAAATTAGAGAAGGGGTTTCCATTGAAGAATTGAAGCTAAAAATTCCGCAACAGCGTTGGTGACGTCCTCTGTGCCATCACTCAGAAGGGCAGGTACAATTTCGTTAGGAGTACCGGATAGTGAGGACAACAGGAATTTCCAATGGGTATCATGGAGTGATTGAAAAGACGGACAGCGTAATAGAATATGGGCCATTGTATCTGGTTCTTGAGCACAAAAAGAACATAATCTATATCTTGATTAATCTTATGATCCCCGGGGCTTGTTTTTTAAATTTTTAAATTGTATTTTAACATTGTTTCTCAATTGTTTTTTAATGTTAAATTCTGTTTTTATTGTTTCTTTTATTGTAATGCCGCCTTGGGTGCCTTCGGGCAGAAAGGCGGGATATAAATCCAATAATAATAATAATAATAATAATAATAATAATAATAATAATAATAATCTGCAATCGTGAGGAGTATTGCAGAATCTACCGGAATGAACTGCAGAGGGAAATATGTTGAATCTTGCTAACATAAACACTCTTCTTTTAATGCGATTAATCAAGTAACTGAAATATTTGGGAGGATGACCAAATATAGGAGGGAGGGCAAAAAAAGAGAACAGGTGGGATTAAGATTGGAAAAGAGTAGATTAAATTCTGCCTCCCATAACTTATGTTTGATGATGGAATGAGCTCTTTGTAAACTATCTGGTGCAAGAATCTCTGGTGGTAAGTCTTGGCCTCTGCAAGACTTGGCCTCCGCAAGGATTCCTGTGTTCCCCCTTCTGCTATCAGAGACAGGAGGAAATTGGAGAAGGGGTTTCCTTATTGGGCACCCCCCCCCTACAGGAAGAGCTTGGGGTGCTGGTCAGAGGGGTCACTGGGGTTTGTATTACCCAGTGTGACAGGTCAACCCCCCCCCCCGATGGATCTCCTCCAGCACCAGACCATCCAGAATAAATTACTATGTCATAAAGGGAAAGGTTTCCCCGTGACCGAATGGTCTAGTCGTGACGGGCTGTAGGGGGCGGTGCTCAAAGAGCCGTTTCTAAGCCTGTAGAGCTGGCGTTTTTGTCCGAGGATGAGCTTTCGTGGCCATGTGGCCGGCATGACTCTGCGCCAAAGTGCACGGAATGCCGTTCCCTTCCCACCAAAGCGACACCTATTTATCTACTCGCATTTTCACGTGCTTTTGACCTGCTAGGTTGGCAGGAGCTGGGACAAAGGACAAGGAGCTCACTCTGTCGCCCGGTCTTGAACTGCCAGCCTTCCGGTCAGCAAGTTCAGCAGCAGCGGTTTAACCCGCAAGCGCCTCCACGTTCCACCAATAATGTCACGCGCCTGGCCAAAAAGCAGTGGCGTTGCTAGTGTTTGCGTTAAAGTCCGCTTTATTTATTTTATCGTATTGCGGTATAAGTCACCCAATAAATTGGTAACCCACGAAAAACCTGTGGCTGACTGATGACACTCTCACAACTGAACAGGAGTTCAGTCTTCGCTCTGATCCATGGGAATGAGAGCCGGCTCACTGCTGTGTCATCACAACACCTGGCCCTGGAGTTTCGGAGCTTTGTCTATTCATTCAGGAGGCTATACTGTATCTCTGAAACTAGACATGCTAGGGCAAAACTGGTGCCATTTTTGGAGTTGTCACCCCAGGAAGAAGTCTAATTTTTTAAAATGGTAGGTTGGCCTGTGTGATGAGCCTTGTTTTCCAGGTTGCTGACAAAAAACTCAGAGGCTCGATGTGGGCAAGAGACCGGTTAGTGTGGTGCCTGTTGTGGAGAGAGTGGTTTTCGCTAAGGACTATGGGATTGGGGGAACATGGGCCAGAACGAAGTAAGAGACTGCTGCAATCAACTAACCCTTGCGCGACACGGCTGACCCTTGCGCAACACGATAGCGAACGGGGCGAGGAGATCGGAAGCGGAGCATCCTGCGCTAAGACGGAAAGGAGATTGTAAAAAGTTAATGAAACCCTTAAACCCTTAAGCCTGTTAGCAAACCCCTAAGCTTGTTAGCGAAACTGTTTAAGCCTGTTTTCCGGTCTACCGCTCGTTAAGCTAGTTAAGCCAATTTGCAAGGTGTTGATTGATACTTTCCGAGTTAAACGATGAATGACATATGCTATGTAAACGGCAGGAAGCGCTAAGGCAAAAAGACGATTGTAACAGTCAGTAAAATCATTAAGCTTGTTTATTGTAATTTACCAAGTTATTGATTGATAACATGTGCGATGTAACCCTGAGGTATAAGTCTATTAAGCTTGTTTACCCTTGTTAATCTTGTCAGTCATTGTTAAGCTTGTTTGCCGAAACTCGCTGAGTTAATCAAAGCAACCTTCTGATGTGTTAATCAGCAACATACTGCGCTGTAAACCTGAAGGATAAATATGGCTTGTGTACAACAATAAAGTAGAACTTATAGATCACATTGGTCTGCGTGTTCTCCCTCGTTGCGCGACTTGGCAGTGCCACTGCAGTTTCTCTGTGGCACTGTGGGCCATGCTAAAACTTTCCAGCGGGGTTGGCATCTGGATCTGAATTTATCACGGACACTTCTTCCCACCTCGGCCCCCTGACAGCCACAGCCCCATATCCAGTGGTGTCATCTAAATGATTTAAGAACAGGTACTCACTTTTGATTGGCACATGTCGGGACCCACCCACCGGAAGTGACGTCATAAGCCAGAAGTGAGGTCGTGGCAGGAAGGGACATGAAAAAAGCCCTTTTAGAGGCCTCAGACAATTTTAAACTGACCCAACAGTTGCAACAGTATTCCACAGCACCCCTAGAACACGTTAAGGAGGCCTGGCATCATGTTAAAGTGACCCAACAGTTCCAAAACCCCAGAGCAGCTCAATTTTCTGTGGCAAGGCAAGGCAAGGCTCTGCTCGCTGCCTGCCTACCTGCCTGGCTCTGAGAACGTGCAGGCAACTCAAACGTGCAGGAAATTCAAACGTTGCAGGGGGTGGAGCAGAGTGCCGACGGAGTCGATGAGTGGGCGAGTGAATGGGTGGGGCCAGCCGTAATCCTTGGAACCGGTACTCGCGTACCCCCTGCATGACATCACTGCCCATATCCCATGAGAAGTGAATTCCTTGAGAGGTGTCAGGTTCCCCTTCGCCATGCCCTCTGCTAGAGCAATGCATTCAGAGGCATTTTGTCATAGATCGGGTGGCCTTTTTTGGGAGATAAGGGCAGCAAACCCTGCCTCTGTTTCTCAGGAACCCAAGAGGAGATGGGGTCTGTCCGATGAGAACTGGGTGGGTGGGAGACATTTTTGGAGTCCGTGGCACAGGGAGCTGCTCACAAGCCGAGCGACACTTTGCCTGTGGTGCTTGGTGGGGACACTGCACAATTTCTCCAGCTAAAGATGGTGACCCGCTTGGTGGATGCATGACCCAGTGTCTGGTGGGTCCCACAATGAAAATGTGGGTGATGGAAAGATCAGACAACCAGTTGTCTCCAGCTCCGAAGCCGTTCAAAAATCAGGTAGCTGCTCACTGCCCTGCCAAGAGCTCAGCTTCTGCAGTTTGCAAGGTCGCCGCTAATTGCCCTGCCAAGCTTGCAAGCTTGTGTCAATATAGGAAGATACATATCTGAGCATATTTTGGGGGTTATTTTTTCCAAAACTGTCAATGACAGGTAGTTGGGGGTCAGGTGAAGGCTGGGTCACATCACTAAGCCCCCCTCGGGTCTTGAGGCTGTTCGTTACGGTTCCCTCATTACTAGAAATGGATGGAGGGTGGTTGTTTTTTGCAAATAAGTAAAAAAATATTTATATCTTGGATCACTTTTTTTTTAGCCTGATTAAGCCAGGTGGTCCCTGACAAGAGTGTCATTTTAAAAAGCGGGTCCTGGTGTTAAAACATTTGAAAACCACTGAGGCTGCAATCCTATACTCACTTTCATGGGAGTAAGCTGCATTGAACACCATGAGACTTTCTTCTGAGTAGACATGCATAGGCTTGTGCTGTGAGTTACAGAAACAACCAAGATTTAGCCAGGCTGGCAAGGGACATCCCTTCCTGCTTGGGTGTGGGGAAGAATGGAAAGGCATGTGGTGTTTTCAGGCACAGTGGGTCAAGTGTGGGCTGCCTGTGCCATCGGGGCAGCTGAATACTGGGAGCTTT
The DNA here is from genome assembly GCA_029204185.1 of Lerista edwardsae. Classification (NCBI taxonomy): domain Eukaryota; kingdom Metazoa; phylum Chordata; class Lepidosauria; order Squamata; family Scincidae; genus Lerista; species Lerista edwardsae. Next base: position 23,202 of record JAJKFI010000234.1, on the reverse strand, counting down.
GCCTGCTGGGAATCTTCCAATTTGCCTATATAACTGGGGGGCGGGGGGCGGGCACATGCTAATCTCCCATGCAAATTGGAAGCATTGCATGATGGTCTCTGCTCACATGTGGCTTTTTCAGACACTGACTCAGGTTTTTGAAAGTGGAGACACAGGGATTTCAAACTGAAGTCAGCAAACGTTAAGAACCAACTACAAAAAAAACTAAGGCTGAGCTCACCGTGACCTTAAAAATTATGAAGATTAAAGATACCTTGGCACTGTAAAGGTGTTTTGAATGGGTGGGGGGAGGCCTGCACTACCAGTGCTTTCCTGACCTGTGGAGTGCTGGTCTACCTGTGGCTCGTCCCAATGGGTAGACCTGGGCTCTGCTGTCATTTCTAGGGCTCCCTCTAGGGAGCTCAGGTCTACCTGCAGTCATTTCTAATGGGTAGACTTAGGCTCTGGGTAGACTTAGGCTCCGTGGAGCCCAGGTCTACGTGTGGCTTCTGATGGGTAGACCTAGGTTCCTGGGGTGGGGGGTTGTATGATGTCACATGCCCCTTGCGGGTGCACTTCTATTGGGTGCCCTGGGTGCCATTTTGACTAGGTCTGCCCCTGATCAAAGGCAAGCAACCTCCTGCTGCTGCCTTGCAAAGAGACTCTGCAGCTCTCTGCTGTACCCCTCAGTCTGTGGAACCCACTGCCACTGGAGGCTACTGGGCGATTGCTCTGGTCTGCCTGGAGCTGGACTCCCTTGTTGCCTGGACGGCTCACAAGCACTTGGGGACTTGCAGCGTCCCGGCCTGGACAGTGCTGTGCTTTGCTGCTTGATGCAGCCGCTGCTGGAATTTTGGAGGTGGGACGGACGGGGGCTGAGTCCCTGCTTTGGAGGCAGAAGCCCCCAGGCTCAGGAGGGAGCAGGGAGCATCTCGGGGTTGGGCTGGGGCAGACCGCTGGAAAGCCGGTACCAGTCAGTGTCAGGAATGCTAAGCTAGGTGGACGAAGGGCCACGTTCAGTGGGGAGGAAAGGAACCAGCATCCTCCCGCCAGGTGGAGCCAAAAAAGGGAAGCCAGAAGAGAGGAGCAGCAGGGGACCATTTCCTCCCTCACTGGAGGGCCTTGCTCGACAGGCCCCTGCTGTAGGTGCTCTAGGAGGATTTCCTGCGACAGGCAGGATGGGTTGGACTAGATGACCTTGTGGGGGACTTTCCAGCTCTAGGATTCTGGAGAACCAAGGAGAGCTCTTGGGGGCCCTTACATAAGAACATAAGAAGAGCCCTGCTGGATCAGGCCAAAGGCCCAACTAGTCCAGCTTCCTGTATCTCACAGCGGCCCACCAGGTGCCCCAGGGAGGCACGAGACAGCATGATGCTTGCATCCCTTGCACCCGGTACCAGTAGCCCAACACCTTTGTAAGGAGGTTGCATAGTCCATCATTGCCTCTAGCCCACGATGGACCTTTCCTCCAGAAATCCATCCAATCCCCTCTTAAAGGCATCTAGACCAGATGCCATCACCACCTCCTGTGGCAGAGAGTTCCACAGATTAACTACTCGCTGGGTAAAAAAGTGCTTCCTTTTATCTGTTTTAACTCTCCCAACCCTCAGTTTTAGCGGATGTCCCCCAGTTCTGGTGTTTTGAGAGAGGGAAAAGAACATCCCTCTAGTGACTTTCCATGCATGACCTTCCATGCATGATTTAGCATGGCTCTCGCTTCTTTTTTCCTGCCTGGGAGGTTCCTGCCTCCTTTTTTCCTGTCTGTTGTATCCCCCCCCCCAATCTTGGCTCCCTGGTCACTGGTGTGCTTGTACAGACAACTCCATCCCCACTGGGCTCTTGGGCAGGCAGGCGCTATGGAGACACCCCAGGGCCGTTCTTGCTACCAGAGGCAACATGCTGCAGAATCGAAGGGGAAATGGATGTCACCCGGGCCCCCAGCTGGGCTCCCGTCTGTCATCTCGTCGGGAAGGGAGGGGCTTCCTCCACTCCTTCTCCCCACTGTATGAGCTGTAGGCATGAGCGAGTGAGCGAGAGCGAGAGAGATGGTGGGGGTGATGGCATCTGGTCTGGATGCCTTTAAGAGGGGATTGGACGGATTTCTGGAGGAAAGGTCCATCGTGGGCTAGAGGCAATGATGGGTGGTGCAACCTCCTTACAAAGGTGGTGGGCTACTGGTACCGGGTGCAAGGGAGTGGCCACGGGATGCAAGCATCTTGTTGTCTCGTGCCTCCCTGGGGCACCTGGTGGGCCGCTGTGAGATACAGGAAGCTGGACTAGGTGGGCCCCCTTTGGCCTGATCCAGCATCGGGGCTCTTCTTATGTTCTTATGAGAGCGAGCGAGAGAGCGCTGCCTTGCCTTGGAGCAATGAACGTGGCAGGGAAGAACAGGGCAGGGAGACGGCCGTTGCTGTGCCCTCCGCTGTATGCAACCGACCCCACCGGTGGCACCCTGGGTGCTCCCACTTCCTCTGGTTCTGGGCCTCAGGGTTTGGCCTGGGCAGGTGGGGCTGGACCAGGGGCGTGTTGTGGATTGTGTGGGTTGCCCTGGTCCCTGCACACAACCCTGGGGGGTGGGTAGGGCAGTTGTCCACGAGGGCAGCATCCTCCGCCTGTCCCTGCTGCTGCGTGTGCATCTGGAAAGGAAAGAGAGGCCGGGAAGAAGACAGGAAGTGGGAAGGAGGGAAGAGTCACCGCAGGATGCGGTGGTGGCACCTGAAAGCTGAGATTCCTTCAAAAGGGGATTTGACAGGCAGAGGGGCGAAAAGGCCATCCCAGGTGACAAGCCGCGATGGGTGTGTGCTGTCCCTGGTGCCAGGTACGATGGAGTGGCAACAGGATGCAGGCCTTTTGTGGTCTTGGGTGCTTCCGGAGGCATCTGGTGGGCCACTGTGAGGTGCAGGATGCTAGACCAGATCTGATTCAGCTTCTTGCAAGCCTAATTCACCTTCCTGCGTTTCACAGTGGCCCAGCAGATGCCTCAGGGAGCACACGAGACCACAAGATGCCCGCATCCTGTTGCCACTCCCTTGCATCTGGCGTTCAGGGACAGCCCACTTCTAAAACCAGCAGGTTGCACACACCCATCATGGCTTGTCACCCGTGATGGACTTTTCCTCCTCTTGTCCAATCCCCATTCAAAGGCGTGTTCCTAAAACCAGGAGGTTGCATTTATCTATCAGGGCTTATAAACTGTCATGGATTTTTCTTCCAGAAGCCTGTCCAATCCCCTTTTATAGGCATCCAGGCCAGGCGCCATCACCACATCCTGTGGCAAGGAGTTCCACAGGTTAATAACATGCTGAATATATATATAAAGTATTTTCTTTTATCTGTTTTAACTCTTCCAAAACTCAGTTTTTGTGGCTGTCCCCTGGTTCTGGTGTTGTGCGAGAGGGAAAAGAACATCCCTCTATCCCACCTCTCCTTGACCATAAGAAGAGCCCCACTGAATCAGGCCAAAGGCCCATCTAGTCCAGCTTCCTGCATCTCACAGTGGCCCACCAGATGCCTCAGGGAGCACCTGAGACAACACGATACGTGCATCACGTTGCCACTCCCCTGCTTCTGGCTCTCCGAGGTAGCCTAACTCTAAATTAAGGAGGTTGCAGTAACCATCATGGCCCGTAGCCTGCGATGGGGTTTTCCTCCAGAAATCTGTCCAGTCCCCTTTTACAGGCATCTAGGCCAGATGCCATCACCGCCTCCTGTGGCAAGGAGTTCCACAGATTGATTACTGGGTAATTGCTCTGACCCTCTTTCCGCTCTTCCCTGCAGGTGACCTTCACCAAGCGGAAGTTTAGGCTGATGAAGAAGGCCTACGAGCTGAGCGTCCTCTGCCACTGCGAGATCGCCCTCGTCATCTTCAACCACTCGAACAAACTGTTCCAGTACGCCAGCACCGACATGGACAAGGTCCTGCTCAAGTACACGGAGTACAACGAGCCCCACGAGAGCCGGACCAATGCAGACATCATCAAGCTAAGCGGGGGCCACTGCCGGGAGCCTCCTCCTGACTGAAGCTGCCCCAAGCTCAGAGGGAAATTGCCATAGAACCTCCATGCGCAGGGGCAGTCTACCGCTGAATATCAGTTTCTGGGGGACAGTCAGCAAAGGAGGGGTTGTGCTCTTTAAGAACATGAGAATCTCAGAAGAGCCCTGCTGGATCAGGACAAAAGGGGCCCACCAGCTTCCTGCATCTCACAGTAGTCCACCAAGGAGCACACAGGACCACAAGATGCCTGCATCCTTTTGCCACTCCATTGCATGTGGCATTCTAAAACCAGAAGGTCGTCCATATCCATCGTGGCTTGTATCCTGTGAATTGTCCCTCTTCACCCCAGCGCAGTGTCTTTCTCGTGGATGTTGCTGGTGGTGTTCTCCATTCTTTTAGATTGTGAGCCCTCTTGGGACAGGGAGCCATTTCACTTTAATGTTATTATTTGCCTGTAAACCACTTTGTGAACTTTGTGTGTTGAAAAGTGGTATATAAATACTAGTGATTGATTGATTGATTGATTGATGGACTTTCCCGCCATCAATTCTTCCGTTCCCCTTTTCAAAGTATCTAGGCTTTCAGGCTCCACCATCGCATCCTGTGGCCAGGAGTTGCACAGATCAACCTGGGAAGCATCTGGCTAGAATGGATGCAGTTGCAAACAGATGGGGTGGATTTGGTAGACCTTCTCTCTGGTTTGGCAGAGTTCCTCGTCTGTTGCTCTGGTTGTCTGTTTCATTTTGGCCAGTGGTGCTTTCCCTACTCGTGTGCTGCTATGTCCTGCTGAAACATCACTTCACTGCAGACAGCTAATGACAACAGGGGCACAATTCTCCTTGACTCAAAAAGTGGTCCAAATGTGCTTTACAGTGTGTTCGCGACACTCCTGGGCTGGCACAAGTGACTTGTGCTGGCCTAACTCCATGTTAGGATTCCACTCTAAATCAAATGGAAAAAAAGTGACTGCTTATTCCCCCCCCCCCCCGAGTTTTCTTTGTGTTCTTCCTTGCCTGTTGTGGCTCACATTGGTCTAACAGAGTATTAGACTAGGGAAGGATCTTGAAGGTCATCTAGCCCAGTGGTATTCAAACTTTTAAAACTGGGACCCATTTTTTTTTAGAATGGTACTTGTGTTGGGAGCCACTGGAAGTGATGTCATTAACCTGGAAGTGATGTTGTGGCAGGAAGTGACATCATCAATCAATCACTCAATTGTATTTATATACTGCTTTTCCATACAAAGTTCACACAGCGGTTTACAGGCAAATAATAATAATGAAGTTAATTGGCTCCCTGTCCCAAAAGGGCTCACAATCTAAAAAAAAATGCAGAACACTCCCAGCAACAACCACTAGAAACGACACTGCACAGGAGTGGAGAGGGACAACTACGCTCCTGCTGCTAAAAATAAGCGGAGCACCACTTGAAAAAGGGCCTGTTGCCCAGTTAGCAGGAGTGATCCATCAAGCAGAGTCACTGTGTTGTCATTGTAACGATAAAATGCTACTCCTGAAATGCAAATTGGCATTCTTGGGGTGCAACAGTTGTACAACCATGAAACATCCCTGACAGAAAGCAAGATGAGGACAAAAATATGATGTCAAAGCACTGAACAAAAAACAATTTTTTAAAAACAAACCCTCATTTGCAAATTCAAACAGTTAACACTCAAAAAAAGGAATATAGCAAAAGTAAGGTCTGCAGTTTCCAAGATGGCTGCTCCCAGCTTTCCACGACTCACCTGACATCAGGTCGTGACCAGCAATGGGATTAACAAACAACCTGGGGGAACGCTGGTCGGGACGTGTGCGGAACTCCCGCATGATTGGCTGCCCGTCAGTTCCGCCCCGCTGCCTTCCCCGCCGCCGCATGGGCCGCCCAGGCCTCGGAGGGGGTGCCTGCTCACCTGGGGGGCCCCCCCGGGTGCCCGGGCATGCAGCGGTGGGGCATGCCAACCGGGGGCAGCGGGCCCAGCCCCGCGTGGCCTGCTGGGACGGCGGCAGGGCAGAACAGATGGGCTGCCAATCGCACGGGCTGCCAATTACGAGTACGTCCCGCCCAGCGTTCCCCCAGGTCGTTTGTTAATCCCATCGCTGGTCGTGACCCGCCAAGTGGGTCCTGACCTGCAGCTTGAATAACACTGATCCAACACATCCCCCACTTTTGCACAGGCCTTGGTTGCCAAAACAAACAAAAAATCTGTCACCCCAAAGCAACAGTGAATTAAAAAGGCAGCACAAACCTAAAGCGAGCTTTGCAGCTGAGAAGCCACCCTGAATAGCCTCTGACCGTCGCCCCTCCCTTGAAAGGCCACATAGGAAAGCCAGATCTTAATGTGCCTCTTGCAAGAACACACAGCGGGGTCAACCAAGCCTTTCCAGGGAGGGCGTTTTGCCACGTCCTTCGGAGACAGGGTGTCACCAGAGCCTGCCTTCAGTTCTGGGGCAAACGACCCAATTCCGACAAAGGTTCCACCGCAGGTCGGGACACGGTTGCGACGCTCCTGTGCTCAAATGACGCACGCCCCGCCCACGCAATGAGACCAGCGTTGGCTAACGGGTTGCATTCTTCTCCCTGGGGGATCGGGAATAACTCACGACGCGTTTTGCCTCGTCTCACACAGTAGGACCCCCTTCTGCGTCACGGTCAGGAACACAGGGGGTTAATTGGGTTTAATTTTCCGGCCATTGTGGCTCTGTTGGTGGGGAGGAAAATAGTGGTGGTCATTCTAGCAATAAAGGTAAAGGTTTCCCCACAACCGAATGATCTGGTCGTGACCGACTGTAGGGGGCGGTGCTCATCTCTGTTTCTAAGCCTGTAGAGCTGGCGTTTTGTCCGAGGACAAGCTTCCATGGTCATGTGGCCGACATGACTCTACGCCGTAGCACACGGAACGCCGTTCCCTTCCCACCAAAGTGGTGCCTATTTATCTACTTGCATTTATTTAGGTGCTTTCAAACTGCTGGTTGGCAGGAGCTGGGACAAGCAACGGGAGCTCACTCCGTTGCGTGGTCTTGAACTCCCAACTTTCCAGTCAGAGAGCATAGCAGCAGCGGTTTAACCCGCAGCGCCACCACGTCCCTCTTCCTATTCTAGCAATAGACCAGAGGAAAAGCAAGGCAGGGATACTATGAGAGGGGAAGTCAAAGGCCTTTTAGCCTTGAGGTTGTGGGTCAAATGATTTTTAATGATTAGAGGTGGGGGAAATGGTTTACTTTTGTGTGTGTGTGTGTGGACTTTGGTGCTTTCCAAAAGATAGAACTGAGAAAGTGGTGTTAGGTGTTTTTATTCAAAATTTGCATTATAATTATAAATGCTTTAAAGGTGTACTAGGTAGGTGATATAGGGGGCATAGTGTCAGCAGGTGCAGCCACGGTCATTACCCACGCACCCCCTGTTAAAAAAGAAATAAAATCTACATAAAATGGATTTTTTCTCAATAATAAGAGTGCAGAAAGTGGGACTATGTGCTTTTATTTTATCCCCACTGTATTCTCCTGTTTAGGATATCTGTATGTGCTGCTTTGAATGCTCCTTAGGGAGATAAAGTGAGGTATAAATTTGTAGGTCAGTACGTAAATAAATTTAGCCCCCCTGTACCTGGCAGAGCTCCTGCTGCTGCTTCACTGGTCCTCCACCTCCTCCCACTTCCTGGATGGGAGAGGAAGTGTGGAGGAGTAGAGTATTGGGCTAGAGTGTCAGAGGCATTCCTCTGCTCTCTTACGTGCATCCTCTTCTGCTCTGTCTGCCTCTTCCTTTTCCAACAGAACAGTGGAGGCAGGTGGTTGCCTGTGGGGGGGGGTCTCTGTGGCCCCTGAGTTGGAGGGTGCCTGATCTCCACAAAAGGTCTGTTCCCTCCCCAGCGTTCTCCTCTCAGCCCAGCTTGAAACGCAAAAAGCGGCTGAGGCCTGTGGATCCGCGTCGAGAGTGTGCCGCAGTTGCTTTTGTGTCACCTCTCAGTGCGCCACGGTGTGTGGGCAGCTCCCTTCCCCGCGCTTGGCAAGGCTTAGTCAAATGATCGGCTCGGCTGGGTAATTATTGACATTACAAGCAAGCCAAAATTAAGGCACACAAAACCCTTTGTCATTCCATCCGTCTGCCGGAGAGACGGCGCGGAATCATCGCAGGCCGGCGGAGGGGGTTGGGTGGGGAGAGAACTGCTGCGGGAACGGCATGGGGATTGGGGCACGCGGTACGCGGTTCTGCCCAAACCGTGGCTTCCCGTTCACAAGTCCTCTTCCTGCGAATTACAAGCATCTGCTGTCGCCCATCGGCAGCGATTTTCGAACCTTTGTCATCTCATCCTGGCGCACAGATAAGGTGCTAAATTGCTCAAGGCACACTGTCAGTTCTTTGACAATTGACAAGGCATGCAAGCTGCTGCGGGGGCTCACCCCCCCCCAATGGCCCTAGTCATGAATCGCCCCCCAAATTCCTGCGGCGCACCTGTGGACCACTTGCAGCACATCAGTTGAAAATTGCAGATGGCAAGAAGATGGCAAGAGGCACGGCAAGAAGTTCGTGGAGCTGCTTTTTTGAGCACTGCCTTGGGGAAAGTGGCTGAAACCCCACTTAGAAATGTGGTAATTCGATGGTTTCTTTCTGACAATTTTCTCTGACTCTTCCTGCACGAAAGGTTCTGCCCCCCCTCCCAACCTGTCTGTGTAGGACTTCAGGGAGGAGGTCTGTATGTTCACAATTGTTCTGTACCAGTAGTGTCATTCACAAATGAGCTGCCGAAAGGCGAGGCGGGACTTACCGCCTGATTGGCTGGCCGTTTGTGACGCGTTGCTGCCTGCCCGACCGCTGCGCGGGAACCCCTGTCTTCGGAGGGGGTGCCCGCTTGCCTGAGGGGCGCGCTGGGTGCCTAGGCGAGCCGCAGAGGGGCGCGCCACCTGGAGGGAGCCCCCGCGGTGGGCGGGCAGGCAGCGACGCGTCATGGACTGCCTGTCAATCAAGTTGTAAGTCCCGCCTCGCGTTCCGGTGGCTCGTTTGTGAATGACGCTACTGTTCTGTACCCAAAAGACTAGCATAAGAAGAGCCCTGCTGGTTCAGGCCAAAGGCCCACCTGATCCAGCTTCCTGCATCGCACAATGGCCCACCAGATGCCTCAGAGAGCACATAAGACAACAAGATGCCTGCGACCTGTTGCCACTCCCTTGTATCTGGCATTCTGAGGTATAGTAAATTTATCAGGTAAAATTCTGAGGTAAATAGTTACTTGCAATCCAGTCTGAGCCTTAAGAACATGAGAAGAGCCCTCCTGGATCAGACCAAGTACCCACCTAGTCCAGCTTCCTGCATCTCACAGTGGCCCACCAGGTGCCTCAGGGAGCCCGCAAGACAACAACCCTGCGACCTGTTGCCACTCCCTTGTATCTGGCATTCTGAGGTAAATTTATGAGGTAAAATTCTGAGGTAAACAGTCACTTCAATCTGAGCCTTAAGAACATGAGAAGAACCCTGCTGGATCAGACCAAGGACCCATCTAGTCCAGCTTCCTGCATCTCACAGTGGCCCACCCGGTGCCTCAGGGAGCCCGCAAGACAACAACCCTGTGACCTGTTGCCGCTCCATTGCCCCTGGCATTCCGAGGCAGGCTTCTTCTAAAACCAGGCTTATATTTCATGGCTTGTCACCCGTGATGGGCCTTTCCTCCAGCAGTCTGTCCAATCCCCTTTTGAAGCTGTCCCCCCCAGCGTACTCACCCCCACCCAGAAACGCCCTCCTGTCCTCCCTTGCGCTGCCCGGAACTGTTCCTGCGCCAGCCAAACTCAGGTGGCACAGGAGCGGCGTGGCGCAGCCTAGCTTCTGCTTTGCTGTTAGCGTCGGCCTTGTGGATGCAGCGCTGGTGCGGGGGCGGGGTGTGTGGACACCACACACCAGTGCTGCGGGCAGTAGTGTCATCCTGTAACGAGCTGCTGGAATGCTAGGCAGGACTTACCGCTTGATTAACAGGCAGTCCGTGACACGTTGCCGCCTGCCCACCCGCCGCGGGGGCTCCCTCCGGTTGGTGCGCCCCTCCGCTGCTTGCCTAGGCACCCAGTGCGCCCCCCAGGCAAATGGGCACCCCCTCTGAAGCCAGGGGTGCCCGCACAGCGGGCGGGCAGGTGGCAATGCACCACGAACAGGCAGCCAATCAGGCGGTAAGTCCCGCCTAGCGTTCCAGCAGCTTGTTGCCGAATAACACCGCTGGCTGCGGGTGCAAGAGGCTTGACTCGGTCCTCGTGCACTCTGTGGATTGGGCCCTCAGCGGGCCGACCCTGGCAAGTGGCACTCTCCGAGTCCAGCCCACCTTCCAGGCTCCGTCACGCTGCTCGCTGTGGAGGAGAGGCGAATCTTAGGACGGAGCAATATTCCCCAGACTGTGGGTCGTGTTCCACCAGTAGATCGCAGCTTGATTTTTGGTGGATCGCGAAGGCCCAGGGCTCCGCTTTTGCTGCGCTTCAGATCTCTGCAGACGCTCAGCTCAGGACGAACGGCTATTGCCACAAACCCAGTGGTGTCATTCAAATGATTTAGGAACAGGAACTCACTTTTGATTGGCACTCGTCGGGAACCCGGAACCAGCCACGGAGCCCGTTAGGATCCGGAAGGCCCGTTCTGGTCCGTTCCCCCTGAATGACATCACTGCCTTCGCCCCCCCCTAGGAATCCGGAGTCGCTCCCTTTAACCCTCTGAGTGCTGGCCAACCAAGAAGAAAAGCTCTTTGCAGAGGGATGGGGAGGGGGGAGGAGGGAGAGTGAAGTGGGCGGAGTCAGCCCTAATTTTAACTAGTGGAACTGAGTTCCCCCGCGTTCCCCCTGCATGACATCACTGCACAAACCCCTTCTTTTAAGAGACCTCCATGTTTGTCAGGGCAGGTCTTGTTCTGCGTCTGCTGTCGGACAGCACGGACGCGCCTTAGTTCAACGCTGGCTCCTGCCCCGAAAGCAACGGCTGGCTCTGAGTCCTGGGACTTGCGCCGGCTGTGATAAGGGGGGCACAATTAGCGGTTGTGTTAAAAATTGGGTTGCAGGGCTGAAACGCTTGCGAAGCACTGGGCTGGAGCATCTCTGCCACACTTCCTTTTCTTCTGGTCTCCCTCTGCCTGTCCCTGAGGCGACTGCCTCAGTAGGCCTCACAAAAGGGCCGGCCCTGCCTGGTCGCTTAGGCAGGCGCAGTGGGTGCTCGGTCACTGAGCCCCACATGGAGCAACCCTCCAGTACATAAGAACATTAAGAAGAGCCCCGCTGGATCAGGCCAAAGGCCCATCTAGTCCAGCTTCCTGTATCTCACAGCGGCCCACCAGGTGCCCCAGGGAGGCACGAGACAACAAGATGCTTGCATCCTGTGGCCACTCCCTTGCACCCGGTACCAGTAGCCCACCACCTTTGTAAGGAGGTTGCACAATCCATCATGGCCTCTAGCCCACAATGGACCTTTCCTCCAGAAATCTGTCCAATCCCCTCTAGCAAGCAGTAGGACACAACTGGCTGGTGAGGGTCCTTTTTTTGGCCTGCCTTGTCGCCTGTGACCTTTTGCCCTTGACTCATCAGCCTGCAGGAGCGGAGGCCGACGGCGATCTGCTCTCCCGGCACGTGAAAAGCTCCGCGGCTGCCTCGGCTCTTTGCCGTAGATAATGTGCAGAGATGCTGCTGGCCCACTTTTTTCCATTCGAAGATGTAGGGCTGGGGAGGGGGGGTAGTAGTAGGAGCAGCAGCAGTCAGAATCCACCTGCAGCCTGTAGCTTCTTTCCTCTCTCTGTGCCGAGCAAATGGAAGGCTGATAAAAAATGCATGCCCTCTGCCAGTAGGGAGGCCGGCGGCTGGCGGGGCTGGTTAACCCTGTGGAGCAGGACTGGGAGACTCAAGATGCCTCCTGGAACCACAGCTGGGCCTGTAGGGGCTGCGATGTCTCGCTGGCTTTCTCCAATGCTCCTCTGATGTTCTTTGCCAAACCGTCTTCTCCTTTGGAGATCTGCAGCCAACGTGCCTCGTTCAGTCACGTCACTGACCCACTCGATTCCTACCCCACCACTGGGCACCCTCTCCTGGGACCCTTTCGAGCAAGAGGGGAGAACATCTCAGAAAGGAGAGGATGGGGCTGGAGGCAGTGATGTCATGCAGGGGGAACGCGGGGGAACACAGTTCCACTAGTTATAATTAGGGCTGACTCCGCCCACTTCACTCCACGGTGCTTCCCCCCTCCTCCCTCCTCCTGATTCCTCTGCAAAGAGCTTTCCTTCTTGGTTGGCCGGCACTCAGAGGGTTAAAGGGAGCGACTCTGGATTCCTAGAGGGGCGAAGGGGTCAACTCATAGGAACCAGCCTACCCATAGGAACCATGGAGGTATAATGAAACAGGAGTGGCCATGATGTAATTTTCTTGAAGCTTCCGGGGCACACAAATATGGCTGACGCAGCTCTTTCCCACCAATGAGGATTGCAGCGAATTCACGATTCAAAATGTCCCTGCCTGTGTGTAAAAGTTAATCGCAACGTCTTTAAGCATGCCTCTGTGTTCTGCATACGGGTGTGCGAATCGCTGTACGAAAAATGGGATTACTTTGCACAGTTAATTAAAATCATTGCATCTGGTCTTGTTGTCTTTAGGAGGGGATTGGATTTCTGGAGGAAAGGTCCATCGTGGGCTATAGGCCATGATGGATTGTGCAACCTCCTTACAAAGGTGGTGGGCTACTGGTACCGGGTGCAAGGGAGTGGCAACAGGATGCAAGCGTCTTGTTGTCTCATGCCTCTTATGAAGAGATTTTAATGAAATTTTCCTATATATTTATCTAATTTTTGCCCACCCTCCCCTTTTTTTCTTTCCTTCCCGTTCTCACTTTATTTTTGGTTGTGTAGATTTCCCCTTTCATGGATCACTGCCTTGTCGTGGCAAAGGGGCTTGAGTAGCTCAATGAAGCTGTGAGCTATGCCATGTAGGGCTACCCAAGATGGACAGGTCACAGCAGAGAGTTCTGACTAAACGTGGTCCGCTGGAGAAGGAAGTGGCAACCCACTCCAGTACTCTTGCCAAGAAAACCCCATGGATTACAGAACAAAAAGGCTAAACGATATGACACTGGAAGATGAGACCCTCAGGTCGGAAGGTGTCCATTATGCTACTGGGGAAGAGCAGAACACGAGTACTAGTAGCTCCAGAAAGAGTGAAGTAGCTGGGCCAAAACTGAAAGGAAGCTCAGCTGTGGATGTGTCTGGAAGTGAAAGGAAAGTGCGATGCTGCAAAGAACAATACTACATAGGAACCTGGAACGTCAGATCTATGAATCAAGGCAAGCTAGATGTGGTCAAACGTGAGATGTCAAGGCTGAACATCGACATCCTGGGAGTTAGTGAACTAAAGTGGACAGGAATGGGAGAATTTAATTCAGATGACCATTATATTTGCTACTGTGGGCAGGAATCCCTTAGAAGAAATGGAGTAGCCTTCATCGTGAACAAGAGAGTGAGAACAGCAGTACTGGGGTATAACCTCAAAAATGATAGAATGATTTCCATTCGGATCCAAGGCAAACCTTTCAACATCACAGTAATCCAAGTCTACGCCCCAACCACTGGTGCTGATGAGGAAGAAGTTGACCGCTTCTATGAAAACCTAGAACAGCTTCTAGAATTAACACCCAAAAAAGATGTCCTTCTCATCATAGGGGATTGGAATGCTAAAGTAGGCAGTCAAGAGGTAAGAGGAATAACAGGCAAGTTTGGTCTTGGAGTACAAAATGAAGCAGGGCAAAGACTGATAGAGTTCTGTCAGGAGAACACATTAGTCATAGCAAACACCCTTTTCCAGCAACACAAACGGCGACTGTACACATGGACTTCACCAGATGGTCTACATCGAAATCAGATTGATTACATTCTTTGCAGCCAAAGATGGAAAAGTTCCATACAGGCAGTCAAAACAAGACCTGGAGCTGACTGTGGCTCAGATCATCAGCTTCTTCTTGCCAAATTCAGGCTTAAACTGAAAAAAGTAGGGAAAACCGCTAGGCCCTCCACGTATGACCTAAATCAGATCCCCTACGAATATACAGTGGAGGTGACAAATAGATTTAGGGGCTTAGATTTGGTAGACAGAGTGCCTGAAGAACTTTGGACGGAGGTCTGTAACATTGTACAGGAGGCAGCAACTAAAACCATCCCAAAGAGGAAGAAATGCAAGAAGGCAAAGTGGCTGTCTGACGAGGCTTTACAAATAGCTGAGGAAAGGAGAGAAGCCAAAAGCAAGGGAGAAAGGAAAAGATATACCCAACTGAATGCAGATTTCCAGAGAACAGCAAGGAGAGATAGGAAGGCCTTTCTAAATGAGCAATGCAAAGAAATAGAGGAAAACAACAGAATGGGGAGGACTAGAGATCTTTTCAAGAAAATTGGAGATGTCAAAGGACAATTTCATGCTAAGGTAGGCACAATAAAGGACAAAAATGGCAAGGACCTAACAGAAGCAGATGAGATTCAGAAGAGGTGGCAAGAATACACAGAGGAACTCTATAAGGCCGATCTAAATGTTCCTGATAACCACAGTGGTATAGTCACTGAGCTCGAACCTGACATCCTGGAGAGTGAAGTCAAGTGGGCTTTAGAAAGCCTCACTAACAACAAAGCTAGTGGAGGTGACAGCATTCCAGCGGAATTACTCAAAATCTTAAAAGATGATGCTGTCCAAGTGCTGCTCTCCATATGCCAGCAAATTTGGAAAACCCAGCAGTGGCCACAAGACTGGAAAAGATCAGTTTACATTCCAATCCCAAAGAAGGGCAATGCCAAAGATTGCTCGAATTACCGCACCATTGCACTCATTTCACATGCTAGCAAGGTCATGCTCAAAATCCTACAAGCTCGGCTTCAGCAGTATGTGAATCGAGAACTACCAGATGTACAAGCTGGTTTCCGAAGAGGCAGAGGAACTAGAGATCAAATTGCCAACCTTCGCTGGATCATGGAGAAAGCAAGAGAGTTCCAGAAAAACATCTACCTCTGCTTCATTGATTATGCTAAAGCCTTTGATTGTGTGGATCACAACAAACTGTGGCAAGTTCTTGAAGAGATGGGAGTTCCAGACCACCTGATCTGCCTTCTGAGAAACCTTTATGCGGGTCAAGAAGCAACAGTTAGAACTGGACATGGAACAACCGACTGGTTTCAAATTGGGAAAGGAGTACGACAAGGCTGTATATTGTCACCCTGCTTATTTAACTTATACGCAGAGTGCCGGGTGTGCACCAAAGAATTGCCGCACGAACGGTTGCCGGCTTTTAGCGCACCAAAGGATTGCCGGCTGAGCGCAACGAGGGAGATCGCGAGGGAGAATCAAACACTTAAGACCAATGTGATCGATAAACTGATTCTCCTTTATTGTGGTACACAGGCTCATATTTATGCTTCAAAATTGTAGAGCGTACGTTTATTAATTAACACATCAGAAGGCAGCATTGATTAACTTAGGGAAGATCGGCAAACAAGCCTTTCCGCATTTTGACAGCTTAAGGTTATCTAAGGAAAAGCCGGCTTAGCGCTTGTGTTTACATAGCATCTGTCATTCATCATTAACCTGGAAAGTTTCAATTAACACCGGCAAACAATGGATAAGCCGGCAAACAAGCTTAACAATGACTGACAGGCTTGACTGGGTTAACGCGATTTAGCGGTTTTTTTCGGCTTTTCGCTATCGCGTCCTTTTGTTAATGCAAAATTGCTTTGAAGCTGATCCTCCTGCTTCGTGCTGCAGGATGTTTATTCTCCCGATCTTCTCGCTCTGTGTTTGCTCAGGACCAGCTGGTTGGGGCGGCTTTCGGCCGTGTTGCGAGGGGTCAGCCGGTCACCGCGGTCTCTCGCTCTGGCTCACTTTGTCCCGATCCCATAGTCCCTTGCGAAGATCATTCTTCCCACAACAGCAGAGTACATCATGAGGAAGGCAGGGCTGGATGACTCACAAGCTGGAATCAAGATTGCTGGGAGAAACATCAACAACCTCAGATATGCAGACGATACCACTCTACTGGCAGAAAGTGAGGAAGACCTCAAGAACCTTTTGATGAGGGTGAAAGAGGAAAGTGCCAAAATTGGTTTGAAGCTCAACATTAAAAAGACTAAGATCATGGCAACCACTCCCATCACTTCCTGGCAAATAGGAGGGGAAGAAATGGAAGCAGTGACAGACTTTATTTTCCTGGGCTCCAAGATCACCGCAGATGGTGACTGCAGCCATGAAATTAAAAGACGTTTACTTCTTGGGAAGAAAGCTATGGTGAACCTAGATAGCTTAATCAAAAGCCGAGACATCACCCTGCCAACAAAGGTTCGCATAGTCAAAGCGATGGTTTTCCCAGTAGCCATGTATGGCTGTGAGAGCTGGACCATAAGAAAGGCAGAGCGTCGAAGAATCGATGCTTTTGAATTATGGTGTTGGAGAAGACTCTTGAGAGTCCCCTGGACTGCAAAGAGATCCAATCGGTCCATCCTCCAGGAAGTCAAGCCTGATTGCTCCCTGGAAGGACAAATGCTGAAGCTGAAGCTCCAATACTTTGGCCACCTGATGAGAAGAGAGGACTCTTTAGAAAAGACCCTCATGCTGGGAAAGATTGAAGGCAAAAGGAGAAGGGGGCGACAGAGGATGAGATGGTTAGATAGTGTCACCGAAGCAATGAATATGAAATTGGGCGAACTCAGGAAGCTAGTGGAGGACAGGGAGGCCTGGCGTGCTGTGGTCCATGGGGTCGCGAAGAGTCGGACACGACTTAGCGACTGAACAACAACAACAAGATTTCAAAAAATAAGTCTGTCAAGACAGTGCAATCCGAGTTTAAATAGACAACAAGTGGCAAATAGACAGCAAGTCCGGCACATTCAGTAATATAATTATGTGGAATTTAACCTTGTAATCGCATATTAACTCATAATACGGTTACCAATGATGTTTCTACACGATCACACGTTGTTATTTTCGTAAGTTTTTATTTCAGGAGTAAATTAATAAGTCCTAAACAGTTCCAGAAATGCTTGGAATACAGATTGTCTGGGGCACACAAACATGGCCGCTAAGCCCGCCCCTTGGCTTCACTCGATTCCTATCAATTCAACAGGGATGACGCCTCCTGTTTCATTATACCTCCATGATAGGAACCAGCCGCGGGTAGACCTGGGCTCCGCCAGCCTCCGGCTTATGACGTCACTTCCGGTGGGCGGGTCCTGACACGTGCCAATCAAAAGTGAGTTCCTGTTCTTAAATCATTTAGATGCCACCACTGGCTGGAGGGCAACACAAATGATCTGAGGGCTGGAATACCTCCCTTGCCAGGAAAGGCCACCACATTTTAACTTTTGTCCCCCAATTTATTTGTCGTGCTTCTCCCCCTCCGTGAAGCAGCCCCGTCCTCCTTAAAAGCCATCCAAGCTTGGTGGCTGCCCTCACACCTTGTGGCAATGAGTCCCACAGGCGAATGATGTGCGACGTGAAGAGGTCCCTCTGTCTCTTTGTCCTGAACTTATTTTTCCCATTTCTGCACCGCCCTTCCTCCGAAGAGCTCAGGCTGGTGTTCACAGTGCCTTCCCTCTATTTGTCCTCACAACCGCCCTGCGAGGAAGGTGACGCTGAGAGTGTCTAGCTCAAGGTCAACCCAGGATGCTTTGTGGCTGAGCCAGGATTTGAACCCGGATCTTCTGGGTCCAAGGCCAATTCCCAAACCACAACACCGGCCTGGCTCTCATTTGGAGCGTGGAAAGATGGAGATTAAGGGGGAGGACGTGATAGAACATAAGAAGAGCCCTGCTGGATCAGGCCAAAGGCCCATCTAGTCCAGCTTCCTGTATCTCACAGCGGCCCACCAGGTGCCCCAGGGAGGCATAAGACAACAAGATGCTTGCATCCTGTGGCCACTGCCTCGCACCCAGTACCAGTAGCCCAACACCTTTGTAAGGAGGTTGCACCATCCATCACTGCCTATAGCCCACGATGGACCTTTCCTCCAGAAATCCGTCCAATCCCCTCTTAGAAGCATCCAGACCAGATGCCATCACCACCTCCTGTGGCAAAGAGTTCCACAGATTAACTACCTGCTGGGTAAGAAAGTACTTCCTTTTATCTGTTTTAACTCTCCCGACCCTCAGTTTTAGCGGATGCCCCCCAGTTCTGGTGTTTTGAGAGAGGGAAAAGGACATCCCTCTATCGATTCTGTCCCTCCCGTGCATGATTTTGTATGTCTCAGTCATGTCCCCTCTCAGGCGCCTTTTTTCTAGACTGAAGAGCCCCAAACGCTGCCGTCTTTCTTCCTAAGGGAGGTGCCCCAGCCCCGTCATCATTTTCGTCGCTCTCTTCTGCACCTTTGCCAGCTCCACTATGTCCTTTTTGAGGTGCGGTTTGGGGTTTGGCACAGCCCTGCCAATGGTGTGTGCTTACGGAGGCCTGCTCAGCATAAGGGAATGTTTGGCCCCATACCAGAGGGGACACTGCAGCTGTGCACCAGCATTGGAAGTTTTCCATGTGCAAGGTCAGAGCCATGGGTGATCCCACGGAAAGCGCTGGAGGGCGAACCAGGAACGCGTCCTGGTTCTGGTGTGAGACTTTGACTTGGGAGATCCAGGTTCAGATTCATGCTCGGCTACACAACTTCCTGGATGACTATTCCTCATCCTTTCCTACCTTGCAGGGTTGCTGTGGGAGACAAAAAAGGGAAGGAATCACATACACCAGCCTGTTCTCCTTGGAGGAAGGGTGGTATAGAAATGGGAAAAATAAATCTAGGACAAGGAGGAAGAGGGACTGCTTCACATATTGCGTTGTTAGTCTGTGGGACTCATTGCCACAAGGTGTGGAGACAGCCCGCAAGCTGTTTGAAGGAGCATAGGGCTGCTTCCCAGTGCCGCACTTCCGACAGACAGCACTGCCCACAGGCGGTTGAAGCCGTGTCCGGCCGGGGCCTTCTCCTTGGTGGCCCCTCAGGCAGGATCACCGGCATGGATTCCCCTGTCTGTTCTGGTGCAGCCCGGCCTCAATTTGCTCCCTTCCCCTGACTCACACTTTGGCCTGCAGGCAGTGATGTCATGCAGGGGGAACGCGGGGGAACTCAGTTCCACTAGTTAAAATGAGGGCTGACTCCGCCCACTTCACTCTCCCCCCTCCCCCCTCCCGATTCCTCTGCAAAGAGCTTTTCTTCTGGGTTGGCCGGCACTCAGAGGGTT
The DNA here is from genome assembly GCA_029204185.1 of Lerista edwardsae. Classification (NCBI taxonomy): domain Eukaryota; kingdom Metazoa; phylum Chordata; class Lepidosauria; order Squamata; family Scincidae; genus Lerista; species Lerista edwardsae. The sequence continues at coordinate 4,045 of JAJKFI010000234.1, read as the reverse complement.
AAAGGGAGCGATTCCGGATTCCTAGGGGGGCGAAGGCGGTGATGTCATTCAGGGGGAACGGAACAGAACGGGCCTTCCGGATCCTAACGGGCTCCGTGGCTGGTTCCGGGTTCCCGACAAGTGCCAATCAAAAGTGAGTTCCTGTTCCTAAATCGTTTGAATGACGTCACTGCCTGCAGGCTTCTTGCCATCTCAGCCACTTTCCAAGTGGCCTGGTGTCTGCTCCTTGTCCGTGTCAACCAAGGACTGTCGAAAGGAGCTGCTTTTCTCCCGGCACAGAGCCCCCCTTTCCGTGCCTGCCTCCTCCCAGCTTATTGATGCCGAAGATCCCACCCCCTCCCTCCCTCCCTCCTGCCACCTTAATTGGAGGAGGGTGGCGGATCCCCCCGGAGAGGCATGCCAGGCCCACGTGCCCCTGCCAGCGTTGTGTCTCACTGTCGTTTCTCGTTGCCCCGACGCACCGACTGTGTGACATCCGCAGGGAGGGCTGTGCCTGCCGGTCTGCTTGCTTGCGTGTTCGTTTACTTGTGCAGCCCGGAGTGCTTTGCAAAGTGACCGAAACTTGAAGAAGACAGGCCCCTGCCCCAAGGAGCCTACACGCAAGCCCCTCGAACCCTGCCGCTTGAGAGACGCACTGGACACACTGACACCTTCAGGCAGAGCCGGCTCTAGCAGCGGCGGGGCCCAATGTGGGGCACTCCTGCGGGGCCCCCAACCCTCCCTGTGGGGCCCCCCACTCACCAAGAAGGGCTCTGTTCATGCCACGTGCAAAGCATGGCATGTGGAAGGAGTTGGTGGTGATATCATAACATCTCCGCCAACGGTTTCCAGGTGGCCCATTTTGGGCTGTTCAGAGGCAGAGGCAGGTGGGAGAGTAAAGCTGCTCTGCTCGCCCCACTGACTTACAGCCCGTAGAGATCCCAGCTGCAGCCACGGGCAAGATGCTCACCCTGCTAATGCGGGGCCCCCTGAAGTGCGGGGCCCGATGTGACGACGTTGGTCACTGGCTTAAAGCCGGCCCTGCGTTCGGGAACTGGGGAAGGGGATTCTGCAGTATTTCTGCAGGCAGCCTGCTGTGATGTGGTCCATTCACCTCGTGAACGGATCTGGAGATGACAAGGATCTGGAGAGTTTCCAAGCAGATCTCAGGACTGTCCCAGAGCTGACAACTTCCCAGCAAGTGAAATCCCTGTGTCTGTGTTTGCTTTGTTGTCCTTGACCTTTCCTTAGAGGTTCAGAGGAAGCTCTCTCAGATCCTTCTGATCGAAGCCAGGACTGCTAATCAGGACCTTTTCTGATTCAGATCTTGCCTCTGCCCCAAACTCTCCCTAGGTGGCCTTAGACAAACCTCTCTTGCTGGGCCTCAATCTTCTCCATCTGTGAAATGGGGATAAAAATGCTCATTCACCTGACCTGAATGTTCTTAGGACCGCATCAGGAGGAGCAAAAGAGAGCAACCAAAGTGCTGAGTGGACGAGGGCCGGCTCACATCCATTATGCAGTGTTTGTGGCTCCTCAAGCCGAGGAAGAAAATGCCTTGGCGGGGACATGGTTGAGGCTTATGAAAATATGCCTGGGATGGAGAGAGTGGATGGAGGAATGCTCTTTTTTTCCCTCTCGCACAACACCAGGACCACGAGACTGCTGCTAAAATTGAGCAATGGGAGAGTCAGGATAGATAAAACAGGACAGAAATGTTTCTTGGCCCAGCGTGTCGTTAGACTGTGGAACTCCTTGCCACAGGATGTGGTCATGGCAGCTGAAGGCCTGGATGCCTTGAAAAAGGAAATGGGGCAGATGGATGGAGGAAAATCCTGTCCCAGGTTACAGGCCGTGACAGGGATATACAACTTCCTGGTCGTAGAAATGGGCTGTCTCTGAAGGCCAGGTGCAAGGGAGTGGCCGCAGGATGCAGGCATCTTGTTGTCTACTGAGCTCCCTGAGGCACCTGGTGGGCCACTGCGAGATACAGGAAGCTGGACTAGCTTGGCCTGATCCAGCGGGGCTCTTTTTATATCCTTGCGTTCTTATGGTGGTGGCATCTGGCCTAGGTGCCTTTAAAAGGGGGTTGGACAGATTTCTGGAGGAAAAGTCCATTGTGGGCTACAGGCCGTGATGGGTGGCGCAACCTCCTTATGTTAGAAGCAGGCTACCTCAGAATGCCAGAAGCAGGGGAGTGGCAATTAGTAGCAGGTATCTTGTCTGCTCCCTGAGGCACCTGGTGGGCCGCTGTGAGATGCAGGAAGCTGG
>JAJKFI010000233.1:472176-555150 GCA_029204185.1 Lerista edwardsae | reverse complement strand
TAATAATAATAATAATAATAATAATAATAATAATAATAATAATAATAATAATAATAAGCATGTAAATCAGAGTGGTATTTATGACTTGCATGAGCGACTCATCTTTTTCCAGATCCCCAAGGCTGAGCAAGGTGGAAAATAATACTGAGCCAACTGTTTAGTGGTCTCCAAACTGGAGACTGCTGCAGCAGGGAAGATCTCCCCCAGTGCGCATGGCACTTTGCATTCTGCCGGGGAAGCCGTGAACCACCCCCAACTGCAGCTCCCAGGAGTCGTGGCCGCCAGCTGCCCATGTGCGGAATGCCAGGCGCATGGCCTGCTGGGGCAGCAGATCTCAGAAGCGGCTGGCTGCGGCCACCCCTGGGAGCTGTAGTTGGGGGTCATTCGCGGCTTCCCTGGCAGAACGCGAACTGCTCTTCATGTCGGGGAAGAATCAGGGAGGTATCAGATTCGGCCCATGGGCCAAAGTCCAGTTAAGTGCATCCTGTAAGAAGCGGTGTTTATTTTTGTTTAAAATGCATAAAAACACAATACACCACCTTTCTGTTGCGAAACTATCTGAATAAAAACATAAAACACTGCCTTTTGTTGTTTAACATATTTTCCACAAATTAAAGCACATTACTTTTCCAACAATCAGGAAGCAACAGTTAGAACTGGACATGGAACAACCGACTGGTTTCAAATTGGGAAAGGAGTACGACAAGGCTGTATACTGTCACCCTGCTTATTTAACTTATATGCAGAGTACATCATGAGGAAGGCAGGGCTGGATGATTCACAAGCTGGAATCAAGATTGCTGGGAGAAATATCAACAACCTCAGATATGCAGACGATACCACTCTAATGGCAGAAAGTGAGGAAGACCTAAAAAACCTTCTGATGAGGGTGAAAGAGGAAAGTGCCAAAATTGGTTTGAAGCTCAACATTAAAAAAAACTAAGATCATGGCAACCACTCCCATCATTTCCTGGCAAATAGAAGGGGAAGAAATGGAAGCAGTGACAGGGTTTATTTTCCTGGGCTCCAAGATCACCGCAGATGGTGACTGCAGCCATGAAATTAAAAGATGTTTGCTTCTTGGGAGGAAAGCTATGGCGAACCTAGACAACTTAATAAAAAGCCGAGACATCAACCTGCCAACAAAGGTTTGCATACTCAAAGCTATGGTTTTCCCAGTAGCAATGTATGGCTGTGAGAGCTGGACCATAAGAAAGGCAGAGCGCCGAAGAATAGATGCTTTCAAATTATGGTGTTGGAGAAGACTCTTGAGAGTCCCCTGGACTGCAAGGAGATCCAATCGGTCAATCCTCCAGGAAGTCAAGCCTGATTGCTCCCTGGAAGGACAAATCCTGAAGCTGAAGCTCAACTACTTTGGTCATGAGAAGAGAGGACTCTTTAGAAAAGACCCTCATGCTGGGAAAGATTGAAGGCAAAAGGAGAAGGGGGCGGCAGAGGATGAGGTGGTTAGATAGTGTCACCGAAGCAATGAACATGAAGTTGGGCAAACTCCAGAAGCTAGTGGAGGACAGGGAGGCCTGGCGTGCTGCGGTCCATGGGGTCGCGAAGAGTCGGACACGACTTAGCGACTGAACAAAAAACAACTTTTCCAATTAGAAATAATACTGTGGCTGCATCTGCTGGTACTATATCGCCTACCTCGTACACTTTAAAAGCATTCAAAATTACTAAGAGAACTTGGAATGAGAACTTAGAACAAAAACACATAACACCACTTTCTGCCTTTCAAATCTGTGAAAAAATAACAACATTTTCAAATATCCCTACCCGTAAGTCATACGCTGGGATGTACGGAGGCAAAAATCGGACCAGTTACTGTTTCTCAGAAACCAATTAGAGTTCCGGCCAAACATCAGTATCTTTCTTTGCCCTCCTTTGGCTTAACCCAATGCCTCACCTGGACTGGTGTCAGACACCTTCTTTCCTTCCAAGACCTGAGAGTCGGGCACCCACGGCTCCTCCCCTTGTTCCAGACGGGAGATGAGGTCAGGCTTGGCGACTGGAAAATCTTCCCAAGGCAAAGAGAGAAGAGGAATCAGGACGGTGAACTGACCGTGGGCGGTAACTTCATTTCAGGCATTTCCAGGGACTGCCTCCCAACATCCCAAAGGATGTGGTTACAAGAAGTCCAAAGAAATAAGAGACCATCTGCCGTTAGAATGAATCAGGCACTCAAATCCCACACTTGCATATCAAAATGATGGACTGGACACTTTAAATGAGAAATCAGAGTCAACCTATCAACCAAATGGGCCATTTGGTGCCATTCAATGATGCCATCATGCACAGCACTAAGACAGCGAGCCCCCACCCCTTTACATTTCTTGCAATTTCCCTACAGGGGTGGGGCTACAACAGTCAACAGGCCCTGCTTATATATACAAAAACTCCACCAGTTCCTGTATATCTCTTAACATAAGAACATAAGAAGAGCCCTGCTGGATCAGGCCAAAGGCCCATCTAGTCCAGCTTCCTGTATCTCACAGAGGCCCACCAGGTGCCCCAGGGAGGCATGAGACCACAAGATGCTTGCATCCTGTGGCCACTCCTTTGCACCCGGTACTCTGAAGTAGCCTACTACTAATGTAAGGAGGTTGCACAATCCATCATTGCCTACAGCCCACGATGGACTTTTCTTCCAGAAATCCGTCCAATCCCCCCTTAAAGGCATCAAGACCAGATGCCATCACCACCTCCTGTGGCAAAGAGTTCCACAGATTAACTACCCGCTGGGTAGTTTCAGACATACCTTCAGACTGAACGAGTAGTTCCTGATGTCTCAGGAAGCTAGTCCAGGTCCAGGTGATGACTACCACCCTCTCCTTCCAAGGAGCTCAGGATCACATCCAGGACATGGTTCTTCCATCATTACCTTTTCCTCCACAGCAAACTGGTGAGGCAAGTTGGGTGGAGAGCTTTGGTCTCCGATCAAAGGCCACCAAGTAAGCAACTTGGATCAACTTCAAAGTTTAGTGAGCCACCAAGGCCCCGTTCACATGTTATCCCCTCTTTACACGGCAAAATGGGAGCACTCTTGCTAGTCACTCAACCTGGGCCAGCCAAGGTTGCAGACCACATGGAGGAACCCTCCCTTCCTCCACTGCTGCCATGCACAGATAAGAATGCGCAGGCAATCAGGGGTGGGACCAGCCAGCAAAATCCACAAACCACACTCCCATGCAGAGGGAATAGGGTGAAAATGAAGCAAAGACCTGTTGTAACCAGAGGCGGATCTACAGGGAGGGCAAAGCTCTAAGTGTTGCAAGAAGCTTTACCCTGTCATTTAAATCCCTCCTCTCCCTTGCTGCTGTAGCCAGTAAGCAACGCCAAGATGTTGCTTTTCCCTGTGAGGATTGGCTAAAACGGTGCAAGAGAGGAGTGATTTCCACTGCAAGGTAAGGCTTCTTGCAAAACTTAGAGCTTTGCCCTCCCTTAGATCTGCCTCTGGTTGTAACCTACACATGCCCATTCTACTGATCCCAGAGACCCTGGCAAACACAGGGATTTCAAAAGCCTTTCAGCTCCACCAATCAGAGGAGGGTCCTTACCCAACAAAGCCACGTTCCCGTAGTTTTCCATCATGACTTCCTTGTACAGTGCCCTCTGGTCAGGGTCCAGCAGAGCCCATTGCTCCTTCGTGAAATACACGACCACATCTTCAAAGGTCACTGGCCCCTGCAAGAACAAAAAGCCGCTGCTCAACCAAGTCTCCACAACCATGTCAATTCTTTTACCAGCTCGGACACAACAGAAGTCAAAAAGGCAGACTTCTCCCAAACAAAGACTCAAAAGCCTCATTTTGAGGTCGGAGCAAACTTTCAAAGCCTGTGCAAGAGAAGGTTTGGATCTAATTCAGTAACGGGACTGCCTTGACAAAACTGAGCTCTTGATAGAATCCTATCAAGCACAGGCTCTTCTGGCTGTCTTGCCCTGCAGCTCCTCAGGCGAGCCTCGCTTAGGCTGCTACCTCACAGGGTTGTTGTAAAGAGGCAAGAGGTAGGGGGAAATGGAGCAAGTGTGGTTGGGGTGGGCGGTGGTGTTGGGGGCATATCAAGTACCAGGAGGTGGGATTGGCTGTGGCCCCCAGTCCCATACTTCCGTTATTGATTGATTGATTGAGTGATTGATTGAGTGATTGATTGATTGATTGATTGATTGGGGTCGTGGCACACAACAGGTTGAAGACCACTGGCATGGGAGAAAGGACCCACTGGTGTGTCCTTAAGCAGTCTGTTGTTTTAGTGCTCCCAAAGAACATTGACATTACAAACATAATTGGTTTCAGAAAACATTTGACCACTTCTTTTTTTGCTATTTTTTTGGAGGGCAGATTCTGTTTTTTGCCTGCTCCTGCAAGGCAGGTCTCTGAGGATTATGCCGGGGGACAATTGTTCCATCCTCATGGTCATTAGCCTACAAGGACCAACAGGTTTCCATCTGGCCCCTGTGCTACTTACCATCTACAGGAAACTACTGCAAAAGGTAGGTTTTGGGACAGTTTGGCATTGTTAACATGACAACACCCAATTCTATCCTTTCCCATTTGATTCTGGGCACTGGGAGTCCAAACCGAAGCCTGGTTTCTGAAATGGACTACATGTGGACTAACAAGCTGAAATGCAAACCAAGACCCAAGCTGCTTCTGGCCGGCAGAAAGTTGATCCAAGCTAGTGTACAACCTATTCCGGATGAGGTTAGACTGCCCCTAAAGAATCAGATTTGGAGCTTGGGAGGAAACTTGGATGGCCAGGAAGCAGCTGTAGCCAGGAGCACTTTTGCACAGCTTTGGCTGCTGGGCCAGTTTTGTCCTTCCCGGGAAAGGTGGATCTAGCCACAGTCATGCACGCTTGGGTTATATCCATGCAGGATTACTGCAGTGTACTTTACGTGGGTTGCCTTTGAAAGAATTATAAAAAAAACTTGAGATGATTTGAAAACATACAAAAGCCACATCACTATAGCTGCAATCCTAACCGCGTTTTATGGGGCACAAGCCCCACTGAATCCATTGGGTCTTGCTTCTGCATAACCCTATAAAATTGCACTGTTTCTAAATAAGGGCACAATCCTAACCAACATTCCAGCACCGGGGTAAGGGCAATGCAGTTACAAGGTAAGGGAACAAACATTCCCTTACCTTGAGGAGACCGCCACGACTGCCCCCTAACTGCAAGATGCAGAACATGCCCCACTGGCACAGCCATGCCAGGGCTGCAAAGTTGGTTAGGATTGTGCCCTAAATGTCAATGCATATATTCCCAACAAACATATACAAAATCCTTAAGAGACCAAGAAAGTTGATTTAAAGAGTATTGAAACTTGTAAATCTGTGGCCTTATTAGCCACCCCATAAATATTTCACTTTGGAAGATGCACCCCTAGCTACAAGGGGTGTGTGGGTCATGCAGAAGGGTCCTGGGTTCAATCCCTGGCAATCTGAGGTTGGGCTTGGAAAGACCCTGCTGTAGCCAGTCGCTGTCAGAGAATGCTTTTCTGGTTGGCACAACCACTTGACTCTGTACAACTATCCATTGTTCTCCACCAGCATGTATCTGCACATTTGCAGTAGCTGTTCAGGTCTAGATGTGACTGGATAGTGACAAGGAAGTACATAGACTTGTCTACACAGACAGGCCCATCACATTGGCTGTTGACAGCGTACTTGGGTATGGATGAAAACAGGGTTCTATGGAGCCTATGGAGAATCCTCCATAAGTAGGTATTACTACTGCCCAGGTAAAGAGGACTCTTTCCCTCCAACGCCAAGAAAGTGCACTGCTTACAGCTTGTCTTTAGGGAGGGATTTCTAACGTTCAAGAGGTTGACACTGGAATAGATTGCCAAGGGAGGTGACGGATTCTTCCTCACTGGAGATCTTCAAGCAGAAGCTCAGGCACTCACTGGAGATGCTGTAAGGCAGGGGTCTCCAAACCCCAGCCCAAGGGCCAGATCGGACCTTCGGCAGATTTTCATCCAGCCCTTGGCAGGTGGTGGGGCTAGCCCACAGCCACCTGCTGAGCCGGGATAAATATGGTGCAACTTCAGTATCTGCTGGGGTTCTGTTTCAGAGCTCCCCATGGATACTGGGGTCACCCTTATATATGATGCGGTGCTTGTGATGAAAAGATCTCTGCTCTGGGAGGATTTTCCTGCTACAATCCATCCTGCTAGAAGGATTTCCTGCTACTAGATGCCCTTCTAAGTTCCTTCCAACTCTACAGCTCTATGAGACCAGAAGCTAGTGAGTAGATTTTCTCTCTCTCTCAAAGCCATGTTGCAAGTCCCAAGCCCTTATTTTGGGAGGATGGGGTGCATATGAGCACAGTCGAGTGTGGAGAAGTGTTTGCAGCATGCAGGTGCCCTGATTTCTTTTCACCATGCTTGCCCAGCTCCCTTAAAAAAGGGGGGGGCTCCCTTTTTAAAAACTATAATAAGAACACTCTCCAATACAGACTTTTCCCCTTGTTTTAAAATGACACCAACAAGCCTTAATTAATTAATTAATCTATTTATTAAATCACTAACAAGCACTTCTGTGCTACAACGTTCAACACAAAGCACCTGAGAGCTGTCACTCAACCCTCAAAATTCATTTGTGTTTCATCAGCCCTTAGAGTGCTGGTGTCTAATCTGGAAGTTGACCAGATATTACAAGCTAGTTAAACCTGTTCTTCTGCTGACTTGCTTTCCCTCTCTGTGCTGGCTCTGATTCAGTTTTTTTTCTAGATCCCCAAAGCCCCAGGGCAGAGCCAGGTGGAGAATGCTGCCCAGGTTGGTTTTGTCTAAACTGACAACAGTCGTGCTCCGGTATCCACTGATTCCAGTGGTGGAATCTAAAACGGGAGGATCCGGAACGCTGGGGGGACTAACCTGTGAGTGGAACGCTACTCCGGCCTAGCTCCGCCCACGCGCCTCCATTCGCCTGGCTCTGTGGTGGCCACAGCGCTGCAAAGCGCTCGTGGCCTCGGAGGGGGCGCCTACTCGCCGGGGGACGGGATGGGTGGGGAGCGCGCCGGGTGCTGTGGGCGAGCGGTGGTGGGGCGCATCCACGGAGGGCAGCCCGCTCAGTGGGCGGGAAGGCGGCGGACCCGAACCACGGGCTGCCACTCAAGGTTAGTCCCGCCCAGCGTTCCGGATCCTCCTGTTTTAGATTCCACCACTGACTGATTCAGTATCCACTGTTTCAGCTATCCACAGATTCTATGGATATTGGGATGCCTATTAAAAAGACAGCGGAACATTAAACGAATATCTTTTTTTTAACCTTGCTGCAGCAAAACCACTGTTCCCCTATTTGTAAGAAGTCATCCCCAGTATCCAGGGACTCAGGTATCCATGGTGGGATCTGGAACGGAACCACAGCCGATACCAGGGCATGCCTGTATTGTTTTATGGTTGCTATCATGTTTAATTGTTGATCGTTGCCCTGGGCACCTACCTCCATGAAAGGAAAAAGAATTAAAGACATAAAACAAATATTCTGAGCTAGCTACTGAGACTGCAGTGCGACTTGCTCAGAGGAATGTGCCTGCCAGAGCCTTTCTCGCCTTTTTTTCAGCAACGTTATGATGTTTAATATGGGCTCTATTTGGAAATTTGACTGAAGCCTGGAGAACAAGCAGCATCTCTCTGCTGACTTGCTCAGGTGTGAACCTGAGACATAATCAAAAGTTTCTGTAACCTCTTTCTCAATGTGGATGGAAATGGAGATGCCATCTGGTCTAGATCATGGAGTTATGGTCTAGATGCCTTTAAGAGGGGATTGGATGGATTTCTGGAAGAAAAGTCCATCATGGGCTATAGGCAATGATAGATTGTGCAACCCCCTTACATTAGTAGTAGGCTACTTCAGAGTACCGGGTGCAAGGGAGTGGCAACAGGATCCAAGCATCTTGTTGTCTCAAGCCTCCCTGGGGCACCTGCTGGGCCGCTGTGAGATTCAGGAAGCTGGACTAGATGGGCCTTTGGCCTGATCCAGCAGGGCTCTTTTTATGTTCTTATGTGACATAAAGCAGGTAAAGTGAATACTGAGGTTCTTGAGATCAGTGACGATGGGCCAGATAGGAAACACCTCTATATTTTAAGCTAGTCTAAATTGTCTGGTGCTGCAAATGTAGTTCCAAGCCTTAGATCGGCTATTTTCAATCAGTGTGCACAAGTGGCACAGTGGTGTGCCACCAATGGTCTGCAGATGTGCCACGGGAGTTTGGGGGAGGGTCATTTGCTAGGAGGGCCATTGGGGGATATGAGCCCCCAAAAACAGCCTGGTGTGGCTTGTCAAAAAACTGATGATGTGCCTTGACAATTTCAGTGCCTTGTCAGTGTGCCGTGAGATGAAAAAGGGTGACAGTCATTGCCTTTGCCTTAGATGGTCAATTTATATTCTGTGGTTTGCAGCAGGGCTGGGGTTAAAAATGGTCTCTCAAGATTCTACTATGCCTAGGAGAGGGTTCGCCAGGCCAGGCCAAGCCAACCTCTGAATCTTCTATACTGGTAGTACCAGTAGCACCATGTGCACCATGGAGTTGCACCTGGCATCAGCCTGTAATAATGAAGTAATACAATACTTATTCTTGGTAGTAATAGTAGTAGTAGTAAGAATATAAAGATTTGGTGCATTGGTAATGGCATTGTGATTATGGCACAATTATGTTTATGGCATAATAATTCATTATGGCAGTGCCATGAATTATAGGACTGATTATTGGGCTTAATTATTTGGGCTTATTTACTTATCAATAAAATACTATCCACAGGTATGATGTTGCAAAGATCAACATAGGAAAGTGACAGGCCTCTGCCCCAAAGACCTTACAATCTACATTTTGACAGAGGCAAAGGGAGAGGACCAGAAAATATGCATCAGTTACATGTGCTCCATAATTCGTATGATCCTGTCAGCCAGGAGAAATGGCAGGGAAGCAGCGGGTTTGTACAGCCTGCTTATTAAAATCCATGCGGATCAGCGTCTTTGGTGATTGTTTTTCCATCACTGCGGCAGAAACTTTTATGACATTGCAGGGATTTTTATGATGTTGCCAGGCTAGAGGCGAAAAAACAAGACTTGCAGTTGAGGATGGAGGCTGCACGCTGTGAGCGCTCACGACACCATAAATCAATTCGCCTTTAAGGCGCCACGAGACTCTTTGGAGCCAGGATTAGAGGGCGCCGTTGGGGAACCTGCACGCGTGTAAACATAAGGAAACCTGCCTCTCAGCTGGGTGTTTTTTTTTTTATAGTACTGCAGCACCGAGAGGAACGAGATCAGTCATTTTTACGAGGCAGCCAAGAAGGCCAGCTTTGTTCGGAGGGTGGATTTGAGCGCACGGTGTGTGCGTGCGTGTGCAAGTCCGTGGAACCACATCTGAAAACTGAGGTTTTGCATCACCAAAGTGCAGGATGTAGGTCTTCAATAATAATTTTAAAGAACCATCACCACGCACGACATCCTTTTGGATCGTTGGCTCTATGAATAAACTAATCTCACGAGGAACCTTCAGGACTTTTCATCTTTTTTCCGCCTGCGCCATTTTAAGAGGTCACATTTGGTCTTCTGCTTTTTTGGCTCTTTTTGTCTCTCCCCCTCCACCCTCTCCTAACTACAGATAAGAGGGGGCTGCAAAGCCCAGCCACTTCCTTTTCCCTTTCAGAGTCATAAAGCAAAACACACAACGCAAAGGCAAAGGGATTTCCCCACCTAACTTCCGGCAAGCATAAGCCCGCTCCCCCCCTGCACTTTCCTACCTTACCTGCATTTGCAAACGCTTCCGATGTAATGCTCCTGCGGGCAGTTTCTTGCTCTTGCAACTCCCTCACCGCGGCCCCTCCCCCTTTTTGCTCTGGGTCTGCAGCGTCCACGCGCCTCCCACAGCCATTCCCGGTCCCAGCCAATCGCTCAGCCTCCTTTAGCCCTCGCGCTCTCCCAGCAAATAAAAGCCGAGCAAACGTTCGGCGTTCCCACAAGAAGCCCAATAGCTGCCGGGACTTGTAGTCTTCCATTCCCCTTGGAAGCAGGGCACGTTCCATGCGCTCCAAGTGTCCATATGTACAGTACAGGTTGGTTATCCCTGATCCGGGCTGCTTGGGATGGGAAAGTGTCCGGATTATTCTGGATTTTGGATTCGTTGCATGAGAGATGCTTGCTCTTTTCCCTGTGACCCCTGTGGGTGTCTGCTGGCCTTTTTGACATTTTTCAATAATGTCTGTAAAGGCACACATCATAGAGCATAGAATCGACAGCCTGTATGTGGGAATGAGCATAAGCCCTTCTTTCTACAGAAAGTTGCACAAAATTGTCTGGATTTCAGATGTCCGGACAGAGGCAAAGCTCTAACTGTTGCAGGAAGCCTTACCTTGCAGTGGAAATCACTCCTCTCCTGCACCGTTTTAGCCAATCCTCACAGGGAACAGCAACATCTTGGCGTTGCTTACTGGCTACAGCAGCAAGAGAGAGGAGGGATTTACATGACAGGGTAAGGCTCCTTGCAAAACTTAGAGCTCTGCCCTCTCTGTAGATCCGCCTCTGTGTCCGAATAAGGGATCATCTACCTGCAGAAGGAAAGACTGTTGTTACCTGACCTTGCAAAACCATGTTTCGTATTTCTTCTGCTCTGAGATGGTTGGTCAGTGGTCACCGTAGGCAGGGAAGGGGAATTAAGGTTGTGGCGAAGGCTTCATAGAGAACAGGATTGTAATACAGGATGTAACAAGGGAGGCATTGCGCAGGTGCTCTGGAAGGCAGGAATACATAAGCATAATAGTTCTTACGTTTTTGTTTGTTTTAAGCAAGGGTGGCCAACCTTGCCCCTTGAGGACTCCTGGATCTTTAACAATTGTGTTGAGGCGGGAATTTCAGCAGGCACAGCTTGTCATCTGTGAGATGTAGTATTGTTTTAAATTTTAAGTACTGTTGGTATTTGCATGTGGCAATTTGTATACTGCCATAGCATTTGTGGCACTTAACAGATGAGAGGCCAGGACCCTGCCCCAAGGGGCTCACAATCTAGAAACAGTCACAAGGGAGACAACAGAAGGGGAGAGATGGGTGGTAATGAAAAAGGAGGAAGAACATGCAGTTGTTTCATGTGTGCGGATTTAGACTTCCAGCCCAGTCCACGTCATGTCTACACAAAGTAAGGCCCATTAGAACCAATGGGGGCTCGCTCCCAGGTAAGCGAGGATAGGATTGCAGCCTCAGTTGCCTAAAGGCACAACTGAAAAACATCTTGGGTTATTTTCCGCAGAGGCACAGGTTGGAAGTACTCCTGTTTTCAAGTATTTTTTTTTCCACACACAAACTTCAGTACACACAGTGGCAGCATTTGAAAATCCCATTGCTAATCTCATGCCAGGCAGACTGGGAGAAAGAACCACTACTTTTCACTATTGCAATTCACCAAAGAGTTCTGGATGGCAAACTTGGTACCTACCCTGTCCATGTTATCCAGAGATTAATGATCCAGAATCATCCAGGGCACTGTAGACCAAGGTTTTGAATTGCCTCTCCACAGGCAATTAATGCAGTCATTTGTAGAGCACAATCCTAACCTGGAGTTAGGCCAGCAAAGTTTGGCCAGCCCAAGGGCCACCATAAAGCATGCCTGGACCACTCTCGGAGTCAGGGGGGATGGCACACATCTGTGTGCTGCCCTCTCTGACTCCTAAGAGTGGTCCAAACATATTTTACTGTGTCCCTTGCGCCAGCCTAACTCTAGGTTAAGATTGCACTCTAAATCTTGCAGGGAAGAAGGCAGCGAAATGGCTTTGGTAGGTTGCATAAAGGCCTGAAGTCTGCCCCTTTTTTGATAAGAACTTCAGGTGGATGATAGGTGGGAGGAGAAACGGCAGTGTGATGATCTTGCCTTTGGGAAGATCAGTTAGCCCTCCTGCTTTTAGTTTTCAGGGCTATAGAGATGCAAAATGAGATTAGCAAGGCTGCTTCTGTCATTTTGTGCAACCCCCCCCCCCCCATCTCAAGGGAAATGACAATGAAGGAATTGTGCGTGGGGTGGAAGAAGAAATAATTGTGGCTGCACCTGCTGGCACTATGCCCCCTACCTAGTACACTTTTAAAGTGATAATTTATACAAGTGCAACGATGGAATAAAAAAACTACTTTCTGCACTTTTCCTTTGGGGGGGGGGATATGTGAAAAAATAAAAATGTTTAGGAACACCTCAACTTATTAGTAACATTCTTTCTGCAATTCTATAATAGTTCAGTTGATGAACTATTCAAGATGCATCAAAATCTTGTAACAGCTCATTGTAATTTAATTGCACACAAAACAAATTCAGGTGAACAGGTTTGTAGCTGTGCGGCAAAGTTCAAAAGAGGAGCCGCACAGCCCCTTAGGGCTGAAAGTTCGTAGTGCTTTCCCCCCTCTCAGCTTGTGGCAGTTCCGGCCTGGAAAGGAAAGCCTCCATGAGTGCCGTCTGCCTCTCCATGAACCGACACATCATGCGCTGAGTGCTCTCGACGGCCCCAACCAGCATCCTGACGTCCTGGGACCTCCGTTCCGCTACGGCCTCCAGCCTGGTGGTCATACTGTCCAGAGCTCGCTCAGTGCTGGCCGCTGCCCTCTCCAGGCAGGCTTCCCGCACCGCAAGGTCTCTGTCCTGGAGGCGGCTGAGGGTCTCCATGAGCTTGTTGCTCATTTCTCGGTTTCCCTGCAGCAGCTCCCGCGAGAACTCGAGACGCTGCTGCTTCTGTCTGTTCCTCAGGTGCCGCATTCTCTCCGCGCTGCTCATCTGAGGCCTTCTCTGCTCACTTTCTGGGGAAAGAAAGTTAGGTAGTATTGTGCATGCCAAATCTATACTGTATCCATTTCTCCCCTGCTAACTGGGCAAGAGGCACTTTTTCAAGTGGTGTCCTCTTCTATTTAATAATAAATAATAATACATGTATTTATATACTGCCTTTCTTAAGATCACTAGATTTCTCTAATGACTGTAACTCAAGGCGGTTTACATAGGCAGACTTTTATTCACAAACCCAAAGGTTTTTACAATTTACAGAAATGTTCTATCTCATACAGATCTTTCTTTCTGGATTTAGCCTTCTTTCTTAGCCACTACGTCTTAGACACTACGTCTGTCTTCTGCTGGCTGATAAGAGACTTCCCTGCTCCCACCACAGACGCAGCTGACTTCAGCACACTCCTCCTCCCACGAGGCAGCTGGAACTCAGCTTTTAATCAGCCGCAGTTTGCAAGTAAAGGTCTGCCGCTCACAGATACTTCCGGTAGTCTCGAGCTCACGACTTTCAGATCTTGAGCTGTTATCTTCAGGCAAACGGAGGCATTAACCCTCTCGGCTAAATCTTTAGCAGGGGGAGAGTAACTGTCCTCCTTCACTCCTGCGCAGTGTCTTTTTAGTGCCTGTTGCTGGGGGTGTTCTGCATTTTTTTGTGAACCCTTTTGGGACAGGGAGCCATTTAACTTTATTATTATTTGCCTGTAAATTGCTTTATGAACTTTTTGTGTGGAAAAGCAGCATATAAATTCTGTTTGATTGATTTATTTCAAAGGGGGAAAAGATACCAAAGAAGCATAGAGTTGGAAGGGACCTACAAGACCACCTAGTCCAACCCGCTGAATGTAGCAGGAAATTCTCCTAGAGCAGTGATGGCGAACCTTTTGGGCTCGGTGTGTCAAAATTTAGGAACATGCTTAACCTGACTCTGCTGTTGTGTCAATCTCTCACCCAACCAGAAGAGAAACCATTCTTTATATTCATTTATTCAAACAAAAAAATACTGTCTAATCACATGTGGTGCTATTTATTATATAAAGAAACATGAAATAATTACAAAACTGAAAAAACGAGTAAAACAAACTCAGTTTTTGTCAGGCGTTGGTGAATGCTGGTGTGTCACCCCAAACGTTGCGGTGTGTCAGCTTTGACACACGTGTCAGAGGTTCGCCGTCACTGTCCTAGAGCATCCCCAGCAGGTGCCCGTCGAGCCTCTGCTTGAAGATCTCAAATGAGGCAGAACCCACTACCTCCCTCGGCAATCTGTTCCACTGCCGAACCAACCTTACCATCCTCCTGACATCCAGCCGGAATCTTTTGCAGTTTGTACCAATTGGACCTAGTTCTAATCTCAGAGGCAGTAGAGAACAAATTTGTCCATATGACAGCCCTTCAGATATTTGAAGAGTGCTATCATATCCCCTCTCAGCCTTCTCTTCTCCAGGCTAACCATACCAA
The DNA here is from genome assembly GCA_029204185.1 of Lerista edwardsae. Classification (NCBI taxonomy): domain Eukaryota; kingdom Metazoa; phylum Chordata; class Lepidosauria; order Squamata; family Scincidae; genus Lerista; species Lerista edwardsae. Next base: position 540,919 of record JAJKFI010000233.1, on the reverse strand, counting down.
GTTCCCCCAACCTTTCCTTGTAGGGCTTGTTTGCCATCCCTTTTCACTTATTTCTGAACCTGCTCCAGTTTGTCTGCATTTTTCTTAAGGTGAAGTGCACAGAACTGGACACCAAATAAGTTCTGATCAATGCAGAGTAAAGAAGGACCACAACTCACAATTTGGAAGCTATGGTTCTACTAATGCAGGCTAAAACTATTAGCCTTCTTTGCAGCTGCATCCCACGGCCGGCTCGTGTTCATCTTGTGATCCACTGCAACTACAAGATCCCCCTCACATGCTGTGCATTAACCCCCCCTCCCTTCTGCCTCCCCCCACTCCTTGCAACTTTCCTAACTATTCTCCACAAAGGATAAGGAGGAATTACCTGGCTCTGCAGATGTCTTTTGCAACAGTTCAGGCAGTGGGCTTTCTGCATCTCCCGCAGCTTGGGATGACTCATCCAATGCCGATGGACCTGGCAACGGGGAGGAAGAGGAGTCGGGGTCGACAGGAACTGTGCTCAAGACGGCTCCTTCCTCGCCATCTGCTTCTTCCTCCACATCCCTTGGCACTGGCATGCATTTCCTCTCCTGTGCCACCCCTGGGCCGGTCATCCGGGCAACCACCACCCCGTTGTCCACGCAGAGAAATTGGTCAAGGAGGTCGAAGAAAGGCATGCTTGCCCGGGAGCGCCCAGAACGGCTATTGCCCTCCTTCACCATCTTGTAGTTCCTCCGAAGCTCCTTGGCTTTGCTCCTGCAGGCCTCGAGGTCCCTCACGTAGCCCATCTCCTTCAGCCTCTCCGAAATGTAGCGGAACTGCTCCACGTTTCGGTAATTTTGGGCGAGAGCCACCTGGACGTCCTCTTCCCGCCAAATGTCAATGAGGGCTCTCAACTCCCCCTCGCTCCACCAAGGGTTCCTGGGAGGCCGAGGAAGTCCCTCTCCGCTGAGAGGAGTTGCTGGGGCAGTCGGAGGGCTGGTTTCCTCCACCACGAGTTGATCCACGGAGCACTTACAAGGTTTCTCCCCCGCATGGACTTTCTGGTGCTTGACGAGGTTCGACCGGTGAGCAAAAGATTTCCCACACTCCAAACAGTTCGGCAGCTTCTCTTCTCTGTGGACGCTCTGGTGGAGAACGAGTTCCGAATGGTGAGAAAAACATTTCCCACACTCCATGCACTTACGCGGCTTCTCCCCTGTGTGGTCACATGTTGGTGAGTCAAGATGTGATTTTTTATAATTAAAAAAAAACACATTCCACAAGCAGGGCTCATACGGTTTCCCCCAAAATCCTCTGCTCGGTTATAGGCAAAATACAGATCCACGGAACTCATGCCCGAGTCTGGGAATGAAGAACATTCAAGAACTAAAACTGATATGCAAGAAAAACACAAACACACTACTCTGTGGTGTTGTTGTTTTTTTCTAAAGATGCTAAAGACACTGGAATATCTCTGGTAAAAAGCTTACGTCATCTTTCTGCATCTCGTTTCATTCCCCGTAAACAACAACTTGTGCAAGTTGGGACTTTGAGAGGCCAACACCCTCAATGGGAGTGCACCTGCTGTGCACGCAGAAGGCATGCATGTGGGGATGGCCCATCCACAAAGCGGACAATTTGATTCATGCTGAACAGCTGCTGGAGGGGAGCAAATGGATTTGGGGTAAAGGCTCCAGAGATGGAGCTGTTCCAATTACTAAAAGAGCAGGAAATGGATCAAAAGGCGGCAATTCACTGTCCTTGCCCCTTCCTTGCCCTTTAAAAAAACAGGAAGTACACTGGGAGGGGGGCTCCTGTGCTTCCTATAAGGACCACATGAGGTGAGCGGATACAAAAACAAAAGTAGGTAAGTGTGCTTGAAGGAACAACCTGAGGAGGTATGTTAGAAGTAGGCTACTTCAGGATGCCAGGTGCAAGCGAGTGGCAACAGGATGCAGGCATCTTGTTGTGTTGTGTGTTCCCTGAGGCATCTGGTGGGCCACTGTGAGAAACAGGAAGCTGGACTAGATGGGCCTTTGGCTTGATCCAGTGGGGCTGTTCCTATAAGTACATGTCTGAAGAGGAGAATCTGGTTCTGGTGGCGGTCAAAGAGAAATGCTGTGGAGAATCTTGACTAGCCACTAGTGTGTTTACCTCAGAATTTACCTCAGAATGCCAGATGCAGGGGAATGGCAACAGGACTCTTCTTTGTCCTTATGAGGTAGAAAGGTGGATTGCCACCTTCCATATAGTTGTTTTGGGGAAGCAGCAGTAGGTCAGGGGCAGCAGATCTTCTTGGGCCCTCCCTCATAGAAGGGCCCCAGCAGAGGCGGATCTACAGGGAGGGCAAAGATCTAAGTGTTGCAAGAAGCCTTACCCTGTCATGTAAATCCCTCCTCTCCCTTGCTGCTGTAGCCAGTAAGCAACGCCAAGATGTTGCTTTTCCCTGTGAGGATTGGCTAAAACGGTGCAGGAGAGGAGTGATGTCCACAGCAAGGTAAGGCTTCTTGCAGAACTTAGAGCTCTGCCCTCCCTTAGATCTGCCTCTGGGCCCCAGTTCCCTCTTATATCTATGTTAGACAGGAAAACCCTGCCACAAACCCTGAACACCCTGAAGTCACCACCACTCACAGCAGATAATTTATGAGTCAGATGGACTACATCTTTGACTCAGCCATGACTCAGCTTCCTGTTTCAGGGCTTTCTAAGAAAGGACATTTTTAAAAATACCAACAGTAGAAAGAGGATACCATGAAGCATATTATGAAATGAGAAGCCTTAAAAGGGATTGATGATACCTCCTGTTCTGTTTTCTCGTCCCTCAACACTGAACATCCATTTTGCCATAATAACACGACCCAGTACAAACTGCAGAAAACAAACGCACCTCTCGAGTTCAACCAGGGTCAACTTCCCAGCAAAACCTATATTCCCGATCCCTTCGAGATACTGTCACATATGTCTACAAATTCAAATGCAACCTTGCTTAAAACATATGCATGTTACCCAGTCTACAAAATGACAGCACTTCACAGAGGACTCGGCAATGGCACAAAGAGTAGGAAGCAGCAAACTACCCAACTTGGAAATAAAATTCAGGAGCATCTAAGAAAAGGTGCTAGGTGGCTACTTTGTGTATAGTAATCTTAATCCCAATTTGCCAACAGGCTAACTTTGACCTCTCAACTGAACTGGTATCAAAGATGATCTTAGTTTCTTCTGAGCACTGAAAATCTGGTACCCAGGGCTCTTCATCTTGTTCCAGCTAGGAGATCAGGTTAGGCTTTATAACTGCAAATCCTTATCAGGAAAGAGGAGAGCAGAATACAGTAATACCTCCCATAGTATTATACCTTCTAGCTCCTTTAGGGCATTTTCACAAAAGTGGTCTCTGGTTCACTGGCAGCCATGGCAGTCAATGGCAGCACTGCATTCTGGGTAGCTTAGGGCAGTTCCCATTGCCTTCAATGGCGTCTCTTAGCTTCACGCAATGCTTGGCTTTGGAGGAATGGATTCCCTCTGCCGACGGAGGTGTTACTGCCTGACAAGCAATCCTTGACAGACACTCATCCAATTTCAAAAATTGCCTGAGGCAGCTACCTTGCACCTTTCCTGGTCAATGATTTCAATGGCCAACTTAACAGAATATTTAACAGCCAAGACAGAATATTCTTGTCCGTCTCCGCTTTATCGCACTTCTGAGGTTTCCTAATTCCCAGATGACTTTTAAATGATTATTATGAATTCCAGCTGTGTGCAGCGTGGGGGCGGAAGGTAGCGACGCCCTGCTGGAGTTCTAAAAGCGCCACAAATTTGTAAGTGTGCAAACAACCCAGGTGATGTGAGCACATGAAACTCGCAGTGTTTGCACACTCAGAAGTTCACATCAGAACCCCATTGCTGCCTCATCTTCCACCCCCACACCGCTGATAAATTCCCTTTTCCGGATACAAATCTCCCCCTTTGCCCCCTCTCAGTGGCCCTGATAGAGAGACCGGTGTGCAAGGCAGAAGACATGGGTACATTTGATATTATGCAAGAGGGGAGGGCCAAAGCTCAGTGATGGAACACATGCTTTGCAAGCAAAGAATCTCAGGTTCACATCCTGCTGACACCAGGTAGGGTTGAGACAGGTGACTAAACCAGTGGTTCTCAATATTTTTTAGAGGCCCTAGTGGCTGCTGCCTGATTTATAAATGCCAAGGGGTGTGGCTATAATGGTGATTGGGCAGCAGTGCTCCACCCCCACCTCCCCACGCATAAGAAGAGCCCCACTGGATCAGGCTAAAAGCCCATCTAGTCCATCTTCCAGTATCTCACCAGTTGCTTCAGGGAGTGCACAAGACAACAAGAAGCCTGCATCCTGTTGCCACTCCCCTGCATCTGGCATTCTGAGGAAGGTTCCATCTAAGGCAGGGGTCAGGGAACTTTTTTATCTTTTACCCCAAAATATATTTAGATACGCCGATGTTACCCCCTTGATTTGATTTTTAATACAGGTACTTACTAAAACTACCAGTGAAAGATAGGTGTCCTCTCTCTGTCCTAGCTCTCTCAATGGCGCAGCAACTAGTCGACTCTACTGAAGAAGCGGGCGGATTTGGAGGCGGGGCCCGGGGCATCACGCAGGGAAGCGTGTTATACACAAGGGCCTGACACACTGCACTGCGTCAGGTCCTTGTACACTACAGTACTGTAACACACACAGCCGGGCATGCGTACAGAACAGTGATGGCGAACCTTTTGGGCTTGGTGTGTCAGAAATTTGGAAAATTCGTAACTCAGCTCTGCTCGTGTGTCAACCCCCCCCCACACACACACACACGCTGCAGGGCTTGCCACCTGAGTTTAAAGAGAGAGATGGAGGTGCAGACAGCGGGCACGCAGAGGAACAAGTCTTTGCAGGGAATCGCTTAGATTCATATGCATGCCTGGCTGCCGTCCATTACCCCCAGAAATTTCATTTTTACCCCATTTGGGGTAAATTTACCCCTGTTCCCTGACCACTGATCTAAGGTATGGAGGTTTCATAATCCATCATGGCCTGTAGCATGCAATGGACCTTTTTCCTGAAATCTGTCTAGTCCCCTTTAAAGGCACCTAGGCCAGATGCCATCACCACATCCTCCGGCAGGGAGTTCCACAGATTAATTACTTGCTGGATAATTACCCCCCCCCACTTAATTGAACCCTGGCTGCAGATAGCCTAATCTGCCTTGTCAATTTTCATGAACCACCAAAATCTAGGTCATAAGCCACTGGTGGGTCCCGGACCCACAGTTTGAAAACCACTGGACTAAACAAAAAGCAGCCTGCCACACTAATAACCCAATTGTTGGCTAGAACCATTTTGTATTGTATGCCAGTATTAAAAACGAACAAAAACACCTTAACCAAACAAATTTATACGATGCCTCTCAGAGCACTAAGAACTGGATAAAAAAAAATCATACAATAATGATGATGGTAATTAATTAGTTCCCTAAAATTTATCCTTTATCCAACCACATTCTCTTCCCACCATTATATGCCTCAGATATCTCAGAGAATGAGACGTAATCTGAACCAACTTTCCAGCACTGACAATGCTGTGCCAATGGGGCAAGTGCTGCATCCCACAAGTATTAGGAGTCACAGAGGCCTCCTCAAGGTAAGGGAATGTTTGTTCCCTGGGGCTGGAAAGTTGGTTAGGATTGTGCCGTGAAAGCATAATGTCTTTGATAAAGATTTTTATCTTGGAAACCACAGAAAGAAAGCACTCTAATCAACACTTCCTCTTGAAAAGAAGGTCTGGAGGGGAGGTGCTGATGGATGTGGGCACACACATTACTCAAATGTGGAAGTTCTTTACCTAATGAGGCCAAGTTCTTGTAATTCTCCATAACCACATCCTTGTACAGGCCTCTTTGGCTGGGATCCAGCAGAGCCCCTTCTCGCTTCATGAAAGTTGCAGTCACATCTTCAAAGGTCAACGGCCCCTGTAAAAAAAAGACCCACAACAACCCCATTGGTCAATCTTTAGAAACTCTCAGAATAATTTGATCACAAGACAGACAAACGTCTCTTTCTTAAAAGAAGAATTGTATGTGTGCTGGCCACAGATTAAGAATTTCAGGCCAACCCACACCTTGACACCATGATGCAATTTCTTTCAGGGGGGTTGGGTGTAAGGAGAAAACTTGTTAAACTGTAACAGGCAACTTGCTTATTGGGGTGGTGATGGAAATGGATGTATATTTTTAGAACAGTGGTTTCCAGCCTTTAGGACAGGGGTCACCCAATTCTGACATGGGCCAGATCCAGCGCCCACCAGATCCTTCCCTGATGTGATTGGCTCTTACTGTTCCACCAGGGGCAATTTCAAAGACCCCAACTGCAGTGTCCTTGCTGCCAGCCGCTTCTGCATGGAACTCCACATGCAAGGCATGCTGGGGCAGCAGACCCCAGATGTGTCTAACCGCAAAGACCCCTGGGGGCTGTAGTCAGAGTCTTTTGCAGGAACAGAAAGTGCCATTCGCGCCGGGGATGCTTTTCTCCAGTGCAGTGGTCTCCAGTTTGGGGACTGCAAAATTTTGAGGTGAAAATTGGAATCATCAAATCCCCTCATGCCCTGCACATTAAAAATACAATCAAATTTGTAGTAATTAGAGAAAGTTTATTAGATTTTGTAAATTATGTATTATTTTGCATTGCAATTTTAAAAAGAAAACAAAATTTTCCTCGTTGGTTCAGATGCTACTTGGGTTGATGCTACTGCTCAAAGCTAAGCGCATGTTTTTGCTAGCATCCAACTGATTCCTTTGCTTGCTTTTGATAACAAGCAGACTGGAAAACCCGTTTGCACAGCAGCCCTGTGCCACAATTTCCCCCTGCATAACCTCTGGCTCTACTTATTCAACACCACGCGCCACAGATTTCCTCACTCCTACTAGCCTGGAGTGAAGAAACACAATGTAACATCACAAGTTAAGCAGAACTAGATATTACACAGGTCTGCGCATTTTGGGCTGCAAACTCGTGTTCTTTGCAATGTGTGCTGCCATCCTTATAGCTTAGCCAACCATTAAGAGAAGATTTTCTTACTTTAGACATGCAACGTGTCATAAGAATAACCCTGCTGGATCAGGCCAAAGGTCCATCTAGTCCAGCTTCCTGCATCCCAGATACCTCAGGGAGCACACAAGACCACAAGATGCCTGCATCCTGTTGCCACGCTTTGCACCTGGCATTCTGAGGTAGCCTGCTTCTAAAATAAGTAGGCTGCACCACCCATCATGGCCTCTAGCCTTTGTTAGACTTTTTCCTCCAGAAATCTGTCCAACCCCCTTTTGAAGGCACCTAGGCCAGATGCCAAGACCTCCTCCTGTCGTAATGAGTTCCCCATTGGGTAAAACAGCTGGGTAAAAAAGTATTTCCTTTTAAGTAGTGTCCTTGATACGCAATGGTAAACTACAGTTTACCTTCCATGCTTGCATGAGTATGCTACCCAAGGAATCAGCTACTGTCATGGAAAGTCCAAATTGATTAAATGGAATTTTATGTCACCAATGCCAGGTTCACCACCTCAGGAGGCCAACCTCAGCCCTGATTCTTTACTATGTCCTCTATCCAGCTGAAGACACATGGAGTACACAGATAGATTATACATAGTGATAACGGCATTAAGCTTAACAACAAAAGTAGCAAAAAGATTTTCACAAGCTAAGCAAATTGGCATTATACAAATTGCTTAAAAGGAAGATGGGGGAAACAATTTTTTTTTCAATATATCTAAGCATGATTCTGACTACATGAGAGGTATAATTTCATGAAAGATCATTAAAATCTTTGTACACTGAAACACTCAGGCCTTTTTTTTTTTTTGGTAGAAGGCAGCTGTAAAGCTATTTGGTTTTGTTTATTAATCATGTTTCAATCTTTTAATTACTTGCCAATCTCCTCTGCTGAAATCAGTTTATTGAGCCAAGCTTTACCTTCTGTACATTTTTGTATAAGCCTGTGAGTCTTCAAATCATCTTTGCAAGTTTGTGAGTGAAGATTTTTCAGACTAATACAACAGAACTTATCTGAAGTCCACAAGTATTTTAGAATTGAATCAGGGATGGATGCAGCGGTGTTATGCTGCCGGAACGCTGGGCGGGACATCCGGGTGATCGACAGCCCGTCCGTCGCGTTCCGCCGTTTGCGTAACCAATTACGCCGCTTGCGTACGTTACGCAAATGGCGTAACGCTGCGGAATGTGAAGGGCGGGCTGTCGATCACCCGGATGTCCCGCCCAGCGTTCCGGCAGCATAACACCATTGGATGGATGCAAGTACTTTGATAGCTTTGCAAATTGTTCTGACTTGGCTGTTGGACTCCATCTTGTTCAGGCAGAAGTTTGTGAGATTTGACATTGCCTATACTTACTTTGGTACGACAGAGGTCTTTAGAGCTTTCCAGTGTCTATTTTTCCTTTTATAATCGTCTAAGGACGATTATGTATTACAATTTTACCAAAGCAATTACAGCTTTTTAAAGTGAGAGCCTGAACAGATACTAAAGAGAGTTAAAAATATAGATGAACCTACACTGGCAAGCCCTGTTATCGCCTTCTCTTTTTTCTTCCTAGAAGCTGCTATGAACCACCCCAAGGACCAGAGGCAGATCTAAGGGAGGGCAAAGCTTTGCAAGAAGCCTTACCTTGCAGTGGAAATCACTCCTCTCCTGCACCGTTTTAGCCAGCCTTCACAGGGAAAAGCAACATCTTGGCATTGCTTACTGGCTACAGCAGCAAGGGAGAGGAGGGATTTACATGACAGGGTAAGGCTTCTTGCAACGCTTAGAGCTTTGCCCTCCCTGTAGATCTGCCTCTGCCAAGGACATAGATTTGAGAATATCTCATGAAGACAATTGGGAAAATCCAGAGTTTCATTTTCCTGCAAATAAAGAGCAACCTTTTAGTTTATCGGGAGAATCAGCAATTTGCCTTGCAACAAAGGATTGTCTAGTGTCCATGTTATGACATTTGGCTACCATGCCCTTGGCTGGAAAATGAGGAACCCTATAAATGACCACTATCTGGTCAGTGAACTAGATGTGCAAGGCAACTACTTAGAACTAATTAGCAGGGGCATAGCTAATGAAAGTATAGCCCAGTGCAGCGGGCAAAATGTTGCCCCAGAAGTGACATAACATCACAACAGGAAGTGATGTCACCGTTGTATTTTCATTTTCTCTTGTTTTTTTGGCCATAATTTTTGATAGAGTAAAGATATTACACTCTGTTTCATTGCATTCTGCATTAACTTACCTTTTCAATGAGGTATAACAGGATGGTATTATTCATACATACCAAGGTTTTCACAATTTTGGTGTCAAGCTCAGCTTGTTGTGCCCCTAAAGCTTGTTGCCCGGTTCATTGCACCCCCCTGCACTGCTTTAGCTACGCCTCTGATAATTAGGCAATTAATTAGACTGGCAGGCAATGCTTTGTATTAACATGGCCCCACCCACCACAAACTCCTTCTACCTGGAAGAAGGATTTGGAATACAATCATGTCTTCTTGAATGCAGGCTGGACAGGCTGCCCTGAGATTTGCATTTTCTGGCTTTGCTCATGTGAGTATGATCTTTCCTACACCATCACAACTCCGCAATCTCATACCTTAACTGGCTCCACCAAAACCTTTTCCATTCTCCTTCCTCCAAGCAGAAGGGGCAATTAAACATGAAGCTCTGATGTTATTCCATATGCTGTTGATGCAAAAAAAAAAAAATCAAGAGAATCATCTTTTTGTACCACGTAGTGCCTTGATAGTTAAAACCATCTGGAAAGAAAATATGATGGGGAAAGGCAAGATGTTAGCTCAATTGTTAGCAACAGAGATGGAGAGATCTGGATTTAAAGGGGGGAATCTTCCAACACCTCTGCAAAAAAAGAAAATAGCAAAGATGCTGAAAGAGCAACACAGCAACAAAACAGTCCGGGGGCTGTCAGGGCTACATCCCATTTAGAGTTCATGAGTATAATAAACAGATTTCCAAACAGTGGTTGGTCCCAACACCGTATTTTAATGCAGTGTTTCTCAAACTGTGGGATGGGACCCACTATGTGGGTCACGAGCTGATTTAAGGTGGGTCCCCATTCATTTCAATGTGTATTTTTATTTTTAATATATTTGATGGAACCATGGTATGTGACTGCATTTGGGAAGTTTTAAAGATTTGTACTTTTAACAGGCTACTATGTATATGCTTCAACAATGATAGTCAACGGGGTTTACACCTTCTTAAGTATGGATAGAATTGCAGCCTTTGGGATGTTTGGGGAATTTTTTTTAAACAGATGAGCAACTGCTTGGAAGGGTTAGGATGTCTCTCTATTTTAATTTTTCTATATATATAAAAATGGACGTGTGTATGTATGTGGGTATGTATGTTATTTATAGGCGTCTCCGTGCCTTGACCCACAGCCACGAAACTTGGCACACACGTACCTTGCAGCCTGGAAGGAATCACTGCGGGGGTCAGACCCCCCTAGCGCCCCCGGGGGTGGGGGTACGCAGGGGTCTTTGCATGAACATCGTTGGAAACGTCCGAAATCGGCATCGAATCTGTAGTTTTCGGGGTCGCTGAGATGAGTGGCGACCCTCCCGATGCTGTTGGAGTCCGGGTTCAGCCCCCCCCCCAACGTGGGGGGCAAAAAGGGGTGCGAAACACAGCGTCCACCATGCCCTGCTGGAACGCCTGGACCGATTGGCACCAAACTCGGCATGCGGAAGCCTAGCAGCCTGGCCTCAAATACTGCGGGGGTCGGGCCCCCCTACCCCTCCCGGGGGTGGGGGTACGTGGGGGGGCCGACGTGAGAACGGTCAAAAACGGCCAAACTTGGAGTCAAATCCACAGTTTTCGGGGTCGCCGAGATGAGTGGTGATGCTCCCGGCGCAGTTGATGTCTGGGTTTGCCCCCCCCCACGTGGGGGGCAAGAAGGGGTGCAAAACACAGCGTCCGCCATGCCCTGCCGGAACGCCTGGCCCGATTGGCACCAAATCCGGCATGCGGAAGCCTAGCACCCTGGCCACAAACACTGTGGGGTTGGGGGCCCCCTGGCACCCCGGGGGGGTCATGGGGGTCCCCGCGTGAAAATGATCGAAAATGGCCAAACTCGGTGTCGAATCCATAGTTTCCAGGGTTGCCGGGACGAGTGGCGACGGTCCCGACGCTGTCCGAGTTCAGGGTCACCCCCCTCGGCGTCGGGGGCAGGAAGGGGTGCACAACAGAACGTCTGCCATGCCCTGCTGGAACGCCTGGACTGGGCGACACGAAACTTGGCACGCATACACCTTGCGTCCTGGCCACAAACACTGCGGGGGTCAGACCCCCGTACCGCCCCCGTGGGGGCAGGGGGTCCCCAAGTACAAGTGGTCGAAAACAGCCGCAATCACCGCCGAATCCATACTTTCCGGGGTTGCCGGAGCGGACGGCGCTGCTCCTGACGCCATCAGAGTCCGGGTGCGCCCCCCCCTCGGCATGGGGTGCGATAAGGGGTGCAAGACACAATATCCGCCATGCCCTGCTGGAACGCCTGCAGCGACGTGCACCAAGCTCGCCATCCATGTGCCTTCCAGCCTGGCGACTGACACTCTGGGGGTCAGGCCCCCCTGACGGGCCCCCGGGGCCCCCACATGAAAACGGTCCAAAACGGGCCAAATCGTCACTGCTTCTGTAGTTTCTGGGGTCGCGCACATGCGCACCGACACTCCCGAGGCTGGGCGAGTTCAGGTCCGCGCCCCCTTGAGAAACACCACATCCGCCATGCCCTGCTGGCACGCCTCGACCGATTGACACGAGACCTGACAGGCGGACACCTTGCGACCTGGCGACACACACTGCGGGAGTCAGACCCCCTTAGTGCCCCCGGGGAGGGCGCAGGGGTCTCTGCATGAAAATGGTCGAAACCGGCCAACATCCGCGTTACGTCCGTAGTTTCCGGGGTCGCCGAGACGAGCGGCGAGCCTCCCGACACAGTTGGAGTCCGCGTTCAGGCCCCCCTCGGCGTGGGGGGCAAGAAGGGGGGCAAAACAAAATGTCTGCCATGCCGTGCTGGAACGCCTGGACTTATCCGCACTAGACCTGGCACGTGCGTGCCTTGCGGCCTGGCAACAAATTCTGCGGGGGGCAGCCCCCCCCCGCAGGGCCGCAGGGAGCCTGAAGTGAGGACGGCCAAAAACGGGTGACATTGCCATCGCATCCATAGTTTCCGGGGTCGCCTCGACGCCCAGTGAGGCTCCTGACGCAGTTGGCGTCCAGGTTCACCCCCCTTGGCATGGGGGGTGAGAGGGGGTGCACAACCCAACCTCTGGAAGATCATTGTGTCACCCGGGCAACGCCAGGTACCAAAAAGCTAGTTTATCTTATATTTATTGTAAATTTTTAATTTACTTAATTCATTTTATTTTGTCATAAAATTTTCCTGCTTGATGTGACTTCAGGCCATGGCATCTCTTCCAGGTTAGGCATCACTTCCACTGGGTCCGGACCTTCTAAAAAATGGGTCTCACTGCTAAAATGTTTGAGAACCACTGTTTTAGTGTGTACACTTAAGACATTTACAGGCAAACTGCCTTTAGATGTTCTCATTCAACCCCCAAATTGCATGTTAAATAGAGAGCTTTAAAAGCACCTGTGGGAGCTTACAAGAACCTTCCAAATGAAACTCATTAACAGCACAACTCTATCCATGTCTACTCAAAACTAAGTCCCAATGTGTTCAGTGGGATGTTCTCCCGGGAAAATGTTTCAAATGTTAGACTTACACAGATGAGCTCACAATTCTATGCAATAGTTCTTTAAAAATCTTTTTAACTCCTGTTTATTTTAAACATTTGTCCTCCCACCTAGAGAGGGGGAACTCCCTTTATATTACAATCCTTGTCGCTCTTATCAGCAATATGATTCAGAACTGACTGCTGATTCCAAATCCAAATTAGTATGCCCAGTTCCACAGTTAAATATTGATACAGGTGTGCCCCGGTATCCATGGTTTCAGTTATCCACAGATACCTTGGATACTGGGATGCCTATTAAAAATGTTAGCTAAATTACTATAGCCCCTAAAGGGTTTGGTTCGTTCCTGGTGTGGCAAAATCAAATATGCCATGGGTTTGAAGATTGGAAAGCTTCCAAGTTTGTTCTGCAGGAGACAGACGAAGCTGCACAATGGGCAAGCAAGCAGGTCTCTGCCCCCAATGGTAGGGTCATGAACATTTATACAGAGTCATACAAGCAGGTCTGTGCCCCTTTGGAGGCTGCGCTTATTCCGCATTGTGGTCAGTTACATTCCCACCCACCTTGATGCCCCTCCCTTTTTGCCTGGGTTGCCTGAATTCTTTAGCCTTTCTATCTAACTGGTCATAACCGGCTTTCTTGGCCTATTGCTGGCGTGGGAACTGCTGACTTATGCTTCTACTTGCTGCATGCTGCTTGGCTCTCATGCTCTCTAAACTGCTTGCATCTAGTTCTGGGTTAAAATCATTTTTTCTTTCTTTCTTTCAAAAAGACAGAGGAACATTAAACACATCTCTTTTTTTTTTAACCTTGTTGCAGCAAAACCACCGACATTCCCCCATTGTTAAAAAGGCATCCCCAGGATCCATAGTGCGGTCTGGAACAAAATCTGAGCCAATACCGGGGCATGCCTGTACTGTATCTGTACATCAGATACAATACCTGATGTAGATATTTGATCTGATGTATCCGATGTAAAACTGGACCGGCAATCTTAAAAATAGGTAAATCGCTTCCATTGCATGGAACGTTTCTGACCTCTGTGCTACCTAGGCTGAGAAAAGAAGCTAAAGTGGAGACCATTAATGTCACGGCGCTGAAAGAATACCCAGCAATAGGATCAGGTTGCAAATATGTTAAAATGAAGTAACAATAAGCCTTAAGAAGGCGTCTGGACCTTGTTTTTTCTATCCCACGCGACTGGCAAGAGAAAAAACCCCATAACTGTTGTTGCAAACACCAGAGTGATTTTCTGCCACTGCATTTTCTCCTGTTTCCCATTTTTAAGAGGTCTCATAACCTTTCCTTCTCCTTTCTCTCTCCTTTCTCTGAATAGAAAGACAAGGGAGGGTGTGAACTCGAGCAACTACTTTCCTCCCCGCCCCCAGGCCCCTATGGAAAATGCCAAGCTCAGGGTGACTCCGACAAGAGGCAGAGCCCCCTCAAGCCCGACGGAGGCCTCCCACCCCGCAGCCTTCACGAGCGGAAAGATTCAGGCGCTTCCCCCGTTACTTGCGCGCGCTGCAACTCCACTTCGCGGCTCACCTGCAGAGCGAACCTTTTCCCGCGCGCGGCGGCGGCGGCGGCGGCGTCGCCACTTCCCAAACATCGCTCCCAAGTTCGCCTGACCGCCCCGCCCCCGCCCCCGCCAATCAAACCTCCAGATAACCGGGAGCGAGACCCGAAAAAATATATCCCTAAAGAGATACATGTCAACTTTGTCTGCGCACCGCATTTCCGGCTTCCCTTGGACGCCATGAGCCTCTCTGCTTGCGGTCGTTAAAGTGGCGGCTGATCGTATGACAGAGCACGGAAATGCAGGACTTGCGGCTGCCCCTCTGCTCGCCCGGGCCCCTCCCGCAGCTCTCCACACCAGAAGCGGAGGAAGAATGACACGTTTTTGCTTCCCGCATCCCCACCCCAGTTCAAGACTTCTTGCGCAGTTCAAGACATAGCACGCTGGGCCTCCCTGTCCTCCACTTTTTTGCCCAATTTCATGTTCATTGCTTTGGTGACACTGTCTAACCATCTCATCCTCTGCCGCCCCCTTCTCCTTTGGCCTTCCATCTTTCCCAGCATGAGGGTCTTTTCTAAGGAGTCCTCTCTTCTCATGAGGTGGCCAAAGTATTGGAGCTTCAGCCTCAGGATTTGTCCTTCCCGGGAGCAATCAGGCTTGACTTCCTGGAGGATTGACCGATTGGATCTCCTTGCAGTCCAGGGGACTCTCAAGAGTCTTCTCCAGCACCATAATGCGTAAGGCAAGGACCCTTACCTTGCCTTTAAAAGAGGAATTTACATGATAGGGTAAGGCTTATTGCAAAACTTAGAGCTCCGCCCCCCTGTCGTACGCCCACCTCCAAAGCATACCCACCCAGTGGCGTTTCTATAGGGATGGCAAAGCTCTAAGTTTTGCAAGAAGCCTTACCTTGCAGTGGAAATCACTCCTCTCCTGCACCGTTTTAGCCAATCTTGGCGTTGCTTACTGGCTACAGCAGCAAGGGAGAGGAGGGATTTACACGACAGGGTAAGGCTTCTTGCAAAACTTAGAGCTTTGTCATCCCTGTAGAAACGCCTCTGTACCCACCCTCCCCTCCAAAGCATACCCAGGTGTCCTGACTGCTTCCTTGCTCTGGCAATTTTTTCTCTTCAGTTAAATATTGGGGGGGGGGATTGAAACCGGGACTGTGGAGGCTGTATTTATGAATGGTCTTCTGCTGTGTGTTGCTTCTTGGAAGGATCCGCTGCCCTGCTGCCTGGCTATATCAATTTTTATTAACATTAAATCTTAAATATTAGGCGGGGAACACAGCAGCTTTTCACCAGTTAGTCATTTTGATAAGTAGCTCACGTATAACCAATGGTTGCCTACCCCTGGGCTACGGCATTTGGGGCTCTTCAGTCTGAAAAAAAGACACCTGAGGAGGCAATATGATTGAGATGTATAAAATTATGCAAGGGATGGATAGAGTGGTTAAAGGGAGTTTCTTTTCTCTCTCCCACAACACCAGAACCAGGGGACATCCGCTAAAACTTGAGTGTTGGTAGAACAGATAAAATACGTTTTTACCCAGCGTGTAAGTAATCTGTGGAACTCCTTGCCACAGGAGGAGGAGGTGGTGGTGTCTGGCCCGGGTGCCTTTAAAAGGGGATTGGACAGATTTCTGGAGGAAAAGTCCATCACAGGTTACAAGCCATGATGCCTATGTGCAACCTCCTGATTTTAGAAGTAGGCCACCTCAGCAAGGGAGTGGGAGTGGGAGTGGGAGTGCAAGGGAGTGGCAATAAGATGCAGGTATCTAGTTGTCTTGTGTGCTACCTGAGGCATCTGATGGGTCACTGTGAGATGCACGCCCTGCCCGTCTAAGCTTGAAAGACTTTGCACTAAGCAGCAGGGCGTGTTCAGGATCCTCATGCATCCCGTTGAAGCAGGTATACCAGCAGATGATGCCATTCAAAGCTTTACCTCCTGATTCCTGCAGATTCTGGGTCTTTACTAGCAGCTTGATAAATTCAAGGCCAGTTTTTGTCCCTGATCAGCTGGCCACACCACATCTTCACACCACGAAAACCACGTTTTCAAAATGGTTTCAAAGACATACCACGGCCAGGTAAGAGAAAATTGGGGCTGCCTTTGGTAAACAGGGATGCAATGAAACTATTTGGTGAAACAATCCCGTAAAAGGAAGTGCTGTTTGTTTGAACATTGGAAACTGCTTGTGTTTAGCAGACCTGCACAACACGCTGTTCTGGTGTGATGTATGTAGTTGCCAAGCAGGAAGGAAGGGACACATTATCTTGCCCCATTCATGAGCATCACTGTTTCTTTCAGTGAAACAGGTTTAATGGGATTGGGTTGTGATGACATCAGTGGCACTTGAGCAAGGCTAATTTGCATCCAATGAGGGGGGAGGAGGAGCTTTTTCTTACCCAACTTTTATGTAACTTGGTTGATGCTCAGACAGTCTAAGAAACTTCCCCTTCTGAGGATTTAAAGCTGATTTTTTTCAGAGTCAGCTCAGTAGCAAAGCCTGACTCTCTTTTGATATCTTCGAAAGCAGACCAGAAGAACCATCGTGAAAAATGGAAGATGAAGATGGATATATGTCAATTCAAACAAGAAGGAATACCTACCAGGACGCCAGCCCAAAGCCAGCTCAAGGTATTGTTGTATGTTTTCCTGTGCCTGAGCTGCCCGGCATGGGGTCCACTCTGAATAATTCCAGATGAGGATGCCTAAATTTCTTACTGGATTTGCTGTTATCAAGGGAGCTAGTTTGGTGTATGGCTTGCATGCTGGGTAGAGACTGGTGAGACTTATGTTCAAATTTCCACAAGGCTAACTGACTGGCCTTTGGGATAGCCACTCTGTCTGAGCCTAACCTACCTCACCGAGATGTTGTGAAGTGGAAAGGTGGCAACAGTGCACAGTTGTCCTGAGCCAACATTGCCTCAGGAATTCTAGGACGTGCTGGTTTTCACCCTCCCTCAGAAGGATAGGCTGTGCCTGTCAAGTTTCCCTTTCTCCACAATGGAATATGAATGCTGTCCTTTTTGCACCTGATTGCCTTAAAGCAGGGGTCCTCAAACTACGGACCGCGGGCCAGATATGGCCCCCCAAGGCCATTTATCCGGCCCACCCGTCATTCAGAGACCTGACTCCACCATCGTCGCCTCAGTCATTTTAAACTTCCAAGCTCCGTTTCCCCTCTGGCTTTTTAAACAAGAGAAACCACCCAGTCTACATCTCCCAGACCACCTTCTTCACGTGCTGGGAGTTGTGGTTCTGGCATGGATTCTTTAACGGTTCGCCCACCTGCTGGCTAGCGGTGGTATCACGGCACGTTGCTGCTTGCCCACCCTCGCTCAAAGCTCCAGTGGCACATGCATGCTGGCGTTTCTCCTTGGCCCCTTCCTCTCACCATTGGCTGTGGCGGCTGCGAGGGCGGAGGGGAGGCTGGAACTGAGGCACGCGGACAACGACGTGGAGAACTGAAAGTGGGAGAGGGGCAATGCCGCAACATTCCCCCATCATGAGGAGGCAGCCATCCCTGTGGGCTCAGGGTGGGGGTTGGTGGTGTGGGATCATCTGTATTCAGCCTCCTTTCCTCTGTGGCTGGAGGCTGCCTGGCAGCGTGTCTCAGGGGTGGGGGGGAAGCACGCGGATGACGACGACAACGTGGCGTTTCTCCTTGGCCCCTTCCTGTCCCCCACTGGCTGTGGCTACTGCGAGCGCAGAGGAGAGGCTGCAATCAAGGCACGTGGCATTTCTCCTTGGGGTGGGGAAGCAGGGTGGGGGCTGCATTTTTATACACCCAAGTAGACCCCCCCTATGAACCTCGCTTCATACTACCCTAACAGCCCCCCTTCATACTCCAGTATGTGGCCATCTGGATCTCGGCAAAGTCTAATTTGTGAAGTGACAACTTTGCCCTGCCACAGGTGCCTGGACCCAAAATGGTGCGACTGTCACTTAAAACAGTGGGATTTGCTCCTGTGCAAAAATGCATAAGATGGCATGGTTGTTGTTCAGTCGCTAAGTCATGTCCGACTCTTCGCGACCCCCTGGACCAGTAGTGTCATTCAGTAATGATCAGACGGAACGCGAGGCGGGACTTACCCCTTGATTGACAGGGAGCCCGTGACGCGTCGCCGCCTGCCTTTCCGCCGCGGGGGCTTCTTCCGGGTGGCGTGCCCCTCCGCGGCCCTCCTCAGCACCCAGCGCGCCCCCCAGGCAAGCGGGCGCCCCCTCCGAAGCCAGGGGTGCCCGCACGGCGCTCGGCAAGGTCGCGACGCGTCATCAACGAGCAGCCAATCAGGCGGTAAGTCCCGCCTCGCGTTCCGTCTGATCATTACTGAATGACACTACTGCCCTGGACCATAGCACGCCAGGCCTCCCTGTCCTCCACTAGCTTCCCGAGTTCGCCCAATTTCATATTCATTGCTTCGGTGACACTATCTAACCATCTCATACTCTGCCGCCCCCTTCTCCTTTGGCCTTCCATCTTTCCCAGCATGAGGGTCTTTTCTAAAGAGTCCTCTCTTCTCAGGAGGTGGCCAAAGTACTTGAGCTTCAGCTTCCGGATTTGTCCTTCCAGGGAGCAGTCAGACTTCCTGGAGGATTGACCGATTGGACCTCCTTGCAGTCCAGGGGACTCTCAAGAGCACCATAATTCAAAAGCATCTATTCTTCGGCGCTCTGCCTTTCTTATGATCCAGCTCTCACAGCCATACATTGCTACTGGTTGCATGGTTAGCCAACTGCTTTCCTTTCCCATACGTCAACATTTCAAAGTTCACAAAGCAGTTTATAGGCAAAAAAATAAAATAAAAAATAAAGTAAAATGGTTTCCTATCCCAAAAGGGCTCAAAATATAACTAACAAACTCCTTCCTCCTTCTTCCTTATATGTGTGGCTTTTCTTGTAGCTGTCTGGCTGGGGCTAGAGTGGTGAATATAGGGTATGGCATCTGTTTGCTTTTAATAAACGGCTATTATTGGATATTCCTATGTGCAGCGTGCATAAGAATTTGTTCATATTTTTTTTCAAACTATAGTCCAGCCCCCCAACAATCTGAGGGACAGTGGACTGGCCCCCTGTTTAAAAAGTTTGAGGACCTTTGCCTTAAGGAGACAAAGACTGACATGCATGATAACAAGTAAATCAGATGTGTGCAGTTACCTTAATGTTGAAGCGTGGGAGCACTAATGTTGAGTGAGAGCTGGAAAAGGTGCAGAAGAGAGCGATGAAAATGATTACGGGGTTGGGGCATCTCCCATATGAGGAAAGACTGCAGAGTCTGGGGCTCTTCAGTCAAGAAAAAAGGTGCCTGAGGGGGGACATAATTGAGACGTACAAAATTCTGTGTGGGATGCATAGAGAGGATAGAGGGATGTTCTTTTCCCTCTCTCACAACACCAGAACCAGGGGACATCCACTAAAATTGAGTGCTGGGAGAGTTAGAACGGATAAAAGGAAATACTTTTTTACCCAGCAGGTAATTAAGCTATGGAAACTCCTTGCCACAGAAGGTGGTGATGGCATCTGGCCTAGGTGCCTTTAAAAGGGGATTGGACATGCATGATAACAAATAAATCATTAAGGGCACAATCCTAAACTGAGTTAGGCCGGCATAAGCTAAGCCAACAAAGTTTGGCCAGCACAAGGGCCACCGTAAAATATGTTTGGATCACTCTTGGAGTCAGAGGCCAGCACACAGACATGAGCCATCCTTCCTGATTCCAAGAGTGGTCCAAACACGCTAACGTGTAATGCATAGGCATCAACGTTCAGCCTTATCAGACCAAGCTATACAGTTACAAATGTTAATTATAGGTGTCAGTTTGCCCCATTACATCCTTGCATTCCTGAGATTATCTGTTATCTTTATCCTAAACCTACTTCACTTCTGTGCAGGCTGGTACATTTTGCTGAATTGAAGCTAAAAGCATTTCTAGCTGAAACAGGCCAGAAACGGGCCAGAGGTCATTAGTAACATACACTGTTCAAACTGCCATTATTTCACTCATATGTATCAAAATGGCCACCAATCTCCCTTCCAACTTTCACATTCCATGATTCTTCGCAACTTACAATATGCTAAAACTGCAGCATGTTTTGTGGTCACTTAAAGGTTTACACAGTGTTTCTCAACCCTTTTAGCACTGGTACCCACTTTTTAGAATGACAACCTGTCGGGGACCCACCAGAAGCAATGTCATGGCCGGAAATGCCGTCATTGTGACGCCAGAGCCTGCTGCTTTCCTGAGAATGCAGTAATACGTTGGATTATTTTTCAGCCATTTTCCAACAGAAAAGTGAATCAATGAAAGAAAGAAAAAAAGCCTATTTGTAACTTTGACACAACCACACAGCCCTCCCCCTTTTATTGAAAAACCAATAAAAGTGGCTTTTACATAGTAAAAGAAATCAATGAATAGTTCCCTGTCCCCAAAGAGACTGAACTCTTTCCCCTTATGTGAATTCTCTGGTGCAAATGACATCTTTCCCAGAAGGTGCTGCTAGATGAGGAGAGGAAAACATGCAGTGTCCTGCAACAAGAAATATTTACATACACATGTGTGAGTGTGTGTATGAGAAAAAGAGATGTGGATTGGAGCTGCACGTATGGGGAAAGAGTTAAATCTCCCATCATTCCATGACCCCAGTCCAAATCATTCCACTGTGATTTTATTTTTATTTTTTAAAGAAAAGAACAAGATGCTGGTTGCTCCCATCGTAAAACTCTGTCATGCCTAATTTGTAAACTTCCAAGCAAGCATCAGTTTGGTGTCTTCCTTGGGAGTGGTGCGAGGGTAATAGGCTACCCTAGAATGCCGGATGCAGGGGAGTGGCAGCGAGATGCAAGTATCATTTATTTTGTGGCTCCCTAAGGTGGGCCATTGTGGGATATAGGAAGCTGGACTAGATGGACCTTTAGCCTGATCCAGTGGGGCTGTTCCTATGAGTACATGTCTGAAGAGGAGCATCTGGTTCTGGTGGCTATCAAAGAGAAGTGCTGTGGAGAATCTTGACTGGCCACCAGTGTGTTTACCTCAGAATTTACCTCAGAGTGCCAGATGCAGGGGAGTGGCAATGAGATGCAGGGATCTTGTTGTCTTGTGTGTTCCCTGAGGCTTCTGGTGGGCCACTGTGAGATACAGGAAGCTGGACTAGATGGACCTTTAGCCTGATCCAGCAGGGCTTTTCTTATGTAAGCAAGGTTTGGGAGAGAACATAGTTTTCAAGAAAAAAAAGACTGGTAACTATATTCTATGGCTGCTTTTCTTGTTCTCCTTCACTGCGTTTCTGGTTCTTTTTCCAAAAAGGTAAAGATAAAGGTTTCCCCACAACCGAATGGTCTAGTCGTGTGACCGACTGTAGGGGGCAGTGCTCATCTCCATTTCTAAGCCAAAGAGCCGGTGTTAGTCCGAGGACAAGCTTCCGTGGTCATGTGACTGGCATGACTGTCCGCCAAGGCGCACAGAATGCCGTGACCTTCCCACCGAAGTGGTCCCTATTTATTTACTCACATTTTTACAGGCTTTTGAAGTGCTAGGTTGGCAGGAGCTGGGGCAAGCAACAGGAGCTCACTCCGTTGGGTGGTCTCGCACAGCCAACCTTCCGGTCAATAAATTCAGCAACAGTGGTTTAACCCGCAGCGCCACCGCATCCCAAACTGTCCCCCAAAGATAGTTCCCAAATCTTTGTCCATCCCTTGTGCTGCTTTTTGCTTCGCTGGAGTCTGGAAACAGATACTGAGATGTTGCTGTGATAGCAAGATGAGCCATGCATTGGGCAACCCTGTTTACAAAGCTGCCCGCTTACTGGAAAACAAGCACACACACAAGGAAGTCAGACTTGCTTGTGCACCTTTGACAACACCTGGTATGCAGAAATGAGATTTTTCATGGAGCTAGCTCGCTGCTTCTCAAGATTCAGCTCAAGAGGCCAGAGAAATGTTTGTTAATTAAAGTGGCTTAGGGCGCAATCCTAACCAACTTTCCAGCACAGACACAGTTGCACCAATAGGACATGGGCTGAATCCTGCAGTGGAGTAGTAGTCATGGAGGCCTCCTCAAGGCAAGGGAATGTTTGCTCCGTCACCTCAGAGCGGCACTGCCCTGACCCTGGTGCTGAAAAGTTGGTTAGGATTGCGCCCTTACAAAACAATATGAGAACAAACAATGAAATTGAGACACCGTAAGAACAGAATACAAAGAGAGCAAAATCTGACTCATTGCAACAGAATTAAGGGCGCAATCCTAACCGGAGTTAGACCGGCACGACTTAGGCCAGCAAAATTTGGCCGGCAGAAGGGCCACTGTAAAGCGCATTAGGACCAGTCTCAGAGCGCAATCCTAACCTGGAGTTAGGCCGGCATAGTTAGGCCAGCAAAGTTTGGCCAGCACAAGGGACACCATAAAGTATGTTTGGACCACTCTTGGATTCAGGGAGGATGCCTCACGTCTGTGTGCTGGCCTCTCTGCCTCCAAGAGTGGTCCAAACATACTTTACGGTGTCCCTTTTGCCGGCCAAACTTTGCTGACCTAAGTCCAGGTCAGGATTGCACTCTGAGAATTGTTCCAGGCACAGCTTGTCCTGTTGGTAGCACTGAGATAAAAATGCTAAACCTCAGAGAGACCAGCACACAGACGCACACCACCCTCCCTGACTCCAAGAGTGGTCCAAATGCACCTTATGGTGGCCCTTGTGCCGGCCAAACTTTGCTGGCCTAACTGTCCCAGCTCTCAGAGTCCTGTTAAAAGCGGGATGAAGAGCAGGGCCTTGGATATTGATGTTGTGGCTCAGGTTCATAAAGGAAGAGGCAGTGCTTACCAGGGCTGGCCAATGACCTCCTGGCACCTAAGGCAGCATGCCAAATGCTGCCTCTTTATCTGGTGATGCTCCAGCCTCTGCTCTTCCGAGTCCCTGTTAAAAGGAAGAGCATGACAGGGTGGAATGGGAAATGTGGAAAAGGAGAGATTTGCGTTCTCTTCTCCTTTGCACCGTTTCTTCCATTCCTTCCTCCTTTTACCAGGGATTGGGGAGAGGAGGAGGAGCAATGCAGGTGAGTGGGCAGAGATAGCCGCCACCACTCTGCTGCTTGAGGCAACTACTCCAATTCAGTGATGAAATTCAGCCAGTTCTCATCTATTCTGCAGAACCGGTTGCTAATTTTAGGTTGGGAGAGGGAAGAAAGGCAGCGGCTGCCCTGAAGGACATAGAACCCGTTGTTAATTTATTTGAATCCCACCACTGCTCCAATTGTCCCCAGAAATGGACCTGTCTGGGTTCTTACAATAAGCTAACAATTGTGAAAGTCACACTCTTGGACCATGTAGCACAACATGGAGTCTCCTGACTGGCAGAATCCAGGCAAGAGGTATTTCCCGGCAATACCTGGAGAGACCTGGCTGGTGTGAAAGCAGAGACTCCTGCAGGTCCAAAGCATTCATCCTCAGAGGAGGCTCTCCATTGCATCTCTGTATGAGTTACTGCTCTGGCCTTGCCTTCTTCGAAATGGGGTAGTCTTGCAACAATGCAGTGGGAAAGCTCCTCTTAGTATTGAATTGAATTGAAGCACATTTCAGCAAGTGGGAAGCATTGATTTTATGGATACTGATTGAACCATCATGTGCGTCTTGTCAGAAAATTGGTCACGGCTAGAGAAGAGGAAATGTGCAAAAGGATTTGGGAAAGAGCACCTGACAGGTTCAGCTGCACCTGCTTCCTCATCTGTGAATGCAGAGTATTTCATTTTTATTCTGTTCTTCCTCCAAGGAGTTCTGGAAAGTCTACAGGCTCGCGCTCTCTCTCTCTCTCTCTCGCTCCAAACATATCAAAGTGAAACAAAGAGACAAACTTTAGATCTTGAAGCAAAACTCAATCAGTCTTTATTTCAGCGTTGAGCAGTTTGCAGGGTGCTAGAGGGAAATGGTCAGTTACAAATTTCTAGCACAAGAATCACAGAGCTTTGTTTTGAGTTTTTAAGGAGTTCTTTCTCTTCGGAACTGGCTTCTTTTGAGCACAGCATTCTCTATAATTAGCAAAGCACATGGTTTATCCATTTGGAATACATGTGATCATTTGGTACAGCAAACAAACATTTCTCAGCATATAATTTGCAACTTTAGCATAACTTTTTGTAACTTCTGGTAAGACACAGGATATACATGAGTCAAAGGTTATTTTTGTAGGCAGTTAGTGTTTTGCCTGAGCTAGCTTGACTGCTTCTTAACAGAGTTTTAAAATGCTTAATACTTCTACTTGCTTCAGCTTGTGCTGGGAGAAGGGAGAAGGTTTGATTAAGGCATATTGATTTGTTTAATTATATTGCTTTAATCAACATACCAAAGCATAAGCGCCCTGCTCTCAAGACCAGTTGTTTGCATTGCTCCACCTAGTGCATTCCCTCACCCAACCTACCATTCTATTTGGAAAACAGACTAATTTGTGACATATTTTCCATATATAGACTGAGGGCTTGTTTTGAGAACAGGAGCAATTGTAGTTCAGAAAAAAACTGGCAGCTTACTTCCCCCACCCCACCCCACCCCCACCCCCATTCCTTGCAGCAGTGATCCATATTTCTTACCTGCACAGGTTTCCTCACTCAGACTTTCTGATGATGGCTCAAAGCACATTTTTCATTATCCCAATTACGCTTGTGTTTCATGAAGGGGGGAAAACTCCTCCTCTTACAGTGAGTAGAGCAGGTGCTTAAAGGGTATAAGACGGTGATTCCTAACCTTTTTAGCACCTGGACCAACTTTTTAGGTAAGACAACCTGTCGGGACCCCCCCCCCCCCAAGACCAGATGGGGGGGTCATTAATCAATCAAAGTATTTATATACCACTTTTCAAAACAAAGTTCACAAAGTGGTTCACAGGCTACTAATACAAATAAAGTTAAATGGCTCCCTGTCCCAAAAGGGCTCACAATCTAAAAAAAAAAATGCAGACCACCACCAGCAACAGCCACGAGAAAAGACACTGCACAGGAGTGAAGAGGGACAATTACTCTCCCCTGCTAAATATAAGAGGAACACTACTTGGAAAGTGCCTCTTGCCCAGTTAGCAGGGGTTGTGACATCACTGTGCCTGCAAAATATATATAACTACCGTAGATTACCAAATGCAACAGTTTGTTTTCAGGAATGTGGCAACACCTTGACACTTCTTCAAAAACCTATTTCTCTGTTTGGGGGTTCCCTGAACATGTTGCACAAACGCAACTATGGCAGTAAATGGGGTCTCTATGACCCCCTGACATTCCGTTCATGCCCCCGCCCCGGATACATGTATCTCGGATATAAGAGATAACATCACGCAATCTTGACAAATGTCCACCCTAAGTTGTCCAGTACTTTATAAAGCACCCTATTATTTGCACAATAACAAGTGTAAGGCTAAAGAGGGGCATCTAACCTGTTACACGTCCTGTCTCCAGAATACACCGTTTGAATCTCCAGGTGGAACTCTGGCTACCCCACTGGCTCAGAATCTGAGAGAAAAAGCTGCAGCCTTCTTATGCAGACTGAGAGGGTAGACTGTTCTCCAAGGCACCCAAGCCTGGGTCTTGCAGTTGCTCCACACACATCCTCATGAGGACTAAGAGACTGAGAAAAGAGTGGTACCAAGTCAAGAAATCCAATCAGAAGTGGGAAGGACCGACATAGAAGTGCTACCACATGAGGAGGCAGGGAAACCAAAATGCCAATTTTTACTGGTCCTTGTTCCAGCCATAAACCCTAACCGGCTTTCAATTGTGGTTCTCATCATGACTCTTAATTCCACAGAATCTTCCAGGCCTCGATGCTGGAAAGTCCTGCTGTGGGTGTTGATGGCAGCCAGCCTTCTTCTGAACGTGGCCCTGATGGCTCTCCTCATAGGTGGGTGTCTGACGTGTCTTAACAGAACAACCTGGCTGCCAGCTTTCCTCCCTGCCCTTGCTCCTGTGCCTGTGATGGTAGGCTGCTTGGTGCCTGGAAATGTATCCCTTGAAGCTTTGCCCCAGCAATTTATTCCCTACAGCTTCACCTGTTGCATTTCAGGCTGTTAAGCTGATGTCACAAGGTGAAAGGAGGGGCTTCAGCTGAGTGGCAGAACACCTGCTTTGCATGCAGAAGCTCCCAATTCAAGTCCTGGCCTCTCTAGGCAGGATTGGGAAAGACCCCTAGCTGAAATAAAACCCCACAGAGCTGCTGTTTCCAATCAGACTGGATGCCCAAGGTTGGATTCAGTATAAGGCAGCTTCTTAAGGCCCGAAAAAAAAATGTGGCAACAATGTTAGTAAACGATAAATAATCTCATTTGACTGAAGTTACCAGGCCAAGAGGCATATATCCGGTAGTGTCATCCGGCAACGAGCTGCCGGAACGCTAGGCGGGACTTACTGCTTGGTTGACAGGCTGTCTGTGACGTGTCACCGCCTGCCCTCCCACCGCGTGGGCTCCCTCCGGTTGGCACACCCCTCTGCTGCTTGTCCAGGCACCCGGC
Organism: Lerista edwardsae; assembly: GCA_029204185.1. Taxonomy (NCBI): domain Eukaryota; kingdom Metazoa; phylum Chordata; class Lepidosauria; order Squamata; family Scincidae; genus Lerista; species Lerista edwardsae. The sequence goes on along the minus strand of JAJKFI010000233.1, from coordinate 514,187 downwards.
GCGCCCCCCAGGCAAGTGGGCACCCCCTCCGAAGCCAGGGGTGCCCGCGCGGCGGGCGGGCAGGTGGCGACACATCACGGACGGGCAGCCAATCAGGCTGTAAGTCCTGCCTAGCGTTCCGGCAGCTCGTTGCCGGATGACACCGCTGCATATATCTTACTGAAGGCCTCAGAACCCTTCCTAAGTTTTCAGTGTTATCGCATTAGTCTACCTATAGTTGCCAAGTTTTGTCTTCTGTTCTTGCACAGTAGCAGGGAGCAGGCCAGCTTTTTTTCTGATAAGTTGGCAACTCTGGTTTGCTCTCACATTAGGAATTTTAATTAGAACTTGAACAGGCTTTCTCACACTTGTAACTCAGGCCCCAATCCTATCCAACATTCCAGCACCAATGCAGCCCTGAGGTTGGGTAACAAATGTTACTTTACCTTGAGGAAGCCTCCGTGACCCTGGATGGAGTGTGTCAGCGCTAGAAAATTGGATAGGATTGGGCCCTCAGTTTTGGCTGGTGGGACAGACAGAAATGTTACAAATAAAAAAATTGAAGGAAATGGGCATAAAACAGACATCCCATCACTGCATCTCGAAGGCAGAGATGTGTCCTTGTGAAACGTGAGAGAGCACAAGAAGGGCAGAAAACAGATTTCGAGTTGATTTTCTGCCTGTTAGGGAACAGTTAACGGCACTGTGCTTTTTTTTTTTCTCAAGTGAAAACTGCGGCAACAAGAGTTGCCAAAGGGCCAGTTGGGAGATCACTTCCAGCAAGAGGATCTCCGATTGAAACTTCTGCTCCAGGCCTTCTTTTGCCCACATTTCTTTCTCACTTGGTTGTGCAACCAGATTCTTATTTGTCTAAGCAGGGAGGAAATGACAGCCAGAAACTGCAGCAGCTTCTCTTACTGCTTTCAAGGTGTGGGAGACAGAGGATGTCTGTGCTGCATCTGAGCGTATTTCGGAAACACAACTCTCAGCTCTTCACCTGAGTGACTTTCTTTTCAGTTTTCCAGCTGCAAAGTTCCTGCCCGCAGAACCAGGCCTGTTCATGTGACTACATTCCAGGTTCCCCAAAAGGTAACTTCAGCTCCTTCTGTTTGTCACCTTCTTGTCTTTAAAGCCACATATAGAAATTAGGTACATGCGGTCACTAGAGGCAGTGCCTCACCTGCCCCAGTGCCTCTCCTGTCCTACGTGTCTGGACACAACTGGAGCTGAGCTCCGTTCATGTACAGAGGCTGTTCTGAGGACCAGGAAGTCCACCCGTGCCTTCCCCAGGCCTCAGAATGCCTTTTAAAGGCATAAAAACGCCACTTCCTGTTTTCCCTGAAAAACCAGAAGTGACCCTTTTTTTACCTTTTGAAAGCATTCTGAGGTACAGGGATGCCGCTGATGGCTTCCCCAGGCCTCAGAACAGCCTCCGGACATGACCAGTCCTATCCAGATGTCTTGTGCCCTTATTGTATCTCCAGATACAACTGGAGTGGTCCTGTTCAGAGATGACCCAGAAGTGCTGTCACTTCTGGGTCACTGGGCTGGTTGTTCACTGTGCCTCACCAGCCCAGTCAGGCGCCACAGGTCCCTGCTATAAATCAACCTAATTCACCTAGCCTACAAAGCAGACGGGAGGTTGTGCTCTTGCAGAAAGGCTCTTACAAGAGCGAACAACATATGAATGAGCCAAATTGCTCTCTCCAATTCAAGATCAGTAACCTATCTGTTAGCAACTCATAACCCAATCCTATCCATAACCTATCCTATCCAATCCTAACTTACTACTACTCAGAAGTAAGTTCCACTGAGTTCAATGGGGCTTACACCCAGGAAAGTGTGTACAGGATTGCAGCCTAGGGGGCCCAATCCTATCCAAAATTCCACTGATAAGGCAACCATAATGTAGCCCTAAGGGAACACATGTTCCCTTACCTTGACTATCCGCACCCATGGCATGACTGGAAAGTTGGCTAGGACTGGGCCCTCAGTTAGTTTGTTGGATGCAGAGTAATCAATAAAATGTCCAGGTTCGGAACCATTCTAGCGATACTAAGAGCGCAATCCTAATCTGGAGCTAGGCCGGCACAGTGAGGCCAGCAAAGTTTGGCTGGCACAAGGGATGGCACATCATAAAGTATGTTTGGACCACTCTCGGAGTCAGAGATATGCCAGCATCCCAAAGATCTGCAGTTAAAGAACTTCCACATAGAATGTAGAGATCTGATGCAGACCTGGATCTGCCACTGAGACACAGTTTTATTATATACCGAGGGGCTGATGAATAAGGAAACAACAAATGATCACACCCCCATGTTTTGGAACTGTAACCTCTGTCCTTTGCCTCTTCATTTCATGAAGTGGGTAGCAACCAAGCCAAAAACCTGCCTTGAGAAGCTGCAACCTCTGTGTTCAGAAATACATAGATGGACTGTAGAATTGTCCCAGGCACAGCTTATCCTGGTGGAAGCACTGAGATAAAAACACTAAAGCAGGAAAAAAATCACCCTTCTGTGCCATTCACAGAGGCAAATGTTTCCTCCTGCTCTGGAAAGAACAGCCTACCATCGGGTGCTCATTCAGCAACACTGAGCCATCAAGCAGACTTCCCAGGCCACAATTCGTCACATATCTTCTCTTCCTTCTATAGCTTACGTGGTCCTGGATCAAAACACTGCTAATCCACGAATTGACCTGTCAAGCGATGGGAAAACTGCAGCATGGGGAGCAACACGGAAGAGCCTTCCCAACAACACAGAGAGATTCGATCCTCGTGTTTGGGTGCTGGGCCGTGAGGGATTCCTCTCGGGTAAACACTGTTGGGAGGTTGAGGTGAAGGGCGATGGACAATGGGCCGTGGGGGTTGCCAGACAGTCTGTGCAGAGAAAAGGAGAGACAGCGTTCAGCACCGAGGCAGGGATCTGGGGGATTGGCGAGTACTGGGAGCTTGGGAACTTTATAGCTTTCACCTCCCCACAAGACACAAAGCTGCACCTTGACAAGAAGCCCCGGAGAATCCGCGTATTGCTAGACTACAAATATGAGCAGGTGGAGTTTTTCAATGTTGAAACCAAAGTTTCAATCTTTCTTTTCAATTCAAGTTCCTTTGGAGGGGAGAAAATTTACCCCTGGTTCCGCGTGTGGGATGGCACCACACTTGTATTGCATCCCTGAGACACTTAAGAACATAAGAAGATCCCCAATGGATCAGGCCAAAGGCCCATCTAGTCCAGCTTCCTGTATCTCACAGTGGCCCACCAGATGCCTCAGGGAGCACATGAGACAGCAAGATGCCTGCATTCTGTTCCACGCCCTTGCACATGCATTCTGAAGTAGCCTACTTCTAATGTAAGGAGGTTGCGCCACCCATCATGGCTTATAGCCCACAATGGACTTTTCCTCTATACTAGAAATCTGCCCAATCTCCTTTTAAAGACACCTAAGCCAGATGCCATCACCATCTCCTGTGGCAAGGAGTTCCATAGATTAATTACACGCTGGGTAAAAACAGTATTTCCTTTTATCCATTCTAACTCACACTCAATTTTAAAGGATGTAGATGTAGGAATTGATATCACAGAGACCTTGCCAGATCTTGCCAGTGCATCTTATGCTGAAGCACTGTAGAAAGGCTGGTACCACCCCATGACCCCAATAATAAGAGGCCTCTGCTGATGGATCAGGAAGGTCACCATGAACTACGTTGTCTGTGGTTGCAGGGGGGGCTCTTGTTGCAAGGAGCAGGGCGTTCTGCAACCTCATTTGTGAGCTTTGAGGAAATATCTTGTTTGTGTAATGGTCTGTCTGACTCAGAGTAAGGGCACTATCCTGCTCTCATTGTAGAGCTGATGCAAAGTGGTTGCATTGGCGCTATGCCATTAGCGCCGATGTGGGTGTCAGCACTACGGTGCTTGGGCTGATGCTACCAGTAGCGTCGGCCCAAGAGCACCGATGGAGAGCCTTCTGTGCACCAGCTGAACTCGGCTGGCACAGGGGAGGTTCTGGGAGGAGGGAGGGCGTAAGTGGGCGGAGGAGGTGTAAGTGGGCGGAGGAGGGGGGTGGGCTGGACCGGGGAGGGAGCATGCTCAGGATGCAGCCATTAGGTGGCATCCAAGCCCTTGTCCCCGTGCCGTGCTGCCTTGGTTCGTGCCAGGCAGCTTCCTTAGATCTTTGCCCGCCGTTCCGAGGAGGCTATTGGAGAGGCAAGAGCCTCCCGTGGTGTAAGGGCACAAATGTGCCCTTGCGCCAGGGAGGCTCCTCAGGCCTTGCAAGTTGCGCTGGATACAGCACAGGCCCGCCAGCCTGCCTGCTCCAGGTCAGCTTATGATTGGGCTGTGGGAGATAGTGCCCCATCCTGCAAGCACTTTCTAGCGACTGCCCACCTTGATGCAGGATACCTTGAGGATCATCTCCTTTCATACGAATCTTCTAAGAGGCTCTGAAAACCTTTTTGTAACACGCTTTTCAGACTGACTTGTCATTGCTGTTCCTTAATTTGAAATTGAACTTGGATTTTTACGACAATTTTATTTATTTAGTTGGTTTTTCCTTTTGATATTTTTTATGACTGATTGTACCGTATTTGTCTTTTGTAAGCTGCCTTGGCAAAACTGTACAGTTTTAACATCAGGATATAACTATATTAAATAAAAGAAACTTGTGTGTAAAAGGAACTTTGGGGGGGCAGAAGGTGTTGTCTGTATTCCTGTCCCTCCTCACCCTGTTTGATGTACGGTGGATGGAAACGTGAGCGAGATGCTGCAACTGACAGCACAAGCCTCAGCACGCCTACTCAGAAGCAAGTCCCATTGTGTTCAATGAGGCTTACTCCTGGGAAAGTGTGTATAGGATTGCAGCCTGAGAAAGTTGTGCAGTGCCGCCCCAAAGAGATCTTTCTAACAAGTTCGTTGCTCCCCAAAGAGATGAAAAACATGGACTGCAATCCTCCCCCAACGTTTAAAAAGGTAAAGGTTTCCCCATGACCAAATGGTCTAGTCATGACCGACTGTAGGGGGCGGTGCTCATCTCCGTTTCTAAGCCTGTAGAGCCGGCGTTTTGTCCAAGGACAAGCTTCCGTGGTCATGTGGCCGGCATGACTCTACGCCGTAGCATACGGAACGCCGTTCCCTTCCCACCGAAGTGGTCCCTATTTATCTACTTGCATTTTAGGTGCTTTCGAACTGCTAGGTTGGCAGGAGCTGGGACAAGCGACGGGAGCTCACTCCGTTGCGCAGTCTTGAACTCCCAACCTTACGGTCGTAAAGCCCAGCAGCAGTGGATTAACCCGCTGCGCCCCCACGCCCCCAACGTTTACCTGGGAGTAAATCCCACTGAACTCAGGGAGTCTTACTTCTGAGGAGACATGTAGACTTGGGTAATACCTGTCCAAGTCCCAGCTGTTCACTGCTTCCCTTAGCCATGAAGATGGGCTGAGAACATGCAGTCTACAATGTTGAATGCAGGCCCTTCCTAAGGTTGCCCTTGCATAGGATTGCCCTGATGGTGGGGAGGGATAACAGCAGCAATTGCATTTTTGTTGTGCTTGTTTCAGTGAAGAAAAAACTGCTCACAGAGAGGTTCAGGCCATTTCATTTTGATCCTAGAAACTTTGCATCAACATCTGTCACAACTCCATATTAAGACTTGGTAGGCAAGTTGTGAAAGCACAAGTCTGGGGCCCATTTTATTGCACGACTTCACTCTTCCCACTTGAATCGGAACTAGTACAAGCATTTGGTTGCAAAAGGGGAAAACCACAACTCTGGGCTGACCAAGGAGGAAGCTTTGTGGCTACATGAACATGTAGCTGTTATTTTTTTCTGAGCCCTGTGGAGGAAATGACACAGTTCTTGCCCAGAGGACTCACAATAAGTAGCTGCCTTTTACTAAAGGCACACTCCTAACCTGGAGTTTGTTATGGAAATTGTGGAAGATTTCCCTAAGGAGTTAGGGAATGGTATCAGCAGTGGCCCCTTGGCTGTCAGCCAGGGATTACAGGGTTAACACCAGGGCCTTTGCCTGCAGCCAGTTCACAGCTGCAGCCAATTGGGAATAACCTTGGGATAAAAGTAGCTCCTGGGAAGAGCAATGGCTGTGTGTGAGTGAATACTGATTTGGAGGGACTGATTGTGTGACTGACTAATGGGCTGGATGGAGGATGGAGATTGCTGTTTGAGTTAAGGTTGTTATTGGAGGCTGTGGGGAATTATTGTGTGGCTGCCATACCCTGGAGCCACTAACTGGAGGAGGAAGGAGGGCAGGTGTGGCTGACGGGCAAGTTGGCTGCTTTTTGCCTTTGCTGGGTGGTTATGCATAGGGTGTTTTGATCTGTTGGAGAGTAACAGGGAAGCTAATTAGTCTGTGGACATAAGTCTGCAAAAAGGGGATTCGGCAGAACAGAGTTAGGCCGGCACAGTTACGCCAGCAAAATCTGACTGGCGCAAGGGCCACCATAAAGCATGTTTGGACTATTCTCAGAGTCAGGGAGGCCTCTCTGATTCTGAGAGTGGTCCAAACATACTTTATGGGGTCCCTTGTGCTGGCCAAACTTTGCTGGCATAACTGTGCCGGCCTCACTCCAGGTTAGGACTGTGCTCTGAGTCAGGCCAGTAGCCCATAATGGGGTTGTCACTGACTATTTGCTCTCCTGCATGCAATTCAAGTACATTAACTAATGCCAACCTCAGTTTCAGTTGCTAGACATCTACTGGCACCAGGGTAGTAATGTGTATTTTCACTAACACTACTAGACATCCTGCTTGATTAGAAGGAATATCTTCCATTCACATCCAAATTATCCATTACTCCAAACACACAAAGCTACACATTAACGCTCTGCACATATAAGCAACCCCCCAAAATCCTCAAATACTAAGGGAATTGACGAGTAAAGGGACACTCCTTGAGTGCCCATCAAGACTGCTCACAAAGTCACTTCTTAAGTGTCCATCCCAATGGCCCACTTGGTCACTCCCTGAGTGTCCACCACCCTGCACACAGAACTGCTGCCCCATGGACCCTACAACTGGAATAGGTAACTATACCTGGCGCTTTGATTCTTACTTCTCTAACTCTCCCCCCCCCACTTGCTCTACCCTCCTTGTCTCTCGTGCTAGCAACTTGGGGTAAAAGAGCAGGGACTCCTACAAACCCTTCCCTACAACCCCGTTTTCCTGATTTTTATCGGATGCACCAAACACACTTTCCTTACACTGCACTCACCCCAATAGGTACACTCTGATCAAGGTCTTATACTAGTTTATTAAGAGCGCAATCCTCTATCTGCGTTGTGCTGGTGCTATGCTCTTGTGCCAGTCCAGCGCTGTCGCAAACGTGCCATTAAGCGCATCAGCACCGGCAGTATGGCGCTGGACTGGCGCAAGCAGCAGCACCAATGCCCAGGCGCCGCCATGACCATCAGCAGTGGTGGCCTTGTGCCGGTCGAGCGTCGGCAGTGCTCAGTCAGCGCAGGGCCTCGCCAAGAGCATTCCAGGGGCATGCTGGCGGCCAGAGGCATAACTAGGGTTTGGCAGCAGGGGGCACGAGCCCTGGGGCTCCATAAGGTGGGGGGCACAGTTGGCATGGCACCCCGCCCCCTGCCCGCAAATTTGTGACCTCCCATGCCCTGAGCCGGGAGGCGTGCCGGTGTCTCCCCTCCCAGCCTGCCGCTCGAGTACTTAAAGTGCCCGAGTGGCAGCCCTGGGGAAGGAAGCTGCCACCGTGCCCCCCGGCTCTGCAAACCGCGGGGGTGCCTTAAATTTGCCGGCTTTTCCTGGCTGCCATGGCACTGGCACTTGCCCTGTTGCCCTCAATTATGTGGTTGGCGCTGCCTCCTCTCCCCACCCCTTGCGGCCTCCTCCTCCTGTCTCCCCCCTCCTCTGAGGCGCGGGTGGACCACTCGGAGTGGTAGAAGCTGCTGTTGCTTGGGGAACCGCCGCTGCCGCCTCCTCAGCGCCTCACTCGCCACCCAGCTGCCATTTTTGCCCTGATGCCTCGCCTCCCTCCCCTTCCCCTGGGCTGCCCGGTATATGAGTTATTTATTTATAACCACGAGCCCACCATGTCCATGACGGCCCAGAGGCGCCTCATGCAGGATTTCAAGAGGTAAGGCGGGATGGGACGGCCGGCAGAGCTGGCTGCATTTCCCTGGCTGGGTCTGGTGTGTGTGTGTGTGTGTGTGTTGGCTCTGCAGACACATGGCAGCAGAAGCCACACCCCGCAACGTCATGACATTGTGACATCATGACATTGCGTGCAGGGGGGCGCAATTTCATTGCATGCCACGGGCGCAATTTTGTCTAGATACGCCCCTGCCAGTGGCGTAACAGGGCGGCACAGTGGGTGGCGACGGAGACAGTGATGTAGGATGGCTGTAGTGCCAAATCCTAAAGCCTGTCCATGGCCAGGGCAGCCCTGATTCAGGCCGCTCCTGTGCACGTTGACCTGCGCCTGCCAAAAAGCAGCCGCAGATCAGAGTAGCCCCATAGGGATGGCTGGGGCTTAGGCGGGTGCAAAGGGAAAACCCTGGTCCTGCACCTTGCTGCTGCCGCCGCCTCCTAATGGGCTTTAGGATACCGCCCTGTTATGTCGGTGTTAGGACTCCAGATAAATGTGGCAAAAAGCCTGGAGCCTCCTTACATTACTAGTAGGCTACTTCAGAGTACCGGGTGCAAGGAAGTGGCAACAGGATGCAAGCGTCTTGTTGTCTTGTGCGCTCCCTGAGGCATTTGGTGGGCCGCTGTGAGATACAGGAAGCTGGACTAGATGGGCCTTTGGCCTGATCCAGCAGGGCTCTTCTTATGTTCTTATGAGCCCTGGGTAAATATTCTCTGTGAAAACTCCTATGACAGGAGCAGCTAATTGTGAAACACCTGTGAGAAGAAGAAGCCACGTTCCTTGATTAAGGCCAGCTGGGGGAGATCTGGGGCCGCAACAACCAGAGCTCTGATTGGTGTAAATACTTCTGGGGGAAGTATTTAAGGGCTTGCCTCATCTCCTATCCTTGTGGGTTGGAAAAGCAAGGAATGCTGGAGGAGCTGCTCGGCAGCGTGTGAACTGTAAGACCTTGCCTGAACTGTAAACTGCTTCCTATCTGTGATGCCTGATTCCTGGACTGTGTATTGACTACAAGACTGCCTGCTCCTATAAACACAATAGAATACTCTTACTACTGTACGCAATGTCTGGCTTGCCTTGTTCCTTCACGTCTGGTTCACCAGTAGGGGGCGCAGCTTCACTCGCCCTGACAATCAGCCTTACTTAGGCTTGGGCTGTAAGCAGTGATGTCATGCACCCACTACGCACCACTACACGAGTACCGGTTGCTAGAAGTTGAGCTGGCCCTGCCCACTTGAAGCTGGCCCCTGCTATTTAACCAGGGAACAGTTGAAGCAAAATATGTATATACACATCTCTAGAAAGCAAAGCAATAGAAGTTAAATCAACACTAAACACAAGCTGAAGTTATTACAAACATGATCACATCCATGGCAACAATCATGACATCACTTCTGGCTTATGACGTCACTTCCGGTGGGCGGACCCCGACAAGTGCCAGTCAAAAGTGAGTACCTGTTCCTAAATCATTTGGATGACACCACTGGCTGTAAGTCTTTTGAGTATCCATTTGTATCTTTCCCTTAATAAAGCCACAATTTTATTAGAAGTATTTTGCTCAGTCTCTTCTTAAAAGAAACGGGGAGTTCTACATTATGCTGGCTTGTCATCCAGCCTACGATCCTATGTCTCAACTGAGCTGTCAAATATATTAATTCCCCTAACCTCAGCTCTTTTTGGTAACATTGGATGCTGCTTCTGTTTAGCAGATCTGCACAACGCGCAGTTCTGGTGTGATGTAGGTAGTTGTCAAGGACGCATTACCTTGCCCCATTCCTGAGCATCACTGTTTCTTTCAGTGGAACCGGTTTAATGGGATTGGGTTGTGATGACATCAGGGGCAATTGAGCAAGGCTAATTAGCACCAGATTATTATTTTTTTGGCGGGGGGGGGGGGGGGAGCTTTCTCTTTGTCGATGCTCAAACAGTCTAAGAAACTTCCCCTTCTGAGGATTTGAAGCTGATCTTTCCAGAATCAGCTCAGTAGCAAAGCCTGATTCTCTTTTGATACCTTTGAAAGGAGACCAGAAGAAAGATCCTGAACAATGGAAGATGAAGATGGTTATATGGAAATACAAGCAAGAAGGAATACCTTCCAGGACGCCAGCCGAAAGCCAGATCAAGGTATTGGTGCCTGTTTTCCTGTGGCCTGAGCTGCCTGGCATGGGGTTCACTCTGAAGAATTCCAGATGAGGATGTCTTAATTTGCTGTTTTCAAGGGAGCTAGTCTGATTGATGGCTTGCATGTTGGGTAGAGGCTGGTGAGATTTGAATGCAAATTTCCATAAAGCAAACTGACTGACCTTTGGGATAGCCACTCTGTCTGGGCCTAGCCTACCAACTCCAGGGTTGTTGTGAAGTTGAAAGGGGCAACAGTTCATGTTGTCCTGAGCCAATGTTGTCTCAGGAATTCTAGGAGATGCTGGTTTCCACCCTCCCTCCAGAAGGATAGGCTGCGCCTGTCAAATTCCCCTTTTCTCCACAAAGTAATATGAATGCTGTCCTTTTTTGCATCATTGCCTTAAGGAGACAAAGGTAGACATGCATGATAACAAGTAAATCAGGTGTGTGCAGTTGCCTTAATGTTGAAGAGTGGGAGCACTAATGTTGAGTGAGAGCTGGAAATCATTTTCCCCGTAATCATTTTTGTCGCTCTCTTCTGCACCTTTTCCAGCTCCACTATGTCCTTTTTGAGGTGCGGCTACCAGGACACAATATTCCAGGTATGGCCTTACCATCGATTTGTACAATGGCATGATAATATTGGCTGTTTTATTCTCAACCCCTCTTTTAATTACCCCAAGCATGGAATTGGCCTTCTTAATTGCTGCCGCACACTGGGTCGATACCTTCATTGAATTGTCCACCAGCACCCCAAGATCTCTCTCTTGAGCTGTCACAGACAGCTCAGAACCCATTAGCCTATAGGTGAAGTTTTGGTTTTTTGCCCCAATGTGCATCACTTTACACTTGTTTATGTTGACTCGAATGCAGCCCCTGCCTGCCTAAACTTGAAGGACTTTGCACTAAGCAGCAGTGCCTGCTCAGGATCCTCATTTGACCCCTTTGAAGCAGGTAGACCAGCAGATGATGCCATTCAAAGCCTTACCTGCGGATTCTGTGCCTTTACTAGCAGCTTGATCAATTCAAGGCCAGTTTTTGTCCCCGGTCAGTTGGCCACACAAGCACCTTGTTCCAACAAAACCACGTTTTCAAAATGGTTTCAAAGATTTAATAAAGGACAGAGACTTATCACGGACAGATAAAAGAAAATTGGGACTGTCTTTGGTAAATAGGGATGCATGAAACTATTTGGTTAAACAATTGCATAAAAGGAAGTACCGTTTGTTTGTCTGAACTTTGTAGGCTGCTTCTGTTTAGCAGACCTGCGCAACACCCAGTTCTGGTGATGCACATCACCCCCGTGATGTATGTAGTCCTCAAGCAGGAAGGAAGGACGCATTACTTTGCCCCACTCATGTGCATCACTTTTTCTTTCAGTGAAATGGGTTTAATGGGATTGGGTTGAGATGACATCGGTGGCAATTGAGCAAGGCTAATTTGCACGAGATTTTGGGGGGGTGGTGGGAGGCGGAGCTTTTTCTTGCCCAACATTTACATAACTTTGTTAACGCTCAGTCTAAGAAACTTCCCCTTTTGAGGATTTAAAGCTGATCTTTCTAGAGTCAGCTCAGTAGCAAAGCCTGATTCTCTTTTGATCCCTTTGAAAGTTGACCCGGAGAAAGATCTTGAACAATGGAAGATGAAGATGGTTATATGGGAATACAAGCAAGAAGGAATACCTATCAGGACGCCAGCTCAAAGCCAGATCAAGGTATTGTTGTATGTTTTCCTGTGGCCTGAGCTGCCACAGGAAATAATTCCACTCTGAAGAATTCCAGATGAGGATGCCTAAATTTCTTACTGGATTTGCTGTTATCAAGGGTACAAAGTTTGTACAAAGTTTGGTGTATGGCTTGCATGTTGGGTAGAGACTGGTGAGATTTATGTTATGGAAATTTGTCCACAAGGCTAACTGACTGGCCTTTGGGATAGCCACTCTGTCTGACCCTAACCTACCTGACAGGGTTGTTGTGAAGTGGAAAGGTGGCAACAGTGCACAGTTGTCCTGAGCCAACATTCCCCCAGGAATTCTAGGAGGTGCCAGTTTCCACCCTCCCTCCAGAAGGATAGGCTGTGCCTGTCAAATTTCCCTTTTTTCCACATTGTTAAAGGAATATGAATGCTGTCCTTTTTGCACCCGATTGCCCTAAGGAGACAAACATATGTGTGAAGTTGCCTTAAAGCTGAGAGCACTGATCCACCTGGCTCAGTGATACCTATTCTGTCTACCTGCAGCTCCCTGGAGTTTCAGGCAGGGGTCTTCCCCAGCCCTAACCGAAAGTGCCAAGGATGGAAACTGGGATTAACACAGTGATGGGATCAGCTAATGACTCAGGGGAACACTGGGCGGGCAGCAGGAAGGCTGAGCGGGACTTCTGGATGATTGACCGTCCGTCCGGGTCCGCTGCCCGCCGCCCAGGCTGACCCCAGGTGGTGTGCCCCGGCGCTGCATGCCCTGGCACCCGGGGGCCCCCACCCGTCCCCCCCGGCGAGCGGGCGCCCCCTCCGAGGCCAGGGCAGCCCGTGTGGCGGGCGGGCAGGTGGTGGGCCTGCATGGACGGGCTGTCAATCACCCGGAAGTCCCGCCCAGCCTTCCTGCTGCCTGCCCAGTGTTCCCCCGAGTCGTTAGCTGATCCCATCACTGGATTAACATATAAAGCTGGTGGGTTTACCCTGAGCTACAGACTCATCCCCTTGGCACCTGCTCTGCCCACTTAAAGATGGATGATCCATCCTGGATCTCTCCTAAGTTTCAACCAATATTATTCAACTAGTGGGTCGCAACCAGCGGTGTTATGCGGCCGGAACGCTGGGCGGGACATCCGGGTGATCGACAGCCCGCCCGTTGCGTTCCCCAGCGTTACGCCATTTGCGTAACCAATTACACCACTGGAGTACGGTACGCAAACGGCGTAACGCTGGGGAACGCAACGGGCGGGCTGTCGATCACCCAGATGTCCCGCCCAGCGTTCCGGCCGCATAACACCGCTGGTCGCAACCTGATGTCAGGTGGGTCGCTGAAAGCTGGGAGCAGCCATCTTGGAAACTGCAGCCCTTACTCTTTTATATCCCTGCAGACCTTACTCTTGTTATATTCATTTTGTGAGTGACAATAGTTTGAATTTTCAAATGAGGGTTTTTTAAAATGTTGTTTCGTTCAGTGCTTTTACATGATATTTTGTCCTCATCTTGCTTTCTGTCAGGGATGATGTTTCATGGTTGTGCAGTTGCTGCAGTCCAAGAATGCCAACTTGCATTTCTGGAGTGTCATTTTATTGTGTTACAATGACAGCACTTCCTGCTTGCTGATGTCACTTCCAGGTTACTGACACCACTTCCTGTGTGTCCCGACACGAGTGCTATTCTAAAAAGTGTGTCTTGGTCTAAAAAGTTTGAATACCACTGCATTAAACTATTGAACAAGGGGCGGGACTAAATGACTGCCAATCTCCCTTCCAACTCTAGTGTTCTGTGATTCTACAGTGACTTACAGTATGCTAAAACTGCAGAGTGTTTTGTGGTCACTTAACACAGTGGTTCTCCAACGTTTTAGCACTGGGACCCACTTTTTAGAAAGACAATCTGTCTGGGACTCACCAGAAGTGATATCAAGACCAGAAGTGACATCATTGTAACTCCAGAGCCTGCTGCTTTCCTGAGAATGCAGTAATAAGTTGGGTTACTTCTCAGCCATTTTCCAATAACAAAGTGCATCCGAAAAAGCCTATATACTACCTTGGCACAAACTAAACAACCACACAGCCCTCCCACTTTCCAGCATCCCAACTTCCCACACAGCTGCTTTAGGTGCTTCGCAACCCACCTGAAATTGGCTCGTGACCAACTGGTGGGTCTTGACCCACAGTTTGGGAATCACTGAACACATTTTAAAATGATGTTAGTTTGCTGTTCAGAAAGGGAAAAAAGTGACAAGCAGCTCCCTTACCAAGAAGCTGTCATGTGGATAGCAAAATCAATCAATCAATCAATCAATCAATCAATCAATCAAAAAGATGAAAGTTTTCAGAGTTCTTGCCCTTGGGGAACTTTATCCACTGACGAATTCTTCCACTGCAATCTAAGAGGCCCCTTTGTACTTAACTTTGCAAATATTTCTTCTTTTTTTAGAATTTTATTAATACAACTAAGAGCGCAATCCTATACAATGCTGGCCTTATAAGGCTGACATAGCAGGGCAATATCCTAAGGCCCATTAGGAGGCAGCAGCAGCAACGTCCAAGACCAGGGGAGGTTTTCCCCTTGCACCCACGCAAGCCCCAGTCGCCCCTATGGGCCTGCTCGGATCTGTGCCTGCTGCTTTGCAGGCGCAGAGGAACGTGCACGAGAGCGGCCCGAATCGGGGCTGCCATGGCTGGGGACGGGCGTTAGGATTTGGCACTATGGCCATCCTGCGTCACAACCACTATCTCCACCCACTGCACCGCCCAGTTATGCCCCAGAACGCCTCTGGAACGCCCTCGCGGAGGCCCTGTGCTGACCAAGCACCGCCAATGCTGGACTGGCGCATGGCCAGACTGCTGCTCACACCGGCCCAGCGCCACAGTGCCGACGCGGACACGCTTTATGGCACGTTTGCGACAGCATTTGGTCAGCGCAGGAGCTTAGTGCTGGAGCAAGCAGGGTATAGGATTGCACTGTAAAACAGACAAACAACTATACAGAAACATCTAAATTTCTTACATCGCCTACAAAATACTGTATTAATCATTGCTCATATTAAAAGTGTCTCTTAGCCAGTGGTGTCATTCAAATGGTTTAGGAACAGGAACTCACTTTTGATTGGCACTTGTCGGGAACCCGGAACCAGCCACGGAGCCCGTTAGGATCCGGAACGCCCGTTCTGGTCCGTTCCCCCTGAATGACATCACTGCTCTTAGCCTATTATTAATTTATTTAATATTCTTACTTTTTAATCTCCTTGTAATTTACTTTGGTCCCCAGCAAAGTGTTATGAGTCTAAGAGCGCAATCCTAAACTGGAGTTAGGCCAGCATAAGCTAAAGCAGCAAAGGTTGGCCAGCACAAGGGCCACCATAAAGCGTGTTTGGACTACTCTTGGCGTCAGGGAGGATGGCGCACGTCTGTGTGCTGGCCTCTTGGACTTCGACAGTGGTCCAAACACACTTTATGGTGGCCCTTGTGCTGGCCAAACTTTGCTGGCTTAGTTTATGCCGGCCTATCTCAGTTGAGGATTGCACCCTAAATCAACAACCTATTCATCAAGTCCATAGTTCTTTGCACTAATATTTCCCTTCTCACGCAAGAAGTCAATAAGTGGTCAATAAGTGGTTTCCAGTTATTCATAAATGACTTTACAGACTTCTTCTCTTTATTGATTTCTATCAGTCGCTGTTCCAGTCTCAACCCCGAAACAGCTTTGAATTGTGGTTCTCACCATGACACTTAATTCCACAGAATCTTGCAAGCCTCGATGCTGGAAAGTCCTGCTGTGGGTGTTGATGGCAGCAAGTCTTCTTCTGAACGTGGTCCTAATGGCTCTCCTCATAGGTGGGTGTCTGTGTGTCTTAACAGAACAACCTGGCTGCCAGCTTTCCTCCCTGCCCTTGCTCCTGTGCCTGCGATGGTAGGCTGCTTGGTGCCTGGAAATGTATCCATTGAACTTTTGCCCAGCAATTTATTCCCATGCTAGCTAAAGCTTCACCTGTTGCATTTTGGGCTGTCAAGCTGATGCCAAAGGGACAAGGCTGAAAGGAGGGACTGTAGCTCAGTGGCAGAACACCTGCTTTGCATGCAGAAGCTCCCAATTCAATTCCTGGCCAATCTAGGCAGGATTGGGAAAGACCTCTGGCTGAAACCCCACAGAGCTGCTGTTTCCAATCAGATTACCAAATGCAGGCATCTTGTTGTCTTGTGTGCTTCTTGAGGCACTTGGTGGGCCACGGTGAGATACAGGAAACTGGACTTGATGGGCCTTGGCCTGATCCAGCAGGGCTGTTCTTATCGATTGGATGCCCAAGGTTAGATTCAGTATAAGGCAGTTTCCTAAGGCCAGAAAAAAATGCGGCAGCACTGTTAGTAAATGATAAATAATCTCATTTGAAGTTACCAGGCCAAGAGGAATATATTTTATTGAAAGCCTCAGACCAGTGATGGGATCAGCTAACGACTCGGGGGAACGCTGGGCGGGCAGCAGGAAGGCTGGGCGGGACTTCCGGGTGATTGACAGCCCGTCCGTCCGGGTCCACCACCCGCCCGCTGCGCGTCCTGGCACCCGGGGGCCCCCACCTGCCCCCCCAGCGAGCAGATGCCCCCTCCAAGGCGAGGGCAGCCTGTGCGGCGGGCGGGCGGGCGGGCGGGCGGGCGGGCGGGCGGGCGGGCGGGCGGGCAGGCGGCGGACCCGGACGGATGGGCTGTCAATCACCTGGAAGTCCCGCCCACCCTTCCTGCTGCCCGCCCAGCGTTCCCCCGAGTTGTTAGCTGATTCCATCACTGCTCAGAACTCTTCTTAGGTTTTCAGTGATATCACATCAGTCCACCTATGGGTGCCAAGTTTTGTCTTCTCTTTTTGCACAGTAGCAGGCAACAGGCTGGCTTTTTTCTGATGGCAACTCTGGTTTGCTCTCACATTAACATTTTTATTTAGAATTTGAACAGGCTTTCTCAGACTTGTAACTCAGGGCCCAATCCTATCCAACTTTCCAGCACCACTGCAGCCCCGAGGTAGGGTAACAAACATTCCTTTACCTTTTGAGGAGGCCTCCGTGACTCCGGATGCAGTGCATCAGCACTAGAAAATTGGATAGGATTGGGCCCTCAGTTTTTTACCTGGTTTATTTTTTAAAATGTAATTTTTCCTGTTTCTAAATATTCTGATTTTATAAGTTGGTGCTTGTTATTGGCGTAACTGATCCGGGCTTGTACAGCCAACATGGTTGGTGGGACAGGCAGAAATGTTGCACATAAAAATATTGAAGGAAATGAGGCACAAAACAGACACCCCATCTCGAAGGCAGAGATGTGTCCTTGTGAAACGTGAGAGAGCACAAGAAGGGCAGAAAACAGATTTCGAGTTGATTTTCTGCCTGTTAGGGGACAGTTAATGGCACTGTGCTTTTTTTTGTTTTAAGCGAAAACTGCGGCAACAAGAGTTGCCAAAGGGCCAGTTGGGAGATCACTTCCAGCAAGAGGGTCTCCAATTGAAACTTCTGCTCCGGGTCTTCTTTTGCCCACATTTCTTTCTCACTTGGTTGTGCAACCAGATTCTCATTTGGCTAAGCAGGGAGGAAACGACAGCCAGAAACTGCAGCAGCTTCTCTTCCTGCTTTCAAGGTGTGGGAGACAGAGGATGTCCATGCTGCATCTGAACGTCTTTCAGAAACGCAACTCTCAGCTCTTCACCTGAGCGACTTTCTTTTCAGTTTTCCAGCTGCAAAGTTCCTGCCCGCAGAACCAGGCCTGTTCATGTGACTGGATCCCAGGTTCCTCAAAAGGTAACTTCAGCTCCTTCTGTGTCACCTTCTTGACTAAAAGCCACAGGCGCTTCTACAAACCAGTGCCTCACCTGCCCCAGGTGTCTGGACACAACTGGAGCTGAGCTCTGGTCATGTCCGGAAGCTATTCTGAGGCCCCAGAAGGCCACCCTTGATTTTTCCAGGCCTTTTAAAGGCACAAAAACATCACTTCCTGTTTTCCTTGAAAACCCGGAAGTGCCTTTTTTTTGGCCTTTTGAATGCATTCTGAGGTACAGGGATGCTGCAGGTGGCCACCCCAGACCCCAGAACAACCTCCTGTCCAGATATCTTGTGCCCTTACTCTATCTGGAGACCTCACCACTGGAGTGGTCCTGTTCAGAAGTGACATCACTTCCAGGTCACTGGGCTAGTTGTCGCCGTGCCTCACCAGCCCAATCAGTCACCACATGTCCCTGCTACAAATCATCCTAATTCACCTAGCCTACAAAGCAGAGTGGAGGTTGTAGTGCTCTTGTAGAACATAGTACAGAGCAAGCAAAATATGAATGAGCCCAATTACTCTCTCCAGTTCAAGATCACTAGCCTATCTGTTAGCAACTCACAACCCAATCCTATCTACTCAGTTCCACCGAGTTCAATGGGACTAACTCCCAGGAAAGTGTGTACAGGATTGCAGCCTAGGGGGCCCAATCCTTTTCAACCTTCCACTGCTAAGGCAATCACAATGTAGCCCTGAGGTAAGGGAACAAATGAGGAGGCCACCATGACTGTCCCTGCCCACCGCAAGACTCAGTGCAGGCCAGGTTGGCACGGCTGGATCAGCACTGGGAAGTTAGACAGGATTGGGCCCTCTGTTAGTTTGCTGGATACAGAGAGTCATCAACACAATGGTGCAGAACCATTCTAGCGACCTAAATCAGCCGTTTACACATACATCAATAGATGTGTATACAAATTTACACATATAGGATCTTTACACATTTGGGTGATTTTACTGCAACGAACTGGAGGCGCAAAGCAGTTAGCAGTGAGCCTTTGGCTTCTTCAGTATGTCATCAGGCTAGATAGTAGGTAAAAGGTCTGGGTGGGAGCAGAGGGGAAAATGGGGCAGAGGAGAATATGTTTCAAGCGTCCCAATAATCTGCAGTTTAAAGAAACAGAACGTAGAATGTAGAGGGGATTGTGCAGACCGGGCTCTGCCTCTGACTGACCAGTCAGTTTCATTACACACTGAAGGGGTTGAAGGAACCAGGAAACAACAGATGATCACACACCCCATATTGCGGACCTGTAAACTCTGTTTTTTCCTTCTTCATTCCATGAAGGGGAGCATCCCAACTGAAAACACATACATCTGCCCAGAGAAGTTGCAGCCCCTAGGTTGGGAAATATATAGAGGGATTGTAGAATTGTACAAAGTGAGAATTGTCCCAGGCACAGCGTGTCCTGTTGGAAGCACTGAGATAAAATGCTAAAGCAGGAAAAATTCACCCTTGTGTGCCATTTTAGAGAGGCAAATGTTTCCTCCTGCTCTGGAAAGAACAGCCTACCATCGGGTGCTCATTCAGCAACACTGAGCCATCAAGCAGACTCCCCAGGCCACAATTCGTCACGTATCTTCTCTTCCTTCTATAGCTCACGTGGTCCTGGATCAAAACACTGCTAATCCACGAATTGACCTGTCAAGCGATGGGAAAACTGCTGCATGGGGAGCAACAGCGAAGATCCTTCCCAACAACTCAGAGAGATTTGATGCTCGTGTTTGGGTGCTGGGCCATGAGGGATTCCTCTCAGATAAACACTGTTGGGAGGTTGAGGTGAAGGGCAATGGAGAATGGGCCGTGGGGGTTGCCAGACAGTCTGTGCAGAGAAAAGGAGAGACAGCGTTCAGCACCGAGGCAGGGATCTGGGGGATTGGCGAGTACGAGGGGCTTGGGAACTTTATAGCGTTCACCTCCCCACACACAAAGCTGCCCCTTGCCAAGAGGCCCCGGAGAATCCGCGTATCGCTAGACTGCGAACACGAGCAGGTGGAGTTTTTCAATGCTGAAACCAAAGTTTCAATCTTTCTTTTCCGTTCAAGTGCCTTTCGAGGGGAGAAAATTTACCCCTGGCTCCGCGTGTGGGAAGGAACCACACTTGTAATGCACCCCTGAGACACAGGAATTGATACCGGAGAGACCTTGCCAGTGTATCTTGTGCTGTAGAGAGGTATTGCCCTGTGTATCGTCCTGTGTATTGCCCCTGTAGAAAGGCTGGTACCACCCCATGACCCCAATAATAAGAGGCCTCTGCTGATGGATCAGGAAGGGAACCATGAACCACATTGTCTGTAGTTGCAGGGGGCTCTTGTTGCAAGGAAAGCCCAGGAGCAAGGTGTCCTGTAACTTCACTTGTGAGCTTTTGGGAAATATTCTTTTTGTATAATGATCTGTCTGATTCAGAGTAGGATATACAGGCGTAGGGCCCCATCCTGCAAGCACTTTCTAGCAACTGCCCACCTTGCTGCAGGATATCTTGAGGACAGTGGTGTCATTCAAATGATTTAAGAACAGGAACTCACTTTTGATTGGCACTTGTCAGGAACCCGGAACCAGCCACGGAGGATCCGGAACGCCCGTTCTGGTCCGTTCTCCCTGAATGACATCACTCCCTTCGCCCCCCTAGGAATCCGGAGTCGCTCCCTTTAACCCTCTGAGTGCCGGCCAACCAAGAAGAAAAGCTCTTTGCAGAGGAATTGGGAGGGGGGAGGAGGGAGAGTGAAGTGGGCGGAGTCAGCCCTAATTTTAACTAGTGGAACTGAGTTCCCCCACGTTCCCCCTGCATGACATCACTGCTTGAGGATCACCTCCTTTCATATGAATCTTCTAAGAGGTTTACCTTTTTGTAAAATGTTTTACAGAATGATGTCATTGCTGTTCCTTAATTTGACATTGAACTTGGATTTTACAACTATTTTATTTATTTGTTTAGCTTTTCTTTTTGACATTTTTATGACTGTTTTTGTCTTGTGTATTTGTCTTGTGTAAGCTGCTTTGGCAAAACTGTACAGTTTTAACATCAGGATATATTAAATAAAAGAAACTTGTGTATAAAAGAAACTTTGGTGAGCAGAAGGTGTTGTCTGTATTCCTGTCCCTCCACACCCTATTTGCTGTACGGTTGATGGAAACATGAGCTCCATGCAGCAATTGACAGCACAAGCCTAGCATGCCTACTCAGAAGCAAGTCCCATCGTGTTCAATGAGGCTTACTCCTGGGAAAGTGTGTATAGGATTGCAGCCTGAGAAAGTTGTGCAGTGCCTCCCCAAAGAGACCTTTCTAGAAGTTCACTGCTCCCCAAGGAGGGGAGCGGCAAAGAACATGGACTACAATCCTCTCCAAATGTTTACATGGGAGTAAATCCCACTGAACTCCATGAGTCTTACTTCTGAGGAGACATTTAGACTTGGGTAACCCCTGTTGAAATCCCAGCTGTTCACCACTTCCCTGGGCCTTGAAGACAGGCTGAGAACATGCAGCCCAAAATGTTGAATGCAGGCCCTTCCTAAGGTTGCCCTTGGATAGGATTGCCCTGATGGTGGGGAGGGATAAGAGCAGCAGTTGCATTTTTGTTGTCCTTGTTTCAGTGAAGGAACTGCTGCCCACAGAGAGCTTCAGGCCATTTCATTTCGATCCTAGAGACTTTGCATCAACATCCCTCACAACTCCACATTAAGGCTTGGTAGGCAAGTTGTGAATGCCCAAGTCTGGGGCGCATTTTATTGCACGACTTCACTCTTCCCACTTGATTCAGAATGAGTGTATTGAAAAAGGCAGGAGATATCTAGGGAATGGTATCAGCAGTGGCCCCTTGTCCCAGATAAGCCAGGAAGTATAGGGTTAATCCCAGAACTCCTGCAGGAGGAACACAGCTGTAGGCTGATGAGGGCTCTGGCTATGAAGGGAGGTTAGCACAGGTGCAGATGGATGTGGCTGATGGTAGAGCCTGCCCAACAACAGACACTGATTGGCCTGCCTCAGTATAAAGTTGGAGGCAAGAGCTGCAGTAAGTTAGCACCAGGCAGGTATAGGAAGGAAGGTGACTGGCTGACTGAGAGTGTTGGCTGGACTGACTGTTAAAGGACTGGATAAAGGAAGGTGTGGGAAGTTGTTGAATGGCTGCCGCATCCCTGAAGCCACAAAGTGGAGGAGGCAGGTGTGGCTTAGGTAAGCTGACCACCTACTGTTTGGTGGTGGGGTTTTGTGGTGCCAAATTAGGGTATCTTGAGCTAAGCTGGTGATGAGGGCAGTCTGGAGGAGGCTGGCCAGCCGGTGATTCCAAGCAAAGTTGCTGGAAGAGAGGAGGCCCAGTGGGTGACTGAACCCCCTCCCTCTTGCCTATCTCTGAGGCCGCTCTGGAGGGGAAGCTAGTTAGCCTAGTGTGGGCATTGGGGCCCTTGGGGAGGCCTAGCAGGAAATTCGGCAGAACAACCAGTAAGAGCACTTGTAATTGGTTGCAAAAGAAGGAAAAAACAAAAACTCTGGGCTGAGGGAGGAGGAAGCTTTGTAGTTACACCAACATGTAGGTTGTGTTTTTTTTTCTGGATCCTGTGGAAAAAATGGCTCAGTTCTTGCCCAGAGGACTTGCAATAAAGAACTGCCTTTTACTGAGGGCACAATCCTATCCTGGAGTTAGGCCGGCACAGTTAGGCCAGCAAATTTTGGCCAGCACAAGGGATACCATAAAAGAGAATAGTTCGCTAGAAATCTGAGGCTGATCTTGGGCCTGTCCTGAAATAGTTCAACAACAAACCAAAAGTTCAAACTGTGTACAAACTGTATCACACGCATAGCCAGAGGAATTGACAGTCCAATCCTAGGTGTGTCTACCCAGAAGTAAGCCCCATTGTAGTCAATAGGGCTTACTCCCAGGTGAGCGTGGATAGGATTGCAGCCTGTGTGTGTTGTCAATTTGAGCGTTCTCAGTACCAGGAAAGAAAAGGGGCATGGTGGGCAGGTACTGTGGGCATCCAAAACATGGCAGGGCTCTTGGGGCTGGGTTACCAAAACCAAACCGTCTCCTTGAAAGCAGTTTCATGAAAGTATGAAACTATTTGGTAAAACAGTTCCATAAAAGGAAGTACTATTTGCTTGCTTGCTTGCTTGTTCGAACATTGGATGCTGCTTCTGTTTAGCAGCCCTGTACAACACGCAGTTCTGGTGTGATGTTTGCAGTCTGGTGTGATGTACGCAGAGACGTCATCTGGGCGCGCCAGGAACTGGAACACCCGGATGATTGGCAGCCCTCCGCCCCTATGGCGGAGGCCAGTCACACCTCCCTGCGCCTCACTGCACCTCGAATCGCTCCATTTCAGAGCGATTTGGATGCGCGGGAGGGCGGGCGGGCCCAGGAGCAGCTCACCCGTCCTCGGGAGAGGCGGCATGGCCTGGGCCTATCCACGGAACTAGCGGAACGGCGTACCGGGCCGTTCCGCCAGGATGACACTGCTGGATGTACGTAGTTGTCAAGCAGGAAGGAAGGACGCATTACTCCTGGTAATTGGGCAAGAGGCACTTCTTCAAGTGGCGTCCTCTTATATTATATTTAGCAGGGGGAGAGTAATTGTCCCTCTTTACCATTGAGCAGTGTCTTTTCTAGCGGCGGCTGCTGGTGGTTGTCTAGATTGTGAGCCCGTTGGGGACAGGGAGCCATTTAACTTTATTGTTACTTGCCTGTAAACAGCTTTGTGAACTTTGTGTTGAAAAGCGGTATATTCAAATCAAATTAACCTTTATTAGGTACTTTTATAATTACATAAAACACATTATTAAACATGGATAATACATCAAAAACAAATTACAACAGGGATAAGACATAGACTCAGGTGGAGCCTCCCTACATTTAAGCTTAGTTAAAATCTCACTTTTAAATTTTGCCGTTGATACCAGAAGTTTTTCAGTCGTGAGTAGTTTGCATAATTTCAATTCATCATGGCAATTGGGGGAGTTGGCAATGGAAGAATCCAAGAATATAGATCTTAACTCTCTCTATAGGCAGGAGGTGTGGACTGATGGTTGAGCTCCTGGTACTGCCTGAAGCTAAGCAGGAAAACCTGCAGTTTGCTTTTGGATGGGAGATGGATGCCAGGTTGTGACAAGCTGCAATACCTGTGGTGGCAGAACAGAGTCGCTGTGGAGCTGATTAGATCACCGCAAGTGAGAGTTGCGGGGGAATGTGTGAGGAGGCCAGCCGGCAAAGAACGTAGTATGACCTTAAGGACCTGTCTAGGTTTGACTTGCGATTGCCTGCTGAGGCTTGATGGCAGGCAGCCAAAGGAGAGAACCACACTGTGAAGGTGACATCTGGGACTGAGGATTGGCAGATCACAAGAATACTGTAGATTTGTAAAAAACCCATTGAGAAAATGATGGTTTAGACTAGCCTGCTCATATAAGCCACCTTGGGCATTTGCTTCGGCATGGGAAAGGCGGGGTATAAATTCTTCAAAATAAAAATAAATAGATAAACTCTGTGTAACGGGTAGTGAAAAACAATATGAGTCAAAGACTCCCTGGTTTCCAGCGCACATGGGCATAACGTGCACTGTTGAAGATTTTCATTAAATTTCAGCTCCAATTCCCAAGATGGAAACACATTGCCTCTGGCAAGGGTAAAGGCATGTTGGGATGAAGGATTGTCCAATATATAAAGAAAACTAGAACATTGACATGGTGGTGGAAAGATTGGAAAATACAGGGGAGAACAAGTTATTTTATTATTACTACAGTATTTGCCTGTAAACCGCTTTGTGAACTTGGTGTTGAAAAGCGGTATATAAGTATCAATTGATTGATTGAACACATTTTATTAGCATCAGCCAGTAGCCCCTGGTATTCAATATCATTCAGAGCACAATCTAAAACTGGAGTTAGGCCAGCATAAGCTAAGCCAGCAAAGTTTGGCCAGCACAAGGGTCACCATAAAGCATGTTTGGATCACTCCCGGAGTCAGGGAGGATGACTCATATCTGTGTTCTGGCCTCTCTGACTCCAAGAATGGTCCAAACATACTTTACGGTGTCCCTTGTGCTGACCAAACTTTGCTGGCTTAGTTTATCCTGGCCTAACTCATTTTAGGATTGCGCCTTCAGTCTAGCAAGAATAATCTTTTTGGCTGCATTAATGCATCACTTCCCACCTGGTCCACCAGTACCCCAATCGATCATAACTTATGGGTTAGACGTTTATATCCAGAGTCCAAGAGTCAGAGATAAGGGACTGGGTCAGTGGGCTGTTTCCTGCATTAAAACAAATATTAAGCCAGTAACTAATAAATCTAGACCAGGCTGTGTGTTCGAGCCTGTATTGCCCAGCCCCCAAACAAAGTGCAGCATATGGGATACAGTGAGGTAAGCCAAAAATCTTATCAAGGAAAATTGAAAGAATTCTTTCAACCTCCTTATTAAGGGCTGGGATCTAGATTTGTACCCCGTAAAGTGCTACAACTTTGGCTTTGAAAAGCAGTATATAAATACTGTTGATTGATTGATTACTTGCCCCATTCATGAGCATCACCGTTTCTTTCAGTGAAATGGGTTTAATGGGATTAGGTTGAGATGACATCAGTGACAACTGAACAAGGCTAATTTGCACCAGATTTTTTTGAGGGAGAGGAGGAGCTTTTTCTTGCCCAACATTTACATAACTTTGTTGATGCTCTAACAGTCTAAGAAACTTCCCCTTCTGAGGATTTAAAGCTGATCTTTCCAGAGTCAGCTCAGTAGCAAAGCCTGATTCTCTTTTGATACCTTTGAAAGTAGGCCTGAGGAAAGATCTTGAAAAATGGAAGAAGAAGATGGCTATATGTCAATTCAAACAAGAAGGAATATCTACAAGAACGCCAGCCGAAAGCCAGCTCAAGGTATTGTATGTTTTCCTGTGCCTGAGCTGTCTGGCATGAGGTCCACTCTGAATAATTCCGGATGAGGGTGTCTTAATTTCTTACTGGATTTGCTGTTATCAAGGGAGCTAGTCTGGTGTATGGCGTGCATGTTGGGTAGAAAATGATGAGACTTTTTATCAAATTTCCACAAGGCTAACTGACTGACCTTTTGGGATAGCTACGCTGTCTGAGCCTAACCTACCTGACAGGGTTGTTGTGAGGTGGAAAGGTGGCAACAGTGCACAGTTGTCCTGAGCCAACTTTGCCTCAAGAATTCTAGGAGGTGCTGGTTTCCACCCTCCCTTGTGTTCCCTTACTGTAGGGGAGGCTCCAACCTCCCCTATGTACTCCTCGGATCTGTGCCCACTAAAGAGCACAGATCCAAGGAGACCGCGTGGCCCGAATCGAGGCTGCGCGGCCTCCCACACATGCTTAGGATGTGGCCAATGGCCACCTCCCGAGCCCGCCCATGTCCCACCCCAACCTCCCTCCCTCCCACCAATCCCCGTGTCATCTCGGCACTGATACTCTCTTGTGCTGACCAGCTTCTGTTGGTGAAAGGGAGGCTTCCCGTCAGCACTCACAAGCCGACGCTACTCGTAGCATCAGCTTGCAAGCGCTAGCGCCGATGTGGGGGTGCTGCTCGGCGCCCGCACGCTGGCGCTCCGCCCCTTGCGTCAATGCTATGACGTAGCGTCGACGCAAGGGGAGGGGTAGGATTGTGCTGCCCATTGTTTATAATTCTTCACTTTGTCATACCATAGAAAAGCGTGCCATCCATATTGCAAATCATGTCCTTCCAGTTTCAATAATCTTTGATTTTGGATGGTTCCCCAATCTTTAATCCAGTCTAATGCAGCCTTGTGGTAATATAATTCCCAATCTGGTAGGCTAAAACGGGTTCTTCTTTTATCTTCTTGCAACAACTTCAAAAGCTAA
Source organism: Lerista edwardsae (assembly GCA_029204185.1). Taxonomy (NCBI): domain Eukaryota; kingdom Metazoa; phylum Chordata; class Lepidosauria; order Squamata; family Scincidae; genus Lerista; species Lerista edwardsae. The sequence continues at coordinate 487,650 of JAJKFI010000233.1, read as the reverse complement.
TTCTTGGTGTTTTTTCTCTTGCCATACAAATTTCAAGGTGATTTTGTTTAGCTCACAAAAAAGAAAAAGAAAAAAGGATCTCTTAAGTATTATCAGAATCAATTGAAATAGAAATATTAATGTTGGCAAAATATTCATCTTTATTATGGCAATTCTTCCCATCAATGATTTTTATCGGTCCCTGTTCCAGTCTCAACCCCTAAACAGCTTTGAATTGTGGTTCTCACCATGACACTTAATTCCACAGAATCTTCCAAGTGTCAATGCTGGAAAGTCCTGCTGGGGGTGTTGATGGCAGGAAGTCTTCTTCTGAACGTGGCCCTGGTGGCGGTCTTCATAGGTGGGTGTTTGTTGCATTGTAACAGAAAAACCTGGCTGCCACCTCCCTTCCTGTGACAGTAGGTTGCTTGGTGCCTGGAAATGTATCCTTTGAAGCTTTGCCCCAGCAATATATTCCCATGCTAGCTAAAACTTTACCTGTTGAATTTCTGGCTGTCAGGCAGGACAAGGCTGAAAGGAGGAGCTGAAGCTTAGTGGCTGAGTACCTGCTTTGCAATCAGAAGACCCCAAGTTCAAATTCTGGCCTCTCCAGGTAGAGCTAGGAAATACCCCTAACAGACACCCCACTGTTGAGCTGCTGTTTCCTATCAGATTAGACCGGTGTTTCCCAAAGTGATGGGTTGCAATCCACCACCTTAGGAAGCAGTGCCTTCTGCCCCTTTCAGGGGTGGGGAGAGGGAGAGGAAGCAGCATGATCTGTAGGATTGCGATGCTGCCCTGGGCAAAGGGGCTTGTTGCAGACTTATCCCTCACAGCACTGGCATCTGGGGTGTGTGGGGAGCCCCTGCAGGGCTCCTGAAGCCTCAGAATGCATGGGTCACAGTAGTGTTTGAAACACGTTCTGAGGCTTGGGTACCCCTGCAGAGGGTTAGCAGCACAAGCTACCCCTGCCAGGACGTATGTGGCTCCCAACGCCCTTTGTAGAAGTTTGGGAACCACTGATTTAGACAATACAGGCAGCCCAATCCTAAAATGCACTGGAATAGCCCAATAGCTGGGCTGCATCCTAAGCACGTTAGGCGGCAGAAGCAGCTCAGCACAGGACAAGTGGATCTTTTCCCCTTGCCCCAGGGTAAGCCCCAGCCAACCCTATAGGGCTGCTCGGATCTGTGCCAGCATATCTGTGCTGTGCAAGCCCATGTAGCCAGGAGTAGCCCGAATTGGGGCCGCCCAAATCACGGACAGGGGTTTGGTGGCCGTGTCCAATCTCTGCCCACAGCAGTGCCCTGAGTGCTACAGCAGAGCTACGCCAATGCTCAACTGGCGCAGTGGCATCCGTGGGCCAGGGCTGCTGCTTGCCCCAGCCCAGCGACCGATTCTGCAGGGCAGACATGCCATATGGCACATTTGCGACAGCACTGGTCCAGTGCAAGGGTGCTCCGCCAGTGCAACACCAGGTTAGGGGTTAGGATTGCGATTTCAGGATGCCCCCTTGGCACAGCTGACTCAGTGCTGGAAATTGGATAGGATTGGGCCCTCAGTTTTTTTTAAATCTCATTTATTTTTCAGCCATAACCTTCTCTGTTTTTAAATACCCTGATTTTATACGTTGGCGTTTGCTATTGATGTGACTGGCCTGAGGCTTGTGCAGCCAACATGGCTGGTGGGACGGACAGAAGCATTGCCCAAAAAAATACTGAAGTGAAATGAGGGGGAAAACAGACGTACCCTCAGAGCAGCGGTGTTATGCTGCCGGAACGCTGGGCGGGACATCCAGGTGATCGACAGCCCACCCGTCGCGTTCTGGAGCGTTACGCCATTTGCGTAACGAACGTAAGCGACGTAATTGGTTATGCAAATGACGTAACGCTGAGGAACGTGACGGGCGGGCTGTCAATCACCCGGATGTCCCGCCCAGCACTCCAGCAGCATAACACCGCTGCCTCAGGGGCATATAAAGGGTGCCGCGAGGTGATGTGGGCGCAGTGGGCGCTGGTTGCGGCAGGGGGAGCAACGAGGGGGCAAAAGTGGAGAACCCCTGCATGTGTGCACTGCCAAGGCCCGGGCAATTTGGCTTGGGCCACAGCAATGAGTGCCTCTGTGCCCCTCCCAGCTCAGGAAACTGATAGGAGCACCTGTTGCCTGGGCACTTGCTGCCTTAAAAGGTTTCCCCATGACCGAATGGCCTAGTCGTGACCGACTGTAGGGGGTGGTGCTCATCTCTGTTTCTAAGCCTGTAGAGCCGGCGTTTGTCCGAGGACAAGTTTCCATGGTCATGTGGCCGGCATGACTCTACACCGTAGCGCACGGAACGCCGTTCCTTTCCCCCCGAAGTGGTCCCTATTTATCTCCTCGCATTTAGGTGCTTTCGAACTGGTAGGTTGGCAGGAGCTGGGACAAGCAACGGGAGCTCACTCTGTTTCGCAGTCTTGAACTCCCAACCTTGCGGTCGTAAGCCCAGCAACAGCGGATTAACTTGCTTAGCCTGAGTGAAATCACCCCAACTGCGGCAGCAACTGATTAATTGCAAGCAGCCTGGGTGGTGGTGGAGGATTTCCCTTAGTAAAAGCACAGCTGAGACAGCCCCATCAAGCAGGCCTCACTGTGGCTTTCAAGTGCCGCAAACCCACAGTGGGGCGGCCTTCCGAGGGCAGGCAGCGCTTGGTCACTGTGTCACTCCGGGAAATGGCCACGCAAGGCTAAAATTACCCACATGTGGGCACTTCCCAGTCCTGGGGAAGCTGCCAGTGACTTTACTTCCTGTTTTTACTTACTTCCTGTTTCCGCCCCCAAAGTGCCTTTTTTGCCTTTTGAAGGCATCTTGAGGCTCCACCGTGGCCACCCTGAGAAAGCTGATCTGGAAAGCGATCAAGCTGGGCTTGCTTAAGCGGCTTTGCCATGGCTGATGCAGTGAAGCTGACCTGTAAAGCCATCACCCGTGTGCAGCTGCTTCCCAGAACGACATGGCAGCCCAGGCTCCACCCCATTCCAGGAAACGGCCTCTTCCCTGAGTGGATTTGCTATGGGTGGCCACAGCAAAGCCGGGGGGCGACCCCTGTGGGAGGAGCACCTTTGGTGGTGTGCCCTGGGTGCTGAACCCACCCCAGGATTGCCCTTGTCCATGGCAGAGACGTGGTCTTGTAGAAAGAGAGTGAGAGAGCACAAGTATGGCAAAAATAGACGTTCGGGTTGATACTCTTATAGGAACAATGGCCCTGTGCTTTTTCCTTTTAAGCGAAAACTGCATCAACAAGTGTTGCCAAAGGGCCTGTTGAGAGATCACTTCCAGCAAAAGAGAGACAGTTGCAACTTCTGCTCCAGGCCTCTTTTGGCTCACATTTCTTTCCCACTTGGTTGAGCAACCAGATTCTCATTCGGCTAAGCAGGCAGGAAACGACAGCCAGAAACTGCAGCAGCTTCTCTTACAGGCTGTGGGAGGCAGAGGGGATTTATGTGCTGCAACTGAACACATTTCAGAAACACAACTCTCAGCTCTTCACCTGAGCGACTTTCTTTTCAGTTTTCCAGCTGCAAAGTTCCTGCTCGCAGAACTCAGCCTGTTCATGTGACTGGATCCCAGGTTTCTCAAAAGGTAACTTCAGCTCCTTCTGTTTGTCACCTTCTTAACTTAAAAGCCATAGAAGCTTCCACAAATCAGGTACATTCGGTCACTAGAGGCAGGTGAGGCCCTGCCTCACCTGCCCCAGTGATTCACCTGTCCCAGGTTTCTGGATACTACTGAAGCTGGGCTCTGGTCATGTCTGGAGGTTCTTCTGAGTCCTGGGGAAGCTGCCGGTAACTTTACTTCCTGTTTTTACTTGCCTTTACTTCCTGTTTCCTGCCCCCAAAGTGCCTTTTTTGCCTTTTGAAGACATCTTGAGGCATGGGGATGCTGTGGGTGGTCTCCACAGGCCTCAGACCAGGCTACGGACACAATCAGTCCTGTCCAGATGCCTTGTGCCCTGATTGTGTCTCTGGATGTGACTGGAGTGGCTGTGTCCAGAAGTGACCCAGAAATGATGTCACTTCCGGGTCACTGGGCTAGGTGAAGCTGTGCCTCACCAGCCCAATTAGTCACCATATGTCCCTACTACAAATCAACCTAATTAACCCAGCCTACAAAGCAGAGAACTTCTTCAGTATGTCATCAGGCTAGATGGTAAGTAAAAGGGCTGGGTAGGGGCAGGGGAAAATATGGGGTAAGTTACAAGCACCCCAATGATCTGCAGTTAAAGAACTTGAACATAGAATGTAGTGATCTTGTGTAGGCTTAGACATTTCACATTGAGGGGCTCATGGAACCAGACAAGTGATCGCACCCCCATGTTGTGAAACAGTAACCCCTGCTCTTTGCTTCTTCATTCCATCAAGGGGGTTGTCCCATGCGAAAACACACACTCCTGCCTTGAGAGGTTGCAAACCTATGTTGGGAAATACATAGATGGATTGTAGAATTGTACAAAACTGAGGCGGCAAACGTAGCATGGAGTTAGAACGGCACCGTTAGGCAGGCAAAATTTGGCAGACACAAGGGACACCATGAAGTATGTTTGGACCACTCTCGGAGTCAGAGAGGACAACACACAGACATGCACCATCCTCCCTGACTTGGAGAGTGGTCCTAACATACTTTATGGTGTTCCTTATGCCAGCCAAACTTCGCTGGCCTAACTGTGCCTGCCTAACTCCAGGTTAGGATTTTGCCCTGAGAACATTTCCAGGCACAGTGTGTCCTGTTGGAAGCACTGAGATAAAAACACTAAAGCAGGAAAAATTCACACTTGTGTGCCATTCAGAGAGGCAAATGTTTCCTCCTGCTCTGGAAAGAACAGCCTACCATCGGGTGCTCATTCAGCAACACTGAGCCATCAAGCAGACTTCCCAGGCCACAATTCGTCACGTATCTTCTCTTCCTTCTATAGCTTACGTGGTCCTGGATCCAGACACTGCTAATCCACGAATTGACCTGTCAAGCGATGGGAAAACTGCAGCATGGGGAGCAACACGGAAGAGCCTTCCCAACAACACGGAGAGATTCGAACCTCGTGTTTGGGTGCTGGGCCGTGAGGGATTCCTCTCAGGTCAACACTTTTGGGAGGTTGAGGTGAAGGGCGATGGAGAATGGGCCGTGGGGGTTGCCAGACAGTCTGTGCAGAGAAAAGGAGAGACAGCGTTCAGCACCGAGGCAGGGATCTGGGGGATTGGCGAGTACTGGGGGCTTGGGAACTTTATAGCGTTCACCTCCCCACACACAAAGCTGCACCTTGACAAGAAGCCCCGGAGAATCCACGTATTGCTAGACTACAAATACGAGCAGGTGGAGTTTTTCAATGCTGAAACCAAAGTTTCAATCTTTCTTTTCAATTCAAGTTCCTTTGGAGGGGAGAAAATTTACCCCTGGCTCCGCGTGTGGGATGGCACCACACTTGTATTGCATCCCTGAGACACTTAAGAACATAAGAAGATCCCCAATGGATCAGGCCAAAGGCCCATCTAGTCCAGCTTCCTGTATCTCACAGTGGCCCACCAGATGCCTCAGGGAGCACACAAGACAACTAGATACCTGCATCTGGTTGCCACTCCCCTGCATCTGGGCATTCTGAGGTAAACACACTGATGGCCAGTCCAGATTCTCCACAGCATTTCTCTTTGGCAGCCACCAGAACCAGATGCTCCTCTTTAGATATGTACTCATAGGTACAGCCCCACTGGATCAGGCCAAAGGCCCATCGAGTCCAGCTTCCTGTATCTCACAGGGGCCCACTAGGTGCTCCTGGGAGCGTGCAACAAGATGCCTACATCCTGTTTCTACTCCCTTGCACCTGGCATTCTGAAGTAGCCTACTTCTAATGTAAGGCGGTTGCACAACCCATTATGGCCTACTGGGTGGCCTACATCCTCCAGAAATCAGTCCAATCCAATTTAAAAGGCACCTAGGCCAGATGCCACCCCCCCCTGTGGCAAGGGGTTCCACAGATTAATTACCCACTGGGTCAAACGGTATTTCCTTTTATCCATTCTCACTCTCCCAACACTCAGTTTTAATGGATGTTGATGTAGGAATTGATATCACAGAGACCTTGCCAGTATATCTTATGCTGAAGCACTTGTAGAAAGACTGGTACATGACCCCATGACCCCAATAATAAGAGGTTTCTGCTGATGGATCAGGAAGGTCACCATGACCCACATTGTCTGCGGTTGCAGGGGGGCTCTTGTTGCAATGAAAGCCCAGGAGCAGGGCATCCTGTAACTTCGTTTGTGAGCTTGTGCGAAATATTTTGTGGAATGGCCTGTCTGACTCAGAGTAAGGTCACAATCCCGCTCTCAACGTAGCGCCGATGCAAAGTGGTTGTGTTGGCGCTACATCATTAGTGCTGATGCGGGGGCCCCGAGCAGCACACCCGCATCAGCACTACAGCGCTTGGGCTGACACCACCAGTAGCGTTGGCCCGAGAGCACCTATGGGGAGCCTCCCATTCGCCAGCCAAACTTGGCCCGGGGAGGGGGCATGGATAGTGTGCAGCCATTAGGCTGCATCCAAGGCCTCGTCCCTGGGCTGCGCGGCTTCCTCGGATCTGCACCCGCAATTTCGCCATTGAGGAGGCAGGAACCTCCCCTGGCATAAGGGCACAAATGTGCTGTTGCGCCAGGGAGGCTCCTCAGGCATCTCCAACTGCGCTGGAAATAGGCATAGGGCCCCATCCTGCAAGCACTTTCCACCAACTGCCCACCTTGGTGCAGGATACCTTGAGGATCACCTCCTTTCATATTAATCTTCTAAGAGGCTCTGAAAACCTTTTTGTAACACGTTTTACAGAATGACGTCATTGCTGTTCCTTAATTTGAAATTGAGCTTGGATTTTATGACAATTTTTAAAGATTATTTAGCTTTTTCTTTTGTTGTTTTCATTGTCCTGTATTTGTCTTTTGTAAGCGGCCTTGGGAAAACTGTACAGTTTAAACAGGATATACCTATATTAAATGAAAGAAACTTGTGGATAAAAGAAACTTTGGTGAGCAGAAGGTGTTGTCTGTATTCCTGTCCCTCCTCACCCTGTTTGATGTATGGTGGATGGAAACATGAGCGAGATGCTGCAATTGACAGCACAAGCCTAAGCATGCCTACTCAGAAGTAAGTCCCATTGTGTTCACTGAGGCTTACTCCAAAGAGATCTTTCTAACAAGTTCACTGCTCCCTGAGATGTTCGCTGAGGGTGAAGAACATGGACTGCAGTCCTCTCCAAATGTTTACCTGGCAGTAAATCCCACTGAACTCCAGGAGTCTTACTTGTGAGGAGACTTATTTAGACTCAGGTAATGCCTGTTCAACCAGTCTCATCACTTTCTGGCAAATAGAAGAGGAAGAAATGGAAGCAGTGACTGAGTTTATTTTCCTGGGCTCCGAGACCACCGCAGATGGTGACTGCAGCCATGAAATTAAAAGACGTTTACTTCTTGGGAGGGACTCAATAAAAAGCCGAGCCCCAGCCTGTGTTCCTGCTGCAGGAGTTCTGGGATTAACCCCGTACTTCCTGGCTTATTTGGGCCACTGCTGATACCATTCCCTCTTGGGGTATCCCCTGCCTTTTCCAATACATTCATAGAGGTGGGGGGAGCCTACAAAATCTCTTTTTCCCCCAGGCAGCAGATGTCTTAAGAACATAAGAACATAAGAACATAAGAAGAGCCATGCTGGATCAGGCCAAGGGCCCATCTAGTCCAGCTTCCTGAATCTCACAGCGGCCCACCCCAGGTGCCCCAGGGAGGCAGGAGACAACAAGATGCTTGCATCCTGTTGCCACTCCCTTACACCCGGTACCTGTAGCCCACCACCTTTGTAAGGAGGTTGCACAATCCATCATTGCCTATAGCCCACAATTGATCTTTCCTCCAGAAATCGGTCTAATCCTCTCTTAAAGACATCAAGACCAGATGCCATCACCACCTCCTGTGGCAAGGAGTTCCACAGATTAACTACCCGCTGGGTAAAAAAGTACTTCCTTTTATCTGTTTTAACTCTCCCAACCCTCAGTTTTAGCGGATGCCCCCTGGTTCTGGTGTTGTGAGAGAGGGAAAAGAACATCCCTCTATCAACTCTATCCCTTCCATGCATAATTTTGTATGTCTCAATCATGTCCCCCCTCAGGCGCCTTTTTTCTAGACTGAAGAGCCCCAAACGCTGCAGTCTTACTTCATAAGGGAGGTGCCCCAGCCCCGTAATCATTTTTGTCGCTCTCTTCTGCACCTTTTCCAACTCCACTATGTCCTTTTTGAGATGCGGCGACCAGAACTGGACACAATATTCCAGGTGCGGCCTTACCATTGCTTTGTACAATGGCATGATAATATTGGCTGTTTTATTCTCAACCCCTTTTTTAATTACCCCGAGCATGGAATTGGCTTTCTTAATTGCTGCCGCACACTGGGTCGATACCTTCATGGAATTGTCCACCAGCACCCCAAGATCTCTCTCCTGAGCTGTCACAGACAGCTCAGAACCCATTAGCCTATAGGTGAAGTTTTGGTTTTTGGCCCCAATGTGCATCACTTTACATTTGTTTACGTTGAAACGCATCTGCCATTTGGCTGCCCATTCCCCCAACTTGGAGAGATCCTTCTGGAGCTCTTCACAATCCTCTCTGGTTTTCACCACCCGGAAAAGTTTTGTGTCATCTGCAAACTTGGCCACCTCGCTGCTTATCCCTGTCTCTAAGTCATTTATGAATAAGTTGAAAAGCACGGGCCCCAAGACAGATCCCTGGGGCACTCCACTTTTCACCTCTCTCCATTCTGAAAATTGCCCATTGACCCCCACTCTCTGTTTCCTGGCCCTCAACCAATTCTGGATCCATAAGAGGACCTGCCCTCTTATTCCCTGACTGTGAAGTTTCTTCAGCAGCCTTTGGTGGGGGACCGTGTCAAACGCCTTCTGAAAATCCAGGTATATGATATCCACAGGTTCACCCACATCCACGTGCCTGTTGACCTTTTCAAAGAATTCCAAAAGGTTTGTGAGGCAAGACTTACCCTTACAGAAGCCATGCTGACTTTCTTTTAGCAGTACTTGTTCCTCTATGTGTTTTAGGATTTTATCTTTGATAAGGCTTTCCACCATCTTACCCGGAACAGACGTTAGGCTGACCGGCCTGTAGTTTCCAGGGTCCCCCCTTCTCCCTTTTTTAAAGATTGGCGTGACATTGGCTATCCTCCAATCCTCTGGCACCGTGGCCGTTTGAAGGGACAAGTTGCATATTCTAGTTAAGAGGTCAGCAACTTCGTTCTTTAGTTCCTTAATAACTCTTGGATGTATACCATCTGGGCCTGGTGACTTATTTATATGTAGTTTATCAATTTGATCTAAAACATCTTCCTTATTCACCATTATCTGCTTTAATTCCTTAGTTAGGAAGGGCTGTTCGGGCTGTGGTATCTGCCCAAGTTCTTCTGCTGTGAAGACAGACGCAAAGAATTCATTTAATTTCTCTGCAATCTCCAAGTCCCCTTTTATCTCATCTTTCCCTCCCTCACCATCCAGCGGGCCAACCGCCTCTCTGGCAGGTTTCCTGCTTCTAACATATTTGAAGAAGCTTTTATTATTCCCCTTTATGTTGCTAGCCATGCGTTCCTCAAACGCTTTCTTGGCCTCCCGTATCACCTTCTTACTTGTCTTTTGCCAGAGTTTATGTTCCTTTTTATTCTCCTCACTGGGGCAAGACTTCCATTGACGGAAAGAAGCTTCCTTGCTCTTTACAGCTTCTCTAACTTCGTTTGTCAGCCATGCAGGTACCCTCCTGGACCTTGTTGAACCCTTCTTTCTTTGCGGTATACACTCCCGCTGGGCGTCTACTACTGTCACTTTAAACAGCCTCCACGCAGCCTGGAGGGATTGGACTCTTTTTACCTTCCCTTTCAATTTCTTCCTAACTAGCCTCCTCATCTGAGGGAAATCTGCCCTTCGAAAGTCCAGGGTTCTTGTGTCAGATTTGCTCTGCACTCTTTCCTGGACATGCATGGCAAAACCAATCGCAGCATGGTCACTGTTCCCCAATGGCTCAGTAACACATACATCCCTCACTAAGTCCCGAGTGCCACACAATATTAAATCCAGAGTCGCCTGTCCTCTGGTCGGCTCCATGACTAGCTGCTCTAAGGCACAGTCATTCAACACATCAAGGAATCCGGTCTCTCTTTCTTGACCAGAGCAGCAGTTGACCCAGTCAATATGAGGATAATTGAAGTCCCCCATGCTTACAATCCTGCCTCTCTTGGTCACTGCCCTGATTTGTTCCCTCATTTCAAGGTCACCTTCAAGTTTTTGGTCGGGAGGACGATAGCACACCCCCACTATTACATTGCTCTTACGGCCTGGTAGTTTAACCCACAGTGACTCCACGGAGGAGTCCGGCCCACCTTCAGTTTCTACTCTGCTGGATTCTATCCCTTCTTTGATATAGATGGCCACCCCTCCGCCAACACTCCCTTCCCTGTCCCTCCTATAGAGTTTATAGCCTGGAATTGCAGTATCCCACTGATTCTCTGCATTCCACCAGGTTTCCGTTATACCTACTATATCAACGTTTTCCCTAGCCACCAAACATTCCAGTTCCCCCATCTTTGCTCGGACACTTCGGGCATTCGCATAATAACACCTATATATGGGGTTCTCTAACGAGGGACTGTTTTTTGATCCCTTTCCCCCTCCTCTCTTTGTACTGGACAAACTATCACTTACACTCAGGTTTGACGTTCTAATTCCTACTCCTCCATTGCTCTTTGGTACTCCTCCACCCTCCTCTTCCCGTAGGGATGAGGAGTTCCGAACCGGACGCCACTCGGCTCCTGTCGGCTTTCCCCCAGGGATCAGTTTAAAAGCTGCTCTGCCACCTTTTTAATATTAAGCGCCAGCAGCCTGGTTCCATTTTGGTTCAAGTGAAGCCCGTCCCTCTTGTACAGGCCTGGCTTGTCCCAGAATGTTCCCCAGTGCCTAACGAATCTAAACCCTTCCTCCCGACACCACCGTCTCATCCACGCATTGAGACCCCTGAGCTCCGCCTGCCTAGCTGGCCCTGCACGTGGAACTGGTAGCACTTCTGAGAACGCCACCTTGGGGGTCCTGGCCTTCAGCGTCCTGCCTAGCAACCTAAATTTGGCTTCCAGGACCTCCCGGCTACATTTCCCCACATCGTTGGTGCCAACATGCACCACGACCGCTACCTCCTCCCCAGCACTCCCTACCAGCCTATCTAGACGAGACGTGATGTCCGCAACCTTCGCACCAGGCAGGCAAGTCACCGTGCGGGCCTCACATCCGTCACAGACCCCTCTCTCTATATTCCTAACTATAGAATCGCCCACAACAAGGAGACCACGACCCCCCTCCCGCCGAGGAGCATCCTTAGTGCGACTGGATGCGGGCTCATCACCGGAAGAAGGGGCCCCCGCTGGGGGATCGATTCCCTCTGTTCCAAGCTGACGTCCTCCAGCCCTGAGACTCCTTTCCCCAGCAGCTGAGGAGCTGCCTGGCTGAGAATGGGACGAAGCCTGCAAGTCCCCGGAAGTCTCACCATGAACCCTCACTACCTGTCTATGCTTCTCCAGGTTGGCAACCAAGGCCTCTAGGGAGCAGACACGTTCCCTGAGTGCCTGGAGCTCCTTGCACCGAGGACACACCCACGACTTATGCCCCAGAGGCATATAGTCATACATGTGGCACTCTGTACAGAACACTGGATAGCCCCCACCCAACTGCTGGCTGTCTGGCTCCATCTCTGTATTTATTAAGGGATGGACTGCCCTGCTTCTCAGAGAAAGGGCAGGGTCTGGGGCCCTGGCTTCCTCGCCCTGCTGCTTCACTCGCACAGATGCGTAACGCGCTTTTACCTGGCACTTGGTCGCGGACGAGGCACTTCGTCGCAGGACAGCACTCGCTGCTCGTGTCCACTCGCTTGGAACTGCTCTGCTATATACAGGAGGTTCTGCCTTCCCTGCTAGAAAGCTCCTCCTCCTTCTCTGCTATGCCCTTAGCTATGCCCCTGGGCTAGACCGAAGCCACAGAAGCAGTGTGACAGAAGGAGCTCTGAAAGAAAGGGATGGTGAGTTGTGGGTCCTGACCCACAGTTTGAATAACAGGGCTCTATACCTTTGCTGGGGGAGCTTCATTTGCTACTCTCAGCGCCCCCTGCTGGCCCGGATGACCATTTTGCTGCTGAAGCTGCTTGCTTGCTGCTGGAGGCCAGAGAACAAGGCAAGCAACAGGGGAGGCAACAAGTTCTGCAGGCATCATTTGTGGACTCCTTATGCAGGTCTGCAGGCTGTATGTTTGACACCCCTGCTCATGGCCCTTTTCAGTTCAGACAGCAGTGACCGAGCAGCCAGATGGGATGGGGCGAGAACACAGTGCAGAGCCGGCCAGTCCCACCAAGGCACTCCCTCTCCTCCCCAGAGCGTCATGCGTGGGGGACTTTCTTAGAAGGTCTCCCACCTTCCACAGCATGCCCAGGGGACCTGCCCTGCTTCCTCGCTCGGTCATTTTGTTCCCTTCAGTCAACTATGGAGGTGGGGAGGGAGAGAGAAACCAGGACCCTGGAGGCTGTACTGATGAATGATCTGCTGCAGCTGTGTGTGTTGGTTCTTGGAAGGATCCCCTGCCCTGCTGCCTTGCCATGGCAGGTTTTTTCTACCGTTAAATATTGGGCGGGGATCACAGGAGCTTTTCACCACTTAAGTAGCTCACGTATAACTGATGGTGGCCTTCCCCTGGGCTACAGCATTTGGGGATCTTCAGCCTAGAAAAAAGGCGCTTGAAGGGGAACTTGATTGAGACATAAAATTATGCATGAGATGGATAAAGTGGATAGAGGCAGTGGTGTCATCTAAATAATTTAAGAACAGGTACTCACTTTTGATTGGCATGGGTCGGGACCCGCCCACCGGAAGTGACATCATAAGCCGGAAGTGATGTCGTGGCAGGAAGTGACATGAAAAAAGCCCTTTCTGAGGCCTCGGACCATGGCCTCGGACGATTTTAAACTGACCCAACAGTTGCAACAGTATTCCGCAGCACCCCCAGAACATGTTAAGGAGGCCAGGCATCATGTTAAAGTGACCCAATAGTTCCAAAAGTATTCGAGAGCAACCCCTGAGCAGCTCATTTTTCAGTGGCAAGGCAAGGCAAGGCCTGGCCTGGCCTGGCTTGGGAAGGCAAGGCAAGTTTTAAAAAGCCACCAGCTCATTTCAGCAATTCCAAAATCTTTTGGAGACAAATTCCAAAATCCCCCCACCCCAGGAACTGCCGCACCTCCTCGGGAGAGGGAGCCCCAGGCAGCCTACCTGCTCGCGCTGCCGCCGCCGTCGATCTCCCTTGCTTCGCTTCACTCCGCTCCGCTCCGCTCGCTGCCAGGCAACTCAAACATGCAGGGAATTCAAACGTTGCAGGGGGCGGAGCAGAGTGCCGATGGAGTCGACGAGAGGGCGGGCGAATGGGCGGGGCCAGCTGTAATCCTAGGAACGGGTACTCGCGTACCCCCCGCATACCCCCTACATGACATCACTGGATAGAGGGATGTTCTTTTCCCTCTCTTGCAATACCAGAACCAGGGAGCCACATCCATTAAAATTGAGTGTTGGGAGAATGAGAACAGATAAAATACATTTTTTTACCCACCATGTAATTAATCTGTGGAACTCCTTGCCACAGGAGGTGGTGATGGCCTCTAGTCTAGGGTGCATTTAAAACGGGACTGGACAGATTTCAGGAGGAAAGAATCAGTTGCTAAATTTGTGTGTCCAGCTGCGGTTAAAAGGCGCAAGAGAATGGTCAGTGGGAAAATTATTTCTTACGTTGACATTCTACCTTCTTCAAACAAGCTCAGGATGGTACACAAAATTCTTCCCACTCCACCTTCTGTGCTCACAAAAACCCATCAGGTGGGCTATGCTGGGAGATCGCCAGTGACTCAAGGCCAGTGATGTTATGCACCCACTACGCACCACTACGTGAGTACCAGTTCCTAGAAGTTGAGCTGGCCCCGCCCACTCGAAGCTGGCCCCATCGGCTGGTTGGCTCAGCGGCTGCGCATGTGTACTGCACGCCCGCAGCCGTTGCCTGCACTTTCTGTGAGGAGGCAGGCAGGCAGGCAGGCAGCGTGGTGGCGGCAGCAGCGGCAGCAGCGGCAGCAGCGGCAGCAGTGGAGCAAGAGGACCGGAGGCGGCAGCAGCAGCAGCAAGGGAGACCCAGGAATAAGGCAGCAAGCGTGAGAAGGTAGGCTGCCTGGGGCTCCCGCTCCCTCCAGCCGCGCAGATCCCGGTTCCTCCTGCAGCCTCCCCCAAGCCCCAGCCCCCAAGTGGTCTTTTTTTAGTCCCCCGTTCCCCCTCCTGCTCCTTGCCAGCTCCTTGCATTTAACATTAAAGTCAAATGGCTCCCTGTCCCAAAAGGGCTCCCAATCTAGTACAGTCTAGCCTGCTATTTAAGCAGAGAACAGTTGAAGCAAAATATGTATATACACACCTCTAGAAAGCAAAGCAATATAAATCAACACTAACCACAAGCTGAAGTTATTCCAAACATGATCACCTCCACGGCAACAATCATGACCTCACTTCTGGCTATGACCTCACTTCCTGTCATGACATCACTTCTGGCTATGACCTCACTTCCTGCCACGACCTCACTTCTGGCTTATGATGTCACTTCCAGTGGGCGGACCCTGACAAGTGCCAATCAAAAGTGAATACCTGTTCCTAAATCATTTGGATGACACCACTGCTCAAGGCCACCCACTGAGTTTTGTGGCTAAGAGGGGACTTGAATGCAGCCCCTGCCTGCCTAGCTTGAAGGACTTTGCACTAAGTAGTCATCAAGCAGGAAGGAAGGATGCATTTCCCCTGCTAACTGGGCAAGAGGCACTTTTTCCAAGTGGTGCTCCTCTTATATTTAGCAGGGGGAGAATAAATGTCCCATTTCACCCCTGCACAGTGTCTTTTCTTGTGGCTGTTGCTGGTGGGGTTCTGCATTTTTTTTTTAGATTATGAGCCTTTTGGGGACAGGAAGCCATCTCACATAATTATTTGCCTATAAACTACTTTGTGAACTTTGTGTTGAAAAGCGGTGTATAAATCTTGTTGATTGATTGATTGATTGATTGATTACCTTGCCCCATTCATGAACATCACTGCTTCTTTCAGTGAAATGGGTTTAATGGGATTAGGTTGAGATGACATCAGTGACAACTGAGCAAGGCTAATTTGCACCAGATATTTTTTTGAGGGGAAGGAGGAGCTTTTCCTTGCCCAACAGTTACATAACTTCGTTGATGCTCAAACAGTCTAAGAAACTTCCCCTTCTGAGGATTTGAAGCTGATCTTTCCAGAGTCAGCTCAGTTGCACAGCCCGATTCTCTTTTGATACCTTTGAAAGTTGACCTGGAGAAAGATCTTGAAAAATGGAAGATGAAGATGGATATATGACAATAC
>JAJKFI010000233.1:428935-466258 GCA_029204185.1 Lerista edwardsae | reverse complement strand
TATATATATATATATATATATATATATATATATATATATATATATATATACACACACACACACATATACACATACATACACCGAGGGGCTGATGAATAAGAAAACAAATGATCACACCCCCATATTGTGGAACTGTAACCTCTGTCCTTTGCCTCTTCATTTCATGAAGTGGGTAGGAATCCAACCAAAAACCTGCCCTGAGAGGTTGCAACCTCTATGTTCGGAAATACATAGATGGACTGTAGAATTGTCCCAGGCACAGCTTGTCCTGGTGGAAGCACTGAGATAAGAACACTAAAGCAGGAAAAAAAATCACCCTTGTGTGCCATTCAGAGAGGCAAATGTTTCCTCCTGCTCTGGAAAGAACAGCCTACCATCGGGTGCTCATTCAGCAACACTGAGCCATCAAGCAGACTTCCCAGGCCACTATTCGTCACATATCTTCTCTTCCTTCTGTAGCTTACGTGGTCCTGGATCCAGACACTGCTAATCCACGAATTGACCTGTCACGCGATGGGAAAACTGCAGCATGGGGAGCATCACGGAAGATCCTTCCCAACAACCCAGAGAGATTTGAACCTCGTGTTTGGGTGCTGGGCCGTGAGGGATTCCTCTCGGGTAAACACTGTTGGGAGGTTGAGGTGAAGGGCAATGGAGAATGGGCCGTGGGGGTTGCCAGACAGTCTGTGCAGAGGAAAGGAGAGACAGAGTTCAGCACTGAGGCAGGGATCTGGGGGATTGGCGAGTACTGGGGGCTTGGGAAATTTAAAGCTTTCACCACCCCACACACAGAGCTGCACCTTGACAAGAAGCCCCGGAGAATCCGTGTATCGCTAGACTACAAATACGAGCAGGTGGAGTTTTTCAATGCTGAAACCAAAGTTTCAATCTATCTTTTCAGTTCATGTTCCTTTGGAGGGGAGAAAATTTACCCCTGGCTCCGCGTGTGGGATGGCACCACACTTGTAATGCGCCCCTGAGACACAGGCAGGGCCGGCTTTAAGCCAATGTGACCAATGTCGTCACATGGGGCCCTGCGCTAGCAGGGTGAGCATATTGCCTGTGGTTGCAGCTGGGATCTCTATGGACTATAAGTCAGTGGGGCGAGCAGAGCAGCTTGACCTTGGTCTCTCCCACCTGCCTCTGCCTCTGAACAGCCCAAAATGGGCCACCTGGAAGCAGTTGGCGGTGATGTGATGATATCACCACCAACTACTTCCACATGCCATGCTTTGCACGTGGCACGAACAGAGCTCTCCTTGGTGAGTGGGGGCCCCCGCAGGGAGGGTTGGGGGCCCCACAGGAATTCTCCACATTGGGCCTTGCCGCTGCTTGGCATGAACAGAGCTCTTCTTGGTGAGTGGGGGGCCCCGCAGGGAGGGTTGGGGGCCCCACAGGAATGCCCCACATTGGGCCCCGCCATTGCTAGAGCCGGCCCTGGACACAGGAATTGATATCAGAGAGACCTTGCCAGTGTATCTTATGCTGAAACACTTGCCTTAAAGAAAGGCTGGTACCACCCCATGACCCCACAGGCCTCTGTTGATGGATTAGGAAGGGAACCATGACCCACGTTGTCTGTAGTTGCAGACGGCTCTTGTTGCAAGGAAAGCCCAGGAGCAGGGTGTCCTGTAACTTCACTTGTGAACTAAAAAAAACGTTTTGTTAAATACCTTGTTTGTGCCATGGTCTGTCTGACTCAGAGTAAGGGCGCAATCCTGCCCTCGACGTAGTGCAGCACAACGTGGCTGTGTCGGTGCTAGGTCATTAGCGCCAACGTGGGGGCGCTGGGCACCCCTGTGAGTCAGCCAAAATTAGCTGGCGCAGCGGAAGTTCTGGCAGGACAGAGGGTGGGGAGAAGGCGTAACTGGGCAGGGGGGCTGGTGGGTGGGCCAGGCCAGGCAGGGGGTGTGGCCAGGAAGCTGCTGTCAGACGGCATCCAAGGTCTTGTCCCAATTCAGGCGCATGGCCTGTGGAATCCAATCCGAGGAACATCCGCGGGCGCCGATCCGAGGAAGCCATTGGGGAGGCAGGAGCCTCCCCTGGCGTAAGGGCAGAAATGTGCCCTTGTGCTGGGGAGGCTCCTCAGAGCAGTGCTGGCTGTGGGGCATCTAAGCATAGGGCCTCATCCTGCAAGCACTTTCCACCAACTGCCCACCTTGGCGCAGGATACCTTGAGGATCACCTCCTTTCATATGAATCTTCTAAGGGGCTCTGAAAACCTTTTCGTAACACGTTTTACTGCATGACTTGTCATTGCTTGTCCTTAATTTGAAATTGGACTTGGATTTTTACGACAATTTTATTTATTTGTTTAGCTTTTCCTTTTGATATTTTTATGACTGTTTGTACCATATTAGTCTTGTGTAAGCTGCCTTGGCAAAACTGTACAGTTTTAACATCAGGATATAACTATATTAAATAAAAGAAACTTGTGTGCAAAAGGGACTTTGGGGAGCAGAAGGTGTTGTCTGTATTCCTGTCCCTCCTCACCCTGTTTGATGTACGGTGGATGGAAACATGAGCGAGATGCTGCAATTGACAGCACAAGCCTAAACATGCCTCCTCAGAAGTAAGTCCCATTGTGTTCACTGAGGCTTACTCCTGAGAAAGTTGCGTAGTGCAGCCCCAAAGAGATCTTTCTAACAAGTTCACTGCTCCCTGAGACATTCACTTAGGTGAGGAACATGGACTGCAATCCTCTCCAAATGTTTACTTGGCAGTAAATCCCACTGATTTACTTGTCTTACTTGTGAGGAGACATTTAGACTCGGGTAATGCCTGTTCAACCAGTCCCATCACTTCCTGGCAAATAGAAGAGGAAGAATTGGAAGCTGTGACTGAGTTTATTTTCCTGGGCTCCAATATCACCGCAGATGGTGACTGCAGCCATGAAATTAAAAGATGTTTTCTTCTTGGGAGGAACTGAATAAAAAGCCGAGCCTGAGACATCACCCTGCCAACAAAGGTTTGCATAGTCAAAGCTATGGTTTTCCCAGTAGCAATGTATGGCTGTGAGAGCTGGACCATAAGGAAGTTGGAGCATCGAAGACAGTGATGTCATGCAGGGGGTACGCGGGGGCACGCGAGTACTGGTTTCTAGGATTATGGCTGGCCCCGCCCATTCACCCGCCCACTCGTCGACTCCGCCACCTGCAACGTTTGAATTTCCTGCACGTTTGAGTTGCCTGCACATTCTCAGAGCCAGGCAGGCAGCGAGCAGAGCCTTGCCTTGCCTTGCCACTGAAAAATGAGCTGCTCTGGGTTTTTGGAACTGTTGGGTCACTTTAACATGATGCCATGCCTCTTTAACATGTTCTGGGGGTGCTGTGGAATACTGTTTCAACTGTTGGGTCAGTTTAAAATGGTCTGAGGCCTCCAAAAGGGCTTTTTTTCATGTCCCTTCCTGCCACGACCTCACTTCCGGCTTATGACGTCACTTCCGGTGGGCGGGTCCCAACACATGTCAATCAAAAGTGAGTACGTGTTATTAAATCATTTAGATGACACCACTGGTCGAAGAGTAGATGCTTTCGAATTATGGTGTTGGAGAAGACTCTTGAGAGTCCCCTGGACTGCAAGGAGATCCAATTGGTCAATCCTCCAGGAAGTCAAGCCTGATTGCTCCCTGGAAGGACAAATACTGAAGCTCAAATACTTTGGCCACTCTTCTGCCAAATTCCCTGCTGGGCCTCCCCAAGGGCCCCAATGCCCACACTAGGCTAACTAGTTTCCCCTCCAGAGTGGCCTGAGAGATAGGCTAGAGGAAGGGGGTTCTTTCACCCACTGGGCCTCCTCTCTTCCAGCCGCTTTGTTTGGGATCACTGGCTGGCCAGCCTCCTCCAGACTGCCCTCATCACTGGCTTAGTCTTAGTCCAGACTAAGTCTAGCACCAACAAACCCCACCAACAAACAATAGGCAGTCAGCTTGCCCAAGCCACAACTGCCTCCTCCACTTGGTTGCTTCAGGGGCATTGCAGACATACAACCGTTCCCCACAGTTATTCCCCACAATGAGCTTACCTTACCTAGTCAGTCCATCTATCAGTCCTTCAGGCAGGCAGTCCAGCCAGCACTTCATCAGTCTAGCACTCCATCCATCCAGCACCTACCTGGTGCCCTCCTCCAGCACCTTCCCAGGTACCATCCTCCAGTACCTATCCAGCCCCTTTTCTCCAGCTCCTGCCTCCAGATTTATACTGAGGCCAGCCAATCAGTGGGCAGGCTTTAATTCATCAGCCACACCCATCTGCACCTGTGCTGGCCTCCCTTCATAGCGGGAGAGCTCTTATCAGCCTACAGCTGTGCTCCCTAGGCTTGCAAAGACCTTGGGGGTTAACCCTATAATCCCTGGCTTATCTGGGACAAGGGGCTATTGCTGATACCATTCCCTCTCTCCTTGGGGTCTTCTGCCTTTTCCAATACAGCCAGTGGTGTCATCTACAAATGAACTAACGGAACACTGGGCAGGACTTACGCGGGGCTTCCATGTGATTGGCAGCCCACCCTCTTTGTTCCACGGCTGCCCTGGCCTCGGAGGGGGGTCTGCCCCCGGTTGGCACCCCCCCCACTGCTCGCCCAGGCACTCATATATAAATACTGGTATATAAAAGCAGTATATAAATACTGTTGGTTGGTTGATTGATTATCTTGCCCCATTCATGAGCATCACTGTTTCTTTCAGTGAAATGGGTTTAATGGGATTAGGTTGAGATGACATCAGTGACAACTGAGCAAGGCTAATTTGCACCAGATTTTTTTTTGAGGGGGAGGAGGAACTTTTCCTTGCCCAACAGTTACATAACTTTGTTGATGCTCAAACAGTCTAAGAAACTTCCCCTTCTGAGGATTTGAAGCTGATCTTTCCAGAGTCAGCTCAGTTGCTAAGATTCTCTTTTGATACTTTTGAAAGTTGACCTGGAGAAAGATCTTGAAAAATGGAAGATGAAGATGGATATATGACAATACAAGCAAGAAGTAATATCTACCAGGATGCCAGACCAAAGCTGGATCAAGGTATTGTTGTATGTTTTCCTGTGCCTGAGCTGTCTGGCATGGGGTCCACTCTGAATAATTCCGGATGAGAGGATCTTAATTTCTTACTGGATTTGCTGTTATCAAGGGAGCTAGTCTGGTGTGTGGCTTGCATGTTGGGTGGAAACTGATGAGACTTTTTATCAAATTTCCACAAGGCTAACTGACTGGCCTTTGGGATAGCCACTCTGTCTAAGCCTAACCTGCCTCACAGGGTTGTTGTGAAGTGGAAAGGTGGCAACAGTGCACAGTTGTCCTGAGCCAGCATTGCCTCAGGAATTCTAGAACATGCTGGTTTCCACCCTCCCTCTAGAAGGATAGGCTGCGCCTGTCAAGTTTCCCTTTTCTCCACATCAGTTAAAGGAATATGAATGCTATCCTTTTTGCACCTGATTGCCCTAAGGAGACAAAGATAGACATGCACGATAAGTAAATTGGATGTGTGAAGTTACCTTATATTAATGTAGAGTGAGAGTTGGGAAAGGTGCAGAAGAGAGCGAGGACAATGATTACGAGGCTGGGGCACGTCCCTTATGAAGAAAGACTGCAGCGTTTGGGGCTCCTCAGTCTAGAAAAAAGGCGCCTGAGGGGGGGACACCATTGAGACAGATGAAATTATGCTTGGGATGGATAGAGTGGCTAGAGGGAAGTTCTTTTCCTTCTCTCACAACACCAGAACCAGGGGACACCCACTAAAATTGAGTGTTGGGAGAGTAAAAACAGATAAAAGGAAATACTTTTGGGGGCAGAACATCGTTTATTTTGATCCCCAGCCAAGTGTTATGAGTCTAAATCAACACCCTATTCAGCCATAGATCTTGGCTCTAATATTTTCCCTCTCACGCAATTAGTCAATGAGTGGTTTCCAATTATTCATAAAGGACTTTACTGACTTCTCTTTGAGAATTTTATCCATTTCTCCTAAGTCCAATATTTTTGTCCATTAATCTTCAATTGAAGGTAACTCTGGGTCTTTCCAGTGTTGTGCTTACTGCATCCTTGCTGCTGCTGTTATATATAAAGATACATTTTGTAAATCTTTTGGTACCTAATCATCAAGTATACCTAGCAAGAACATTCATAGGTTTACCTTAAAAATCAACTGCACCTGCTGGTGTATCTGAGCCCAACTTTGCCAGTTTTTGTCCCAGCAGCAGCAGTGGGTGAGGAATCTTGATCAGAACCATAGAATGGAGGAGAAGAGAGATTATCATTAAAAATATTTATATACTTCCAACTGGTTAACAAAGTGGCTTTTATTAGTAAAATAAATCAATAAATGGTTCCCTGTCTTCCAAAGAGATTGAACTCTTTCCCCTTATGTGAAGTTGATGATAGCGTAGAAGCAGCTTACAGCTGTGAGGCTTGGAAAGGCTTCAAGGTCGCAGAGCTCCGGCAAGGAATCACTCAGACAGCAGAGATTAGGGTAGCAAGAACTTCCATATTCTCAGAAGAAGGCTTCTTGCAGCAAAGAACAGCAAACAGGTACAGCAAAGCTCCTTCAACAGCAACACTTACATCTCCAGCAACTAACTAACAGGTGTTTCTGGTCTTGATTAAATAGTCCCCAGCATCCAATCAGAGATCAGATGGTCTCCTCCCCAGGCTGAAGCAGAGTCATAATGACTCAGCACTGTACTGCTGGTCTGCTAGGCCTGAATGACTCAGCACTTTACCCACCACCCCCCGGAGTCGGCCTAGTGTTAGGCCTTTCCCCATTCAGGCCTGTAAATTTCCAGGGACTTCCTTCAGTATCCCAATATAATTCTCTGGTGCAAATGACATCTCTCCCAGAAGGTGCTGCTAGAAGAGGAGAGGAAAACATACAGTGTACTGTATAGTTTTCCTAGTGCAACAAGAAACATCTGCATACACATGTGTGAGTGTGTGTGAGAAAAAGAGATGTGGATAAAAAGGAGATGCTGCATGTGCGGGGAAAGAGTTAAATCTCCCATCATTCCATAGCCCCAGTCCAAATTATTCCACTGTGATTATTATTTTTTTAAAAGAAAAGAAGATGATGCTGGTTGCTCCCATCGCAGAACTCCATCATGCCTAATTTGTAAACTTCCAAGCAAGCATCAGTCTGGTGTCTTCCTTGGGGATGGTGCAAGGCTACCCTACAATGCCAGATGCAGGGGAGTGGCAGCGAGATGCAAGTATCATGTATTTTGTGGCTCCCTAAGGTGGGCCATTGTGGGATATAGGAAGCTGGACTAAATGGGCCTTTAGCCTGATCCAGCAAGGATATGTGTATGTAAGCAAGGTTTTTTTGGGACACACACACACACACACACACACACACACAGAGAGAGAGAGAGAGAGAGAGAGAGAGTTTTCAAGAGAAAAAAACAACTGGTTACTGGATTATTTGGCTGCTTCTCTTGTTCTCCTTCACTGTGTTTCTGGCTCTTCTTCCAACCTGCCTCCCCCAAAGGCAGTTCCCAGATCTTTGTCCCTTCCTTGTGCTGCTTTTTTGCTTCTCTGGAGTCTGGAAACAAATACTGAGATGTTGCTATGATAACAAAATGAGCCATGGATTGGGCAAGGATACAAGGCTGCCAGCTTACTGGAAAGCAAGCGCGCACACAGACACAGACACAGACACACAGACATGTCAGTCTTGCTTGTGCGCCTGTGACAACACCTGGTATGAAGAAATGAGGTTTTTCATGGTATGGAGCCATCTCGCTGCTTCTAAAGATTCAGCTAAAGCGCCCAGAGAAATGTTCTGTTTTTTTTTTAATTTAAGTGGCTTAGGCCACAATCCGGGATGAGGGATGTATCCAGGGGATATATGCAGTGGTGGGATTGAGGGGGAACGCCGAGGAACTCAGTTCCACTAGTTAAAATTAGGGCTGACTCCTCCCACTTCACTCTCCCTCCCCCCCTCCCAATTCCTCTGCAAAGCGCTTTTCTTCTTGGTTGGCCGGCACTCAGAGGGTTAAAGGGAGCAATTCCTAGGGGGGGGGGGCAAAGGCAGGGATGTCATTCAGGGGGAACGGACCAGAACAGGCATTCCGGATCCTAACGGGCTCCGTGGCTGGTTCCGGGTTCCCGACAAGTGCCAATCAAAAGTGAGTTCCTGTTCCTAAATCATTTAGATCCCAGTACTGGATATATGTATCCCAGGTATAAGAGATAACATCACGTGATCTTGACAAATGTCCACCCTAAGTTGTCCAGTACTTTATAAAGCACCCTATTATTTGCACAATAACAACAAGTGTAAGGCTAAAAAGGAGCATCTAACCCATTATACACCCTGGCTCCAGAATACACCATTTAAGTCTCCAGGTTGAACTCTGCCTACCCCACTGGCTCAGAATCTGACAGAAAAAGCTGCAGCCTTCTTATTCTTTTCACTCAGACTTGGTTCTGGCAGTTGATTCACACACACCCCATGAGGGTCAGCAGCGGGAATGACTGAAATAGAAGTGCTACCACATGAGGAGACAGGGAAAGCAAAATGCTGATTTGTATCCGTCCCTATTCCAGTCTTAACTCCAAAACTGCTTTCAATTGTGGTTCTCACCCTGACACTTAATTCCACAGAATCCTCCAAGTGTCGATGCTGGAAAGTCCTGCTGGGGGTGTTGATGGCAGCAAGTCTCCTTCTGAATGTGGCCCTGATAGCAGTCTTCATAGGTGGGTGTTTGTTGCATTGTAACAGAAAAACCTGGCTGCCACCTCCCTTCCTGTCCTCCTCCTGTGCCTGTGACGGTAGGCTGCTTGGGAGCTGGAAATATACACTATCCCTTGAAGCTTTTCCCCAGCAATGTATTCCCATGCTAGCTATAGCATTTCAGGCTGTAAAGCTCATGCCAAAGGGACAAGGCTGAAAGGAGGGGCTTTAGCTGAGTGGCAGAACACCTGGCTTTGCATGCAGAGGCTCCCGATTCAAGTCCTGGCCTCTCTAGGCAGGATTGGGGAAGACCCCTGGCTGAAACCCCAGTTCGAGTTGATTTTCTGCCAGTTTGGGAACAGTTAATGGAACTGCTTTTTTTTTTTTTTTTTTTTTTAAGAGAAAACTGAGGCAACTCCTTCTCCAGGCCTCCAAAGTTCCGGTCTGAAACCGGCCTGTTCATGTGACTGCATTCCAGGTTCCCCAAAAGGTAACTTCAGCTACTTCTGTTTGTCACCTCCTTGACTTAAAAGCCACAGGCGCTTCTACAAATCAGGTACATGCCTCACCTGCCCCAGTGCTTCACCTTTTCTAAGTGTCTGGACACAACTGGAGCTCAGTGGTGTCATTCAAATGATTTAGGAACAGGAACTCACTTTTGATTGGCACTTGTCGGGAACCCGGAACCAGCCACGGAGCCCGTTAGGATCCGGAACGCCCGTTCTGGTCCGTTCCCCCTGAATGACATCACTGCTGGAGCTGAGCTCAGGACATGTTTGAAGCAGTGGTGTCATTCAAATGATTTAGGAACTCACTTTTGATTGGCACTTGTTGAGAACCTGGAACCAGCGACGGAGCCCGTTAGGATCCGGAATGCCCGTTCTGGGCCGTTCCCCCTGAATGACATCACTGGTTTGAAGGCTATTCTGTGGCCCAGGTAGGCCACCCTCGACTTCCCTAGGCCTCAGAATGCCTTTTAAAGGCATAAAAACATCACTTCCTGTTTTCCCTGAAAAACCAGAAGTGATTTTTTTTTCTGCCTTTGGAGTGCATTGAGGCACAGGGTGGCCACTGGTGACCTCCCCAGGCCTCAGAACAACCTCCAGATAGGACAAGTCCTGTCCAGATGTCTTGTGCCCTGATACCACTGGAGTGGTCCGGTTCAGAAGTGAAGCAGAAGTGACGTCACTTCTGGGTCACTGGGCTGGTTGTCGCTGTGCCTCACCAGCACAATCAGTCACCACATGTCTCTGCTACAAATCATCCTAATTCCCCTAGCCTAAAAAGCAGAGGGGAGGTTGTGCTCTTGTAGAAAGGCTGTTACAAGAGGGAACAACATAAGAATGTATCTATTAGCCCAAGCCTAGCCATGTCTACTGCAGCCTAGGGGGCCCAATCCTATCCAAAATTCCACTGATAAGGCAACCATAATGTAGCCCTAAGGGAACACATGTTCCCTTACCTTGACTATCCTCACCCATGGCATGACTGGAAAGTTGGCTAGGATTGGGCCCTCAGTTAGTTTGTTGGATGCAGAGAGTAGGCAACTAAATGTCCAGGTTCGGAACTATTCTAGTGACACTAAGAGCGCAATCCTAACCTGGAGTTAGGCCGGCATAGTGAGGCCAGCAAAGTTTGGCTGGCACAAGGGATGGCACATCATACAATATGTTTGGACCACTCTCAGAGTCAGAGATATGCCAGCATCCCAAAGATCTGCAGTTAAAGAACTTCCACATAGAATGTAGAGATTTGATGCAGATCTGGATCTGCCACTGAGAGACAGTTTTATTATATACCAAGGGGCTGATGAATAAGGAAACAACAAATGATCACGCCCCCATATTGTGGAACTGTAACCTCTGTTCATTTCATGAAGTGGGTAGCAACCCAACCAAAAACCTGCCCTGAGAGGTTGCAACCTCTGTGTTCGGAAATACATAGCTGGGCTGTAGAATTGTCCCAGGCACAGCTTGTCTTGTTGGAAGCACTGAGATAAAAACACTAAAGCAGGAAAAAAAATCACCCTTGTGTGCCACTCAGAGAGGCAAAAGTTTCCTCCTGCTCTGGAAAGAACAGCCTACCATCGGGTACTCATTCAGCAACACTGAGCCATCAAGCAGACTTCCCAGGCCACAATTCGTCACGTATCTCCTCTTCCTTCTATAGCTTACATGGTCCTGGATCAAAACACTGCTAATCCACGAATTGTCCTGTCAAGCGATGGGAAAACTGCAGCATGGGGAGCAACACGGAAGAGCCTTCCCAACAACCCAGAGAGATTGGGTGCTGCGCCCAGTTTGGGTGCTGGGCCGTGAGGGATTCCTCTCAGGTCAACACTTTTGGGAGGTTGAGGTGAAGGGCGATGGAGAATGGGCCGTGGGGGTTGCCAGACAGTCTGTGCAGAGAAAAGGAGAGACAGCGTTCAACACCGAGGCAGGGATCTGGGGGATTGGCGAGTACTGGGGGCTTGGGAACTTTATAGCGTTCACCTCCCCACACACAAAGCTGCCCCTTGCCAAGAGGCCCCGGAGAATCCGCGTATCGCTAGACTACAAATATGAGCAGGTGGAGTTTTTCAATGTTGAAACCAAAGTTTCAATCTTTCTTTTCAATTCAAGTTCCTTTGGAGGGGAAAGAATTTATCCCTGGTTCCGCGTGTGGGATGGCACCACACTTGTATTGCATCCCTGAGACACTTAAGAAGATCCCCAATGGATCAGGCCAAAGGCCCATCTAGTCCAGCTTCCTGTATCTCACAGTGTCCCATCAGATGCCTCAGGGAGCACACAAGACAACTAGATGCCTGCATCTGGCTGCCACTCCCCTGCATCTGGGCATTCTGAGGTAAACACACTGATGGCCAGTCCAGATTCTCCACAGCATTTCTCTTTGGCAGCCACCAGAACCAGTTGCTCCTCTTTAGCTATGTACTCATAGGAACAGCCCCACTGGATCAGGCCAAAGGCCCATCGAGTCCAGCTTCCTGTATCTCACAGGGGCCCACTAGGTGCTCCTGGGAGTGTGCAACAAGATGCCTACATCCTGTTTCTACTCCCTTGCACCTGGCATTCTGAAGTAGCCTACTTCTAATGTAAGGAGGTTGCACAACCCATTATGGCCTACTGGGTGGCCTACATCCTCCAGAAATCAGTCCAATCCAATTTAAAAGGCACCTAGGCCAAATGCCACCACCACCTCCTGTGGCAAGGGGTTCCACAGATTAATTACCCACTGGATCAAACGGTATTACCTTTTATCCATTCTAACTCTCCCAACACTCAGTTTTAATGGATGTTGATGTAGGAATTGATATCACAGAGACCTTGCCAGTGTATCTTATGCTGAAGTGCTTGTCTTGTAGAAAGGCTGGTCCATGACCCCAATAATAAAAGGTTTCTGCTGATGGATCAGGAAGGTCACCATGACCCACGTTGTCTGCGGTTGCAGGGGGGCTCTTGTTGCAGTGAAAGCCCAGGAGCAGGGCATTCTGTAACTTCGTTTGTGAGCTTGTGAGAAATATTTTGTGGAATGGTCTGTCTGACTCGGAGTAAGGTCACAATCCCGCTCTCAACGTAGCGCCGATGCAAAATGGTTGCGTTGGCGCTACATCATTAGTGCTGATGCGGGGGCCCCGAGCAGCACACCCGCATCAGCGCTACAGCGCTTGGGCTGACACCACCAGTAGCGTTGGCCCGAGAGCACCTATGGGGAGCCTCCCATTCGCCAGCCAAACCTGGCCCGGGGAGGGGGCGTGGTTAATATGCAGCCATTAGGCTGCATCGAAGGCCTCGTCCCTCAGCCGCGCGGCTTCCTCGGATCTGCGCCCACAATTTCGCCATTGAGGAGGCAGGAACCTCCCGTGGCATTAGGGCACAAATGCCTTTCCAACTGCACTGGATATAGGCATAGGGCCCCATCCTGCAAGCACTTTCCACCAACTGCCCACCTTGGTGCAGGATACCTTGAGGATCACCTCTTTTCATATGAATCTTCTAAGAGGCTCTGAAAACCTTTTTGTAACACATTTTACAGAATGACATCATTGCTGTTCCTTAATTTGAAATTGAACTTGGATTTTATGACAATTTTTTAAAAATTATTTAGCTTTTTCTTTTGATGTTTTCATTGTCCTGTATTTGTCTTTTGTAAGCGGACTTGGGAAAACTGTACAGTTTTAACAGGATATACCTATATTAAATAAAAGAAACTTGTGGATAAAAGAAACTTTAGTGAACAGAAGGTGTTGTCTGTATTCCTGTCCCTCCTCACCCTGTTTGATGTACAGTGGATGGAAACATGAGCGAGATGCTGCAATTGACAGCACAAGCCTAGCATGCCTACTCAGAAGTAAGTCCCATTGTGTTCAATGAGGCTTACTCCTGGGAAAGTGTGTATAGGCCTGCAAGGAGATCCATTCGGGCAATCCTACAGGAAGTCAAGCCTGATTGCTCCCTGGAAGGACAAATCCTGAAGCTGAAGCTCCAATACTTTGGCCACCTCATGAGAAGAGAGAAGTCTTTAGAAAAGACCCTCATGCTGGGAAAGATGGAAGGCAAAAGGAGAAGCGGGCGGCAGAGGATGAGATGGTTTGAGTGTCACCAAAGCAACGAACATGAATTTGGGCAAACTCAGGAAGCTAGTGGAAGACAGAGAGGCCTGGTGTGTTGTGGTCCATGGGATCGCGAAAAGTCACACACAACTTGGTAACTGAACAACAACAACAACAACAGCGACACCTGTTCACGTCCCAGCTGTTCACCATTTCCCTTAGCTGTGAGGACAGGCTGAGAACATGCAGCCTACAATGTTGAATGCAGGCCCTCTGAAGGTTGCCCTTGAATAGGATTGCCCTGATGGTGGGGAGGGATAAGAGCAGCAGTTGCATTTTTGGTTGTGCTTGTTTCAGTGAAGGAAAAACTGCTCACAGAGAGGTTCAGGCCATTTCATTTTAATCCTAGAGACTTCGCATGAACATGCGTCACAACTCCACATTCAGGCTCAGTAGGCAAGTTGTGAACGCACAAGTCTGGGGCTCATTTTATTGCACAATGTCACTCTTCCCACTTGATTCAGAACCAGTAAGAGCACTTGGTTGCAAAAGGGGGAAAACGACTGGGGGGCTGAGAGAGGAGGAGGCTTGTGTCTACACCAACATGTCGACATATTGTTCTGGGCCCTGTGGAAAAATAACAGTTCTTGCCCAGGGGACTTGCAATAAGTAGCTGCCTTTTACTGAGTCAGGTAGTAGTCCATCCAGCCCATCATGGAGTTGTCACTGACTGGCACACACATTCCAGGGTCTTTCCCATCCCTACCTGGAGATGCTGCCAGGAACTTAACCTGGGACTACCTGCACGCAAAGCAGAGGTAGGGCGCAATCCAATGCCCTTCGTTCAGACAACACTAGCTGCTAGCGTTGGCCGAAAGGCAGCAGCACTGGTGCAAGAGCACCGACCGACACCCTGGCATCGGTGCTGGTGCCATTAGGCCAACACTAGCAGCAGGGTCAGCCCAAGGCCAAAAGCCACACTGCGCTGTTCCTGTACCAGCCAAGTTCAGCTGGCACAAGAGCGGTTCTGGGCAGGGGGAGCATGGGAGGAAGAGAGGAAGTGGGTGGGGGTGAGCGGGCCAGGAGGCGGGCCACCTCTGGGAGGGGGCAAAGTTGGGATGCAGCTATTACGTTGCATCTGAGTTCCTGCCCTTGGGCCACACGGCTTGCTCGGAGCTGTGGGCTGCTAAACAGCAGGCGCAGTTCTGAGCAAGCCCATCTGGGTGGCTGGCGCCTACCCCCAGGCAAGGTCGCCAACATGCCCTTGCCCCAGGGAGGCTCCAGCCAGCTCCTGACTTGCACCGGATACAGCACAGGCCCACCAGCTTTGCCAATCTGGCGCAATTTAGGATTGTGCCCTCATTCTTCCACTCGTTCTGCCAAATTCCCTGCTGGGCCTCCCCAAGGGCCCCAATGCCCACACTAGGCTAACTAGTTTCCCCTCCAGAGCGGCCTCAGAGATAGGCAAGAGGGGGAGGGGGTTCAGTCACCCACTGGGCCTCCTCTCTTCCAGCAGCTTTGCTTGGGATCACCGGCTTAGCTCAAGATACCCTAACTTGGCACCACAAAACCCCACCACCAAACAATAGGCAGTCAGCTTACCTAAGCCACACCTGCCTCTTCCACTCGGTGGCTCCAGGGGTGCGACAGCCATACAACTATTCTCCATAGTTATTCCCCACAATAACCTTACCTTATCCAGTCCTTTAACAGTCCTTCAGTCAGGCAGTCCACTGCCACTTACCTACCTGGTGCTAACTTTCTGTAGCGCCTGCCTCTATTTATACATCTGCAGTCTCAGAGACTGTTGCTGAGCAGGCTATAGCTCATCAGCCACACCCTTTTCCACCTGTGCCAACCTCCCTTCCTAGCCAGAGCCCTCATCAACCTGCAGCTGTGTTCCTGCTGTAGGAGTTCTGGGATTAACCATGTACTTCCTGGCTTATTTGGCAAGGGGCCACTGCTGATACCATTCCTTCTCGGGGTATCCCCTGCCTTTTCCACTACATGCATAGAGGTGGGGGGAGCCTACAAAATCTCTTTTTCCCCCAGGCAGCAGATGTCTTAGCTATGCCACTGGGCTAGACAGAAGCCACAGAAGCAGTGTGACAGAAGGAGCTCTGAAAGAAAAGGATGGTGAGTTGTGGGTCCCGACCAGGGAGGTTTAATAGCAGGAGACCGCATGACGTCATTTTCTTGAAGCCACATCCGGGCACCTGTGGCCATATTTGTTGACTCAGTCAGATCATTGCCGCCAAGGAGGATTGCCGCGAATTCATGAATGAAAATCTCCCTGCACGTGTGTAAAAGTTAATATCAACCTCTTTAATCATGCCTGCATGTTCACACTTTATTTTTCCGCCTCTCATTTTCTACTGTAATATTTATGAAATTCTGAACATTAACAGAATTTTTTTTTTATGGGGCATGACCGTTTTATTTTTGCTTGTGTAGATTTCAATAAAGTCTGTCATAGTGCAATCTGAGTTTAAATAGACAGCAAGTATGTTCAGTAATGTTATTATGAGTTTAACCTTGTAATTGCATATAAATCATAATAAGTTTACCAATAATGTGTCTACATGATCACATGTTTTTATTTTCGTAAGTATTTATTTAAGGAATAAACTATGAAATCCTAAACAGTACGAGCAAAGCAATCTGAAATGCTTGGAATGAGGATTGTTTTGAGTTAACTAACATGGCAGCTAAGCCCGCCCACTGGCTTCACCTCACGAGCATTAGCGCGTTAAGGGATGCGGTCTCCTGCTATTTAAACCTCCTTGGTCCCGACCCACAGTTTGAATAACACGGCTCTATACCTTTGCTAGGGGAGCTTCATTTGCTACTCTCAGCGCCCCCTGCTGACCCGGATGACCATTTTGCTGCTGAAGCTGCTTGCTTGCTGCTGGAGGCCAGAGAACAGGGGAGGGGAGGCAACAAGTTCTGCAGGCATCATCATTTGTGGACTCTTTATGCAGGTCTGCGGGCTGTATGTTTGACACCCCTGCTCATGGCCCTTTTCAGTTCAGACAACAGTGACCGAGCAACCAGATGGGATGGGGCGAGAACACAGAGCCAGCCGGTCCCACCAAGGCACTCCCTCTCCTCCCCAGAGCGTCATGCGTGGGGGACTTTCTTAGAAGTTCTCCCACCTTCCACAGCACGCCCAGGGGACCTGCCCTGCTTCCTTGCTCCGTCATTTTGTTCCCTTCAGTCAACTATGGAGGTGGGGAGGGAGAGAGAAACCCGGACCCTGGAGTCATTCAACATACTTATGAATGATCTGCTGCAGCTGTGTGTGCTGCTTCTTGGAAGGATCCCCTGCCCTGCTGCCTCGCCATGGCAGGTTTTTTCTACAGTTAAATATTGGGCGGGGATCACAGTAGCTTTTCACCACTTAAGTAGCTCATGTATAACCAGTGGTGTTATCCTACCGGAATGCTGGGCGGGACATCCGGGTGATTGACAGCCCACCCGTCGCGTTCCGCAGCGTTCCGCCATTTGCGTAACCAATTACGCCGCTTGCGTACATTACACAAACGGCGTAACGCTGCGGTACATGACGGGCGGGCTGCCGATCACCCGGATGTCCCGCCCAGTGTTCTGGTAGGATAACACCGCTGCGTATAACTGATGGTTGCCTGCCCCTGGGCTATAGCATTTGGGGGTCTTCAATCTAGAAATAAGGCACTGGAGGCGGGACAACACATGATTGAGATGTACAAGATTCTGCATGGGATGGATAAAGTGGCTAGAGGGATGTTCTTTTCCCTCTCTTGCAATACCAGAACCAGGGGACATCCATTAAAATTGAGTGTTGGGAGAATGAGAACAGATAAAATACTTTTTTTAAACCCACCATGTAATTAATCTGTGGAACTCCTTGCCACAGGAGGTGGTGATGGCATCTAGTCTAGGGTGCCTTTAAAATGGGACTGGACAGATTTCAGGAGGAAAAGTCTAGCACATGCTACAGGCCATGATGGGTGGTTCAACCTCCTGATTTTAGAAGTAGGCTGTTTCAGAAGGCCAGGTGCAAGGGAGTGGCAACAGGATGCAGGCATCTTGTTGTCTTGTGTGCTCCCTGAGGTATCTGGTGGGCCAATGTGAGATACAGGAAGCTGGACTAGATGGGTAGTGAATGCTTTTCTTACAAATGTCATCTATTTTGCAGTGTTTGGGTTGGATCTCAAAAAACCTTCCGGATCCCTAGCAATTGCTGGTTGGTTTCTAATTTCCCCTTTCAGGACAAGGTGATAGAGCATGCATTGGCCATGCAGATGATCTGGAACCGCTGGGGAAAGAATCAATTGCTAAATTTATGTGTGTCCAGCTGCGGTTAAAAGGCGCAAGAGAATGGTCAGTGGGAAAATTATTTCTTACCTTGACATTCCAGCTTCTTCAAACAAGCTCAGGATGGCACACGAAATTCTTCCCACTCCACCTTCTGTGCTCACAAAAACCCATCAGGTGGGCTATGCTGGGAGATCGCCAGTGACTCAAGGCCACCCACTGAGTTTCGTGGCTAAGAGGGGACTTGAATGCAGCCCCTGCCTGCCTAAGCTTGAAGGACTTTGCACTGAGCAGCAGTGCCTGCTCAGGATCCTCATTCGTCCCCTTTGACGCAGGTAGACCAGCGGATGATGCCATTCAAAGCCTTACCTGCTGATTCTGTGTCTTTACTAGCAGCTTGATCAATTCAAGGCCAGTTTTTGTCCCCGGTCAGTTGGCCACACAAGCACCTTGTTCTAACAAAACATTGTTTATATACAGTACTTTCAACATAAAGTTCACAAAGCAGTTTTCAGGCAAATAACAATAAAGTTAAATGGCTCATAAAAAAACACATTTTCAAATTGGTTTCAAAGACATATTAGGGGACTGTGACTTATGGCCAGGTAAGAAAAAATTGGGGCTGTCTATGGATGGGGTGGCACAGTGGATTAAACAGCTGCTGCGCAGCTTGCTGACTGGAAGGTTGGTAGTTCAAGACCGCGTGACGGAGTGAGCTCCCATTGCTTGTCTCAACCTAGCAGTTCGAAAGCAAGTAGAAATGTGAGTAGATAAATAGGTAGCACTTCAGTGGGACAATAACAGCATTCTGTGTGCCTTGATGTATAGTCATGCAGGCCACATGACCATGGAAACCTGTCCTTGGATAAACGCCCTCTCTTCAGCAATTCTGGTGTGATGCAAGTAGTCATCAAGCAGGAAGGAAGGATGCATTACCCCTGCTAACTGGGCAAGAGGCACTTTTTCCAAGTGGTGCTCCTCTTATATTTAGCAGGGGGAGAATAAATGTCCCTTTTCACCCCTGCACAGTGTCTTTTCTAGTGGCTGTTGCTGGTGGGGTTCTGCATTTTTTTTTAGATTATGAGCCTTTTGGGGACAGGAAGCCATCTCACATTATTATTTGCCTATAAACTACTTTGTGAATTTTGTGTTGAAAAGCGGTGGAACATGGGAGGCTGCTTCTGTTTAGCAGACCTGCACAACTCCCAGTTCTGATGATGTAGTGTACATCGCCCCAGTGATGTATGTAGTCCTCAAGCAGGGAGGAAGGACGCATTACCTTGCCCCACTCATGTGCATCACTGTTTCTTTCAGTGAAATGGGTTTAATGGAATTAGGTTGAGATGACATCAGTGACAACTGAGCAAGGCTAATTTGCACCAGATTTTTTTTTTGAGGGGGAGGAGGAGCTTTTCCTCGCCCAACAGTTACGTAACTTCGTTGAGGCTCAAACAGTCTAAGAAACTTCCCCTTCTGAGGATTTAAAGCTGATCTTTCCAGAGTCAGCTCAGTTGCACAGCCCGATTCTCTTTTGACATCTTTGAAAGTTGACCTGGAGAAAGATCTTGAAAAATGGAAGATGAAGATGGATATATGACAATACTAGCAAGAAGTAATGTCTACCAGGATGCCAGACCAAAGCTGGATCGAGGTATGGTTGTATGTGTTCCTGTGCCTGAGCTGTCTGGCATGGGGTCCACTCAGAATAATTCCGGATGAGGGTGTCTTAATTTCTTACTGGATTTGCTGTTATCAAGGGAGCTAGTCTGGTGTGTTGGTTGCATGTTGGGTAGAAAATGATGAGACTTTTTATCAAATTTCCACAAGGCTAACTGACTGGCAGTTGGGACAGCCACTCACCCACCTGAGCCTAACCTGCCTCACAGGGTTGTTGTGAAGTGCACAGTTGTCCTGAGCCAACATTCCCTCAGGAGTTCTAGGATGTGCTGGTTTCCACCCTCCCTCCAGAAGGATAGGCTGCGCCTGTCAAATTTCCCTTTTCTCCACATCAGTTAAAGGAATATGAATGCTGTCCTTTTTGCACCCGCTTGCCCTAAGGAGACAAAGATAGACGTGCACAATAAGTAAATTGGATGTGCGAAGTTACCTTAATGTAGAGTGACAGTTGGAAAAGGTGCAGAAGAGAGTGAGAAAAATGATTACGAGGCTGGGGCACCTCCCTTATGAAGAAAGACTGCAGCGTTAAACGGTTAATAAACGGTTCCCTGTCCCCAAAGAGATTGAACTCTTTCCCCTTATGTGAATTTGATGATAGCGTAGAAGCAGCTTACAGCTGTGAGGCTTGGAAAGGCTTCAAGGTCGCAGAGCTCTGGCAAGGAATCACTCAGACAACAGAGATTAGGGTAGCAAGAACTTCTATGTTCTCAGAAGGTGGCTTCTTGCAGCAAAGAACAGCTAACAGGTACAGCAAAGCTCCTCCAACAGCAACACTTACATCTCCAGCAACTAACTAACAGGTGTTTCTCGTCTTGATCAAATAGTCCCCAGCATCCAATCAGAGATCAGATTATCTCCTCCCCAGGGTGAAGCCGAGTCACAGTGACTCAGCACTTTACTGCTGGTCTGCTAGGCCTGAATGACTCAGCACTTTACCCCCTGAGTCGGCCTAGTGTTAGGCCTTTCCCCATTCAGGCCTGTAAATTTCCAGGGACTTCCTTCAGTATCCCAATAGAATTCTCTGGTGCAAATGACATCTCTCCCAGAAGGTGCTGCTAGAAGAGGAGAGGAAAACATACAGTGTACTCAGTGATGTCATGCAGGGGGTACGCGGGGGTATGCGAGTACCGGTTTCTAGGATTACGGCTGGCCCCGCCCATTCGCCCGCCCACTTGTCGACTCCGCCCCCTGCAATGTTTGAATTTCCTGCACATTTGAATGTGAGAAACTCTACACATTCTCAGAGCCAGGCAGGCAGGCAGGCAGCAAGCGGAGCCTTGCCTTGCCTTGCCACTGAAAAATGAGCTGCTCTGGGGTTTTGGAACTGTTGGGTCACTTTAACATGATGCCAGGCCTCCTTAACATGTTCTGGGGGTGCTGTGGAATACTGTTGCAACTGTTGGGTCAGTTTAAAATCGTCTGAGGCCTCAAAAAGGGCTTTTTTCATGTCACTTCCTGCCACGACATCACTTCCGGCTTATGGCATCACTTCCGGTGGGCGGGTCCCAACACGTGCCAATCAAAAGTGAGTACCGGTTATTAAATCATTTAGATGACACCACTGAGTGTACTGTACAGTTTTCCTAGTGCAACAAGAAACATCTGCATACACTTGTGTGAGTGTGTGTGAGAAAAAGAGATGTGGATGAAAAAGAGATGCTGCATGTGTGGGGAAAGTGTTAAATCTCCCATCATTCCATAGCCCCAGTCCAAATTATTCCACTGTGATTATTATTTTTAAAGAAAAGAAGATGATGCTGGTTGCTCCCATCGCAGAACTCCATCATGCCTAAATTGTAAACTTCCAAGCAAGCATCAGTCTGGTGTCCTCCTTGGGGATGGTGCAAGGCTACCCTACAATGCAGGGGAGAGGCAGCAAAAAACAAGTATATTGTTGTCTTTTGGCTCCCTAAGATGGGCCACTGTGGGATATAGGAAGCTGGACTAAATGGGCCGTTAGCCTGATCCAGTAAGGATATTCTTATGTAAGCAAGGTTTTTTGGGGACACACACACAGTTTTCAAGAAAAAAAAGACTGGTTACAGGATTCTTTGGCTGATTTTCTTGTTCTCCTTCATTGTGTTTCTGGCTCTTCTTCCAACCTGCCTCCCCCAAAGGCAGTTCCCAGATCTTTGTCCCTTCCTTGTGCTGCTTTTTTGCTTCTCTGGAGTCTGGAAACAAATACTGAGATAACAAAATGAGCCATGGATTGGGCAACCACGACACAAGGCTGCCAGCTTACTGGAAAGCACGCACAGACACACAGACACAGACACAGACACACACACACACACACACACACACACACACACATGTCAGTCTTGCTTGTGCGCCTGTGACAACACCTGGTATGAAGAAATGAGGTTTTTCATGGTATGGAGCTATCTCGCTGCATCTAAAGATTCAGCTAAAGCGCCCAAAGAAATGTTTGTTTTTTTTTAATTTAAGTGGCTTAGGCCACAATCCTGGATGAGGGATGTATCCAGGGGATACATGTATCCCAGGTATAAGAGATAACATCAAGTGATCTTGACAAATGTCCTCCCTAAGTTGTCCAGTACTTTATAAAGCACCCTATTATTTGCACAATAACAAGTGTAAGGCTAAAAAGGAGCATCTAACCCAGTGGTCAGGGAACAGGGGTAAATTACCCCAAATGGGGTAAAAATGAAATTCCTGGGGGTAATGGACAGATAAGAGTGTGCCCCGCCCCCTTTTCCCTCATCCTTCCTTCATGACCAATGTTCTCTCTTCTGACCAATGGGAAGTTCCTCTCACGCTTGATGGGTTTCCCTTGCTTCCAATAGGAGATTAGAAGCGGCAAGGTACTTGGCCCCAAATAGGCAGCGTTCCCCTTCCTTCCACGGCGGAGAAGAAGGCCGTGGTTATTGATCCCGCTGCTGGTAGAGGGAGAAGGAAGCAACAGCAGAGAAAATGGCGGCCGTGGCTGCAACTGCGGCAGTGCCGGGTGATGGGGGAGCCGGCAAGGCCAAGCCTATTCTGGGCAGCGAGGCTGGCGCAGCCCCGCTCCCGGCTGGCACTCAGGCAGCTGTGGAGTCGGCGGTGCTCGATGCCAGGGAAGAGCCCGAACCAGCTCCGGGTGGGGAGGCCGAGGAGCTGCTGCCATTGCCACCACCCAGGAGCCCAGCAAGGACACGAGACGTGCAGGCGTGGGGGAGGCTCTGGTGAGCGGCTGAGGTGTGTGTGCATGTGCCCGCAGGTGCGTGTGTGTGTGTGTGTGTGTGTGTGTTGAGAGGACTTCTGTGGACCTGCCTCTTTGCTTATGAGCAGCTAGTCTCTTGCTGTCCCAAGGAGTGGGGCGGGGGGAGGGTTAGGGTGCCTGCGCAGGGAGTCAGGGACACAAAGAGAGGTGAGAGGCACACAAGGCAAGGCGAACAGCAGAGAACAAACAAAATCAGAACTGCTGTTGCTGGCCTGTGTGTGTGTGTGTGTGTGTGTGTGTGTGTGTGTGTGAGAGAGAGAGAGAGAGAGAGAGAGAGAGAGAGAGAGAGAGAGAGAGAGCCAGAGCCAGAGCCAGAGCCAGAGCCAATCTGAATTCATTATAGAGAGAAATCTTAAGTCCAAGCACCTAAACATGTTGTCAAAAAGGTAAGTTAGTTGTAACCCAGAAGGGTTGAATTCTATTCTCTCAAGGTCTGCAGGTGTACCCAGTAGTGTCATTCTATAATGAAGAACCGGAACGCAGGCGGGACTTACCCCTTGATGGACAGGGAGCCCGTGACGCGTCGCCGCTTGCTGTTCCGCCGCGGGGGGCTTCTTCTGGGTGGCGTGCCCCTCCGCGGCTCTCCGCAGCACCCAGCGCACCTCCCAGGCAAGCGGGCACCCCCTCCGAAGCCAGGGGTGCCCGTGCAGCACTCGGAACAGCAGCGCCGCATCAGCGACGGGCAGCCAATCAGGTGGTAAGTCCCGCCCAGCGTTCCGTTTCTTTATTATAGAATGACACTACCGGGTGTACCCAAACTCTTTATAACTCCATATTTACATAGCATTAATTAAGCTCATTAATTAATCAAATAAAAAGCAATGGGTTCCAATATGTAATTTTTTTTCTTTCGTTCTGGCGGGGCAGGGGGTTAACATCAAGGGGGTAACGTTGGCATATCTAAATATATTTTGGGGTAAAAGGTAAAAAAGTTCCCTGACCCCTGATCTAACCCGTTACACACCCTGGCTCCAGAATACACCATTTAAGTCTCCAGGTTGAACTCTGGCTACCACACTGGCTCAGAATCTGAGAGAAAAAGCTGCAGCTTTCTTATTCTTCTTAATCTTTTCACTCAAACTTGGTTCTGGCAGTTGATTCACACACACACACCCATGAGGGTCATCAGCGGGAATGACTGAAATAGGAGTGCTACCACATGAGGAGACCGGGAAAGCAAAATGCTGATTTGTATCCATCCCTATTCCAGTCTTAACTCCAAAACAGCTTTGAATTGTGGTTCTCACCATGACACTTAATCCCACAGAATCCTCCAAGTGTCGATGCTGGAAAGTCCTGCTGGGGGTGTTGATGGCAGCAAGTCTCCTTCTGAATGCGGCCCTGATGGCGGTCCTGATGGCGGTCTTCATAGGTGGGTGTTTGTTGC
This sequence comes from Lerista edwardsae, assembly GCA_029204185.1. NCBI lineage: Eukaryota > Metazoa > Chordata > Lepidosauria > Squamata > Scincidae > Lerista > Lerista edwardsae. The sequence continues at coordinate 442,464 of JAJKFI010000233.1, read as the reverse complement.
ATTGTGACAGCAAAACCTGGCTGCCACCTCCCTTCCTGCCCTTGCTCCTGTGCCTGTGACGGTAGGCTGCTTGGTAGCTGAAAATATACAGTATCCCTTGAAGCTTTCCCCCGGAAATGTATTCCCATGCTGGCTATAGCATTTCAGGCTGTCAAGCGCATGCCAAAGGGACAGGCTGAAAGGAGGGGCTTTAGCTGAGTGGCAGAACACCTGGCTTTGCATGCAGAGGCTCCCGATTCAAGTCCTGGCCTCTCTAGGCAGGATTGGGGAAGACCCCTGGCTGAAACCCCAGTTTGAGATGATTTTCTGCCAGTTGGGGAACAGTCAGTGGTGTCATTCAAATGATTTAGGAACAGGAACTCACTTTTGATTGGCACTTGTCGGGAACCCGGAACCAGCCACGGAGCCTGTTAGGATCCAGAACGCCCGTTCTGGTCCGTTCCCCCTGAATGACATCACTGCCTTTAACCCTCTGAGTGCCGGCCAACCAAGAAGAAAAGCTCTTTGCAGAGGAATTGGGAGGGGGAGGAGGGAGAGTGAAGTGGGCGGAGTCAGCCCTAATTTTAACTAGTGGAACTGAGTTCCCCCGTGTTCCCCCTGCATGACATCACTGGGAACAGTTAATGAAACTGTGCTTTTTTTTAAAAGAGAAAACTGAGGCAACTCCTTCTCCAGGCCTCCAAAGTCCCTGCCTGAAACCGAACTGTTCATGTGACTGCATTCCAGGTTCCCCAAAAGGTAACTTCAGCTACTTCTGTTTGTCACCTTCTTGACTTAAAAGACACAGGTGCTTCTACAAATCAGGTACATGCCTCACCTGCCCCAGTGCTTCACCTTTTCTAGGTGTTTGGACCAGCGGTGTTATGCTGCCGGAACACTGGGTGGGACATCTGGGTGATCGACAGCCCGCCCGTCGCGTTTCGGAGTGTTACGCCATTTGCGTAACCAATTACGCCGCTTGTGTACGTTACGCAAACAGAATAACGCTGCGGAATGCGACAGGCGGGCTGTCGATCACCCGGATGTCCCGCCCAGCGTTCCGGCAGCATAGTACCACTGGTCTGGACACAACTGGAGCTGAGCTCAGGACATGTTTGAAGGCTATTCTGTGGCCCAGGTAGGCCACCCTCAACTTCCCTAGGCCCCAGAATGCCTTTTATAGGCATAAAAAACATCACTTCCTGTTTTCCCTGAAAAACCAGAAGTGATTTTTTTTCTGCCTTTGGAATGCATTGAGGCACAGGGGGGCCACTGGTGGCCTCCCCAGGCCTCAGAACAACCTCCAGACAGGACAAGTCCTGTCCAGATGTCTTGTGCCCTGATACCACTGGAGTGGTCCGGTTCAGAAGTGAAGCAGAAGTGACGTCACTTCTGGGTCACTGGGCTGGTTGTTGATGTGCCTCACCAGCACACCACATGTCTCTGCTACAAATCATCCTAATTCACCTAGCCTACAAAGCAGAGGGGAGGTTGTGCTCTTGTAGAAAGGCTGTTACAAGAGGGAACAACGTAAGAATACATCTATTAGCCCAAGCCTAGCCATGTCTACTCAGAAGTAAGTTCCACTGAGTTCAATGGGGCCTACTCCCAGGAAAATGTGTACAGGATTGCAGCCTAGGGGGCCCAATCCTATCCAAAATTCCACTGATAAGGCAACCATAATGTAGCCCTAAGGGAACACATGTTCCCTTACCTTGACTATCCTCACCCATGGCATGACTGGAAAGTTGGCTAGGATTGGGCCATTTGTTGGATGCAGAGAGTAGTCAACAAAATGTCCAGGTTCGGAACTATTCTAGTGACACTAAGAGCACAATCCTAATCTGGAGTTAGGCCGGCACAGTGAGGCCAGCAAAGTTTGGCTGGCGCAAGGGATGGCACATCATACAATATGTTTGGACCACTCTCGGAATCAGAGATATGCCAGCATCCCAAAGATCTGCAGTTAAAGAACTTCCACATAGAATGTAGAGATCTGATGCAAACCTGGATCTGCCACTGAGAGACAGTTTTTTTAATATACCGAGGGGCTGATGAATAAGGAAACAACAAATGATCACACACCCATATTGTGGAACTGTAACCTCTGTCCTTTGCCTCTTCATTTCATGAAGTGGGTAGCAACCAGGGCTTTTTTTGTAATAGAACGCAGAGGAACGGCGTTCCCCCACCTTTTTTATGCAGTCCCCGGCAGCGCCGCACTTAAACTGACTGGCATCTGGAATTTTAAGTGCAGACTCTGTCCCAGTGCAAAAAGGGATGGAGTCTGCATGCACCGGTTTTTTTTGGGGGGGGGCTCTGGCTTCGGGCTCTGCACGCTCTGTAGAGCACGGGGTGACTTTCACTTTGGCCGGCAAAACACGCCCCAGACTGCTCTGCGCCTGCAGTTTATTGCACGTGGATGTACCAAGGGGAGTGGCATAGGGGCAAGAGGAAAGCAGAGCAGCAGTGAAGAGGCAAGCCAGGGAAAGCATGTGTCTTCCCCCCCCCATTGTGGTGATACTCAGCTGTTAATTATTATTTTTTAAAGCAGCAACAACCTCATTCTCACTTTCTGTCCCCCCCAGCCCCAATCTCCACGCAGGAGTGTGTTTTTTAAAGCAGCAACAACCTCATTCTCACTTTCTTTCTGTCTCCCCCCTCCCCAGCCCCAATCTCCATGCAGGAGTGTGTTTTTTAAAGCAGCAACAACCTTGTTCTCTCTTTCTTTCTGTCCCCCCCCCCCCCAGGGACCGCGCCGGGGGGAGCGTCTTTAAAAAAAAAAAAATAAACAACAACAACAGCAACAACCTCATTTTTTTTAAAGCAGCAACAACCACTTCCAGCTATGACGTCACTTCCGGTGGGCGGATCCGAACACAAGTGCCAATCAAAAGTGAGTTCCTGCACCTTTTTTTTTTTTAAACAAAAAAAGCACTGATAGCAACCCTAACCAAAACCTGCCCTGAGAGGTTGCAACCTCTGTGTTCAGAAATACATAGATGGATTGTAGAATTGTCCCAGGCACAGTTCTTATTATTATAATAATAATAAGAACACTAAAGCAGGAAAAATTCACCCTTCTGTGCCATTCAGAGAGGCAAATGTTTCCTCCTGCTCTGGAAAGAACAGCCTACCGTCGGGTGCTCATTCAGCAACACTGAGCCATCAAGCAGACTTCCCAGGCCACAATTCGTCACATATCTTCTCTTCCTTCTATAGCTTACGTGGTCCTGGATCAAAACACTGCTAATCCACGAATTGACCTGTCACGCGATGGGAAAACTGCAGCATGGGGAGCATCACGGAAGATCCTTCCCAACAACCCAGAGAGATTTGAACCTCGTGTTTGGGTGCTGGGCCGTGAGGGATTCCTCTCGGGTAAACACTGTTGGGAGGTGGAGGTGAAGGGCGATGGAGAATGGGCCGTGGGGGTTGCCAGACAGTCTGTGCAGAGGAAAGGAGAGACAGCGTTCAGCACTGAGGCAGGGATCTGGGGGATTGGCGAGTACGAGGGGCTTGGGAACTTTATAGCTTTCACCACCCCACACACAAAGCTGCCCCTTGCCAAGAGGCCCCGGAGAATCCGCGTATCGCTAGACTACGAATACGAGCAGGTGGAGTTTTTCAATGCTGAAACCAACGTTTCAATCTATCTTTTCAGTTCATGTTCCTTTGGAGGGGAGAGAATTTACCCCTGGCTCCGCGTGTGGGATGGCACCACACTTGTAGTGCGCCCCTGAGACACAGGCAGGGCTGGCTTTAAGCCAATGTGACCAATGTCGTCACATGGGGCCCCACGCTAGCAGGCTGAGCATATTGCCTGTAGCTGCAGCTAGGATCTCTATGGGCTGCAAGTCAGTGGGGCGAGCAGAGCAGCTTTACCTTGGGCCCTCCCACCTGTCCCTGCCTCTGAACAGCCCAGAATGGGCCACCTGGAAGCAGTTGGCGGTGATGCTATGATATCACCACCAACTACTTCCACATGCCATGCTTTGCACGAACAGAGCTCTCCTTGGTGAGTGGGGGACCCCGCAGGGAGGGTTGGGGGCCCCACAGGAATGCCCCACATTGGGCCCCGCCACTGCTAGAGCCAGCCCTGGGCACAGGAAATGATATCAGAGAGACCTTGCCAGTGTATCTTATGCTGAAACACTTGCCTTATAGAAAGGCTGGTACCACCCCATGACCCCACAGGCCTCTGTTGATGGATTAGGAAGGGAACCATGACCCACGTTGTCTGTAGTTGCAGACGGCTCTTGTTGCAAGGAAAGCCCAGGAGCAGGGCGTCCTGTAACTTCACTTGTGAACTAAAAAAAAAGTTTTGTTAAATATCTTGTTTGTGTCGTGGTCTGTCTGACTCAGAGTAAGGGCGCAATCCTGCCCTCGACGTAGCGCAGCACAACGTGGCTGTGTCGGTGCTAGGTCATTAGCACCAACATGGGGGCGCTGGGCACCCCTGTGAGTCAGCCAAAATTAGCTGGCGCAGCGGAAGTTCTGGCAGGACGGAGGGTGGGGAGAAGGCGTAATTGGGCAGGTGGGCAGGTGGGCGGGCCAGGCCAGGGAGGGGGTGTGGCCAGGATGCTGCTGTCAGACCGCATCCAAGGCCTTGTCCCAATTCAGGCCGCATGGCCTGAGGAATCCAATCCGACAAACATCCGCGGGCGCAGATCCGAGGAAGCCATTGGGGAGGCCCGAGAGCGCCAATGGGGAGCCTCCCATTCACCAGCCAAACTTGGCCTGGGGAGGGGGCGTGGTTAGTATGCAGCCATTAGGCTGCATCCAAGATTATCCATGGGCCGCGCGGCTTCCTCAGATCTGCACCCGCAATTTCGCCATTGAGGAGGCAGGAACCTCCCCTGGCATAAGGGCACAAATGTGCTCTTGCGCCAGGGAGGCTCCTCAGGCATCACCAACTGCGCTGGATATAGGCATAGGGCCCCATCCTGCAAGCACTTTCCACCAACTGCCACCTTGGTGCAGGATACCTTGAGGATCACCTCCTTTCATATCAATCTTCTAAGAGGCTCTGAAAACCTTTTTGTAACACGTTTTACTGCATGACTTGTCACTGCTTTTCCTTAATTTGAAATTGAACTTGGATTTTTATGACAATTTTATTTATTTGTTTAGCTTTTCCTTTTGATATTTTTTATGGCTGTTTGTACCGTATTTGTCTTGTGTAAGCTCCCTTGGCAAAACTATACAGCTTTAACATCAGGATATAACTATATTAAATAAAAGAAACTTGTGTATAAAAGGGACTTTGGCGAGCAGAAGGTGTTGCCTGTATTCCTGTCCCTCCTCACCCTGTTTAAGGTGGATGGAAACATGAGCTCCATGCACGAACTGACAGCATAAGCCTCAGCATGCCTACTCAGAAGTAAGCTTCAGGCCATTTCATTTTAGTCCTAGAGACTTTGCATCAACATCCCTCACAACTCCACAGTAAGGCTTGGTAGGCAAGTTGTGAATGCCCAAATCTGGAACCAGTAAGAGCACTTTGTTGCAAAAGGGGAAAACCGTCAACTCTGGGCTGAGAGAGGAAGACGCTTTGTGGCTACACCAACATGTAGTGTTTTTTTTCTGGGCCCTGACGCAGTTCTTGCCCAGAGGACTTGCAATAAGTAGCTGCCTTTCACTAAGTCAGGCCATTGGCCCATCCAGCCCATCATGGATGGGGTGGTCACTGACTGGCAGACACGCTCGAGTTCTGGAGAGGAGTCTTGCCTGCCCCTACCTGGAGACACTGCCAGGAACTTAACCTGGGACTTTCTGCACACAAAGGAGACTTGGGGTGCAATTGTATTAGAAAAGGCAGAAGATACCCCCAGGAGTGAGGGAATGGTACCAGCAATGGCCCCTTGTCCAAATAAGACAGGAATTACGGGGTTAATCCCAGAAGTCCTGCAGCAGGAACACAGCTGCAGGCTGATAAGGGCTCTGGCTCTGAAGGGAGGTTAGCACAGGTACAGATGGGTGTGGCTGATGAATTAAAGCCTGTCCACTGATTGGCTGGTCTCAGTATAAAGTTGGAGGCAAGAGCTGTTGGAGAAGGCCTTGGGTAGGTGCTGGAGGAGGGCACCAGGCAGGTGCTGGCTGGACAGAGTGCTGGCTGGACTGCCTGCCTGCAGGACTGTTGGACGGACTGTTGAACTGGCTAAGGTAAACGCATTGTGGGAAATAACTGTGGGGAAAAGTTGTATGGCTGCCACGCCCCTGGAGCCATCAAGTGGAGGAGGCAGGTATGGCTTAGGTAAGTTGACTGCCTATTGTTTGGTGGTGGGGTTTGTTGGTTTTAGTCTTAGGGTATCGTGAGCTAAGCCAGTGATGAGGGCAGTCTGGAGGAGGCTGACCAGCCGGTGATCCCAAGCAAAGCTGCTGGAAGAGAGGAGGCCCAGTGGGTGATTGAACCCCCTCCCTCTTGCCTATCTCTGGAGGGGAAACTAGTTAGCCTAGTGTGGGCATTGGGGCCCTTGGGGAGGCCCGGCAGGGAATTTGGCAGAACAGCAATGCAACGCCCTCCGTTCGGCGGATGCTAGCATTGGCTGAAAGTGCCAACCAATACTCTTGTGCCAGGGTGGGTGCCGATGGGCCAATGCTAGCAGCCGTGTCGGCTCAAGGGCACCGGCTGATGGCCATGCTATGCCACTCCTGTGCCAGCCAAGCTCAGCTGGTGCAAGAGTGATTCTGGGAGGATGGGAGGGAGTGAGGAACTGGGCAGGGGGTGGGCAGGCTGGGAGGTGAGCTGGCCCAGGGAGAGGGACTGTTAGGCCGCATCTGAGCTCCCATCCCCAGGCCGTGCAGCCCCAATGTGGGCTGTGGGCTGCTAAACAGCAGGTGCAGTTCCGAGCAAGCCCATTGGAGTGGCTAGCGCCTACCCCCAGGCAAGGGCGCAAACATGCGGTTGCCCCAGGGAGGCTCCAGCCAGATCAGGGGCACCAACTTGGGTTCAACATTGGGGGAGCCATAGCCACGCCCCTTCATGCAGCACTAAAATAGCTCCTTCAACTTAAAGTACATAAATCATGTGCACAATCTATTGAACACAATGAAGTGGGAGTGGAACCCCCCCCCCGTGGTTTCCTCAGACTTTCCTACGTTTCCTCCTTGCTGGCCGTGCTCCACCCCAGCCATATCTGCACCAACAAGCATGTATTTTCCTGGTTGATGGCACACAGCCACAACCACATGTAACCACTCTGCTCTTTCCTGGCTCCCCCAGCCACGTATAACCACTCTGCTTTCCTTCCTGGCCTTTAACCATGACAGTAACCACTAAGCTCTCTCTTGCTCTGGCTGCAGGCAACAACAGCCCAGCCATGTCGCAGCTAATCATGATTTATTTAGGGTTTATTTAGGACTAAAGGACGTTTTCTACCTTGGCGGGGCTCCAACTCGCAACCTGAGCCTTCCTGGACATTTAACTTTCATCCCAACCAAAGTATGGGAAGCGGGGAATCGAACCTGGGCCTCCGACGCAACTCAAGAAGAGCTAATCGCTGCCCCAGACAGCGCTAATGAGACTTTTGCATTCTCTTGACCTGCGGTTTCACCTCGAGATAAGCCTGTGTAAACTGTTAATAATATCCCATTTGCTACCATGGGTATTTTTGCGCAAAAGTCTTTTGCCTTTTGAAACATGTACAGCCACTGCCCTTCTCAGGGCAATTATGTTTTTGGAACCATGTCAAAGTGTTCCCATATACCTGAACTGAAACTGGTGTTTTTGCCCGCCAATGGTACTGAAGGTTTAATGTCTACTGTGCAAAACTGGCGTGCTATCCATGGTGCTGTGTATCAATTTCTATGGAAGTGTTGCAAAAAGCTACCTTTACCCCCTGAAAATCTTTTAAAAAATCATTGTTCAGTGAGCACACAGCTTGCTTACTTCAGGAATTTCCAGAAGGGGGCCCTAGAGTACCAATCATGAAGTAAGAAGTTCCTTCTTGCAAAACTGAATTTCTGGCAAAGCTTTGACTGCTGTAATCTGACTAATTAGGTCTTTTTGCAGGGTTTTTCTACCTGTTTTGGACGACCTGGAGACAAGAAGTCTCCTGGACTTTCCTTGACCCTTCTCTGCTGGGAAAAACCCTATTTTTTTGATAGAGTTGGTTTCTGCAGCTTGCAGCTTCTAAGGTGAACCTTTCACCTTTCCCTCCCACCCCAGCCCTAGAACAAGCTGTGGACAAAAAAAAAAAATCATCTTTCTCATTGATTTGTCTCCTCTAGCAGCTACAGAGGCAAGAAATAACCTTTCAAGAAAATAACCCTTTAGTTGCTGCAAGGATGATTCCTATGTGAAACAAAGCAAAATCATCAATCCCATCTCTCACCTCACTATGAAATTTGACTATTGGACTGTGCCCAGGTGCTGAATTTGGAGGAATATTATTTGAACCTTATTCTGTGTTCTTGCACCATTGACAGGACTGATTGTACAACTAATATAATTTATTACTCAGTATTTTCCTGTTCTTGTGGAGTATAAAAAAAAACATTTTCTCTGTTGCCACATGCAATAATTTATTCTGTCTCTGAAGACATCAGAACAGTAGAAATAACACAGGGAAATTAGGAGATATGTGTCTCCTCTATATTTTCACCTAACTTGTCCCTCAAAATAAAAAGATAGTTAGCCTCTATAAAGAAACCCCACGTTAGCCCAGAGTTTGAATGGAAGTACCCGCGTTCCCTACCATCGGCGGATTTGCGCGCCAATTATTTAAAAAATTATTACAGGTGCTAATTGTACCTGAAAGCTTTAAAGTTGACTCAGTGAGAAAGGTTAGCCCCTGCCCTAACACAGGAAGCTAAAATGGCAACTTTCATTTCAGATTTGGGGGGGGGGGCAATCAGATTCAGAAACGGCACCCCATAAAACAAAAAAACCCAAATTCTGCCCCTGTTTTTTAAATGATGACATGGGTGGACAGTCAAAACAACTGTACCTCTAAAAAGGTCTATCCTTACACTGTTTACAGAGCAAGTTTCAGGTAATTTGGTGCAGCCACTTTTTGAAAATCTCTAAAACATTAATTGAAATTAATTGGCGGGTGAATTCACCAATGGTAGTAAATGGCTTTTAACCGCAAGGTCATTACCTTGCTGTCAAGCAAGCTGTCAAGCGCCTACGCCGGATTCTTCAAAAGCACCACAACGCCGGCATTGTCAGCTGTGAGAAAAGCTGGCCGGCAAAAGCGGTGATCCCCGGCATCCCCAACCACGTGGTCTTTGTGAGCTGTCAAAAGACCGAGTTGTCAAAGGCTTCCTTTAATGGGGGAGCTGGCTTCTTTTTTTTCTGAATGGCAGCCAGGGATTTATGAATGGGAATTGTACTTTATGAATGAGAGAAGGGGCTTTTCAGGGAGAAATGGCTCTGTTGGGTTTTGTGCTTGTGCGAACTGTAGGGAGACATCACAAAATGGCTGCCACAAGACAAAATGGCTGCCAGCTTGTCTCGAAACAGGTCCAAGCCATCAAGTCGCACCCGGGGGGGGGGGTCATGTCTTTGGCGTGCATGTCTCTGATTATAGCCAAGGACATTTGCATAGTAGATTTAGATAAAATTGTAGTAGAGAATAAGTCTCTTTGCGTATCGGGATTCATGAATTATGCCTTTGTATACATGAATTGTACTTTTGTGTGTGAGCAATCTTCGCCCCCATTAACCTTACACCCTTCATCACGGAATACAATCAAGTTTATACCTCACCCATTTGCCCTTCCCAAACCCTTGGTTGTGCCCTTCCCACCCCTTTTGTTGAGCCATTTGTGATGTTGTCATGCTGAAGATTAGCCTTTTGCGCAAGGCGCCGGCCATCTATCACGTACATGATCATGTCTCAGGCAGTTTCTCAAATCTGCCTCGGACCAATCAAAGGTCCCAAAACTCCAATGTACCAATGACAGAAAAATGATTAGACAATTGATCCTGATTGGATGTTTTTATTGAAACCGTATTTGCATGCATGAGTCTATAAAAATCCTTGTCATCAGTACTTTGGCACGCAACTTTGGGTGCCCTTTTTGCATGCGCATTTGCGACCAATTTGTGTCCTTTATTAATAAAGACATATTTCTTTTCATCTTTACCAACGAAGTCCAGCTGGCATCTTTTCTATCAATGTCCTTGGGTCAGTGCTTCTGTAGGGAAACATCGGGGCCTGTTTTGCTTTAAATTCGATCTGAAGGTTTAGCTGGGAGGGAAGCAAGGGAAATCGCACGCCGGAGAAACGGGTCTGCCAAAACTTTCATGGATCCAGAGTACATCCGCATGTGCTTTGGTGGTCTGGGTCAGTCCTGGCTGACCCAGGGGTGGCTGTTCACACAACACTATCTGCATCATTTCTGCCCCTCCCCATCTCCTTTTCCAGCCATGAATAGTGTCAGTCCTCCTTCTAAAGCAAGGACTAGGGGTGGGTTTTAGAGTTGTTGTTTTTTAAACTTTCTTGATTAAAATAGCAAATCATTTCACCCAGTGCCCAAAACAGAGCTGAAATAGGACTCAATCAGGAGGCAGAAACTCCCCCCCCCCCAAAAAAATAATAATAATAATAAAAGCTGCCCCTTGGTGCAGGCAGGTTTGGTTAACTTTATCAGTGCCCTAAACAAAATTGAACTATAACTGCAACCAAAAAATGACCAGCCTAGAATCTAATCTGAAGAAAGACTTCTTTAAAGAATTGAATCATAAAAGTGGTGTCTTCTTGAATAAGCCCAGTCTCTCTACTAACAATTAGCTGAGGCAGCAGAGCCACTGCAGTCATATAGCCCAACAGTAGGCTATAAAATCCAAAATCCAGAAATGGCGAAGAAAGAAGAGCCTGCCTAAGTACAGGGAACATTAACATCTAGTTCTTCCAAGCATTGAGGACAATGTAATTTAAGAGGTGTAACAGGGAGACATATAATGTGGACTGCCTGCAATTCTCTTTTAAAGCCATCTAACTGAGTGGCTAGCGCTACCCTCCTGTGACAATGAGTTCCACAAAATTGTGGATGTGCGGTGAGAACTCTTTTTCATCCTTTACAGCTCCTGACTCTTCCTCATGACTAACCAGCGCCGACTATTGCAAAATAGTGTTGCCTAATGCGCGGTGGCGGCAATACTCAGCTTCTTTTAAAAGTGTGAAGTGCAGTCTGCAGGCAGCCAATGAGGCTCAATAGGGCACCCATCCAGACAGGTCTGCGGGCCACCCTCCAAAAGGTGGCCACCTGCTGCATTACTAACCTGAGCGGCGCTGCCAAAGCACGACAAGTCTGTGGGCAGAGCCTTTGCTACCTACCCTGCACGCACAGGGCCTTTTGCCCAGTGGTGGGATCTAAATGATCCAGGAACCGGAACGGTGACCGGGACTCACCTTTGAGTGGCAGCCCGTCCCTCCTGTTCCTCCGCCTTCCCGCCCACCGCACAGGCTGCCCGCAGTGGACATGCCCCACCGCCACCCCTGCTCACTCGGGCACCCGGCGCACCCCTCACCTGTCCCCCCTGGCAAGCAGGCACCCTCTCCGAGGCCAGGGGCACTCTGCAGCGCCGCATCCATCATGGCGCGGCAACGAATGGTCGTGGGTAGGCAGAGCTAGCCCTAATCACATTCCGGAACGGCCATTCCGCCGCGTTCCCCCTGGATGACACCACTGCTCTTGCCCATGTGCTCCAGGAAATGCCACTTCCTTCTGAATGGCTTCCCACAGTCTGGGCTACGGGTTTGGCTTCCTTCTTGTGGAGTATTTTGGTGCCTTGTGACGTCTGGCTTGCGGTTAAACCAGCGGTTCCCATACCTAACCCTTTAAGGGGAATGGCCCTGCTCTGGTAGCAGCAACAGTGCTGCAGAGATCAGAGCACTCCAGCTGCTAAGGGGCTTTTTTACTTACAGGGGGGCAGCGCTGGCCCCCTGCAGGGCCCTGGGGGCTCACGGCCCCTGCTGATCTCCTCTGCAGCTGCTGGAAAAAGCTCTTGTCTCCCATCTAAAGCTACGTCTGGTTTTCGCCCAGCGCTGCCGACCCCAGTAAGTAAAAAAGCCCCTTGGCAGCAGCAGCGCTTTAATCTCCGCAGCCCTGTCACCGCCCCCTCCCCTCCCCTCCCCACCTCACCCCCACAAACTCTTGTTGTTGAGTCACTAAGTCGCTAAGTCTGACTCTTCGCGACCCCCTGGACCACAGCACGCCGGGCCTCCCTGTCCTCCACTAGCTTCTGGAGTTCGCCCAATTTCACGTTCATCGCTTTGGTGACACTCTCTAACCATCTCATCCTCTGCTTCCCCCTTCTCCTTTTGCCTTCCATCTTTCCCAGCATGAGGGTCTTTTCTAAAGAGTCCTCTCTTCTCTTGAGGTGGCCAAAGTATTGGAGCTTCAGCTTCAGGATTTGTCCTTCCAGGGAGCAATCAGGCTTGACTTCCTGGAGGATTGACCTATTGGATCTCCTTGCAGTCCAGGGGACTCTCAAGAGTCTTCTCCAACACCATAATTCAAAAGCATCTATTCTTCCGCACTCAGCCTTCCTTATGGTCCAGCTCTCACAGCCATACATTGCTACTGGGGAAATCATATGTGAACCTTTGTTGGCAGGGTGATGTCTTGGCTTTTTATTAAGTTGTCTAGGTTCGCCATAGCTTTCCTCCCAAGAAGTAAACGTCTTTTACTTTCATGGCTGCAGTCACCATCTGCGGTGATCTTGGAGCCCAGGAAAATAAAGTCTGTCACTGCTTCCATTTCTTCCCCTTCTATTGGCCAGGAAGTGATGGGAGACACAAATGCTTACCAAGTTCCTAAATCACCTGTAGGAGTTTGGGAACCACTGGATTAAATGGTTTCCTGCATGCCAGGAAGCAGTACGTTGTCTCCTCTTTGTGAGTCTTTTTGGAGACTCACCAGGTCGTGACTGTCATAAAAAAAAGTATTCCATAATCGTGGCACTGAAAGGGTTTCTCTCCCATGTGGACCTGCTGATGACTGTCAAGGCCTGCTTTGCAGAGGAAGCACTTGGCACCTTCCAGGCGCATGTACGTTTTTCCTCAAGTCACCTGTATGAGAGGACAAGGAGCACAAAGAGGGAACATACAGATCTCTGGAGAGGGGGAGAGTAAGAGAAACCTCAGCAGAGAACTTCAGGAAGGCTGGGAAATGGAGCAGCTCTGAGGTAGGTGGTAAGTATTCTGAGACATTCTACGTATTATAGGGGAATGGCCAGGGGCAATCCTGGAGGGGGGGTCAGTACCTGGGGGCTCACCTCCAAGGAGGGCAGGTGGCCCTTCAGTGGTTTTGCAATCCTTCTCAGTGGTGGTGGGGATGGGCAGCCAGCATTGCTGCCCCATCAATCCAGCACCCTGGGTATTTGTCTCCCTTGCCCTCCCTCAGGTCAGACAGGTGCTCATAGGAACAGCCCCACTGCACAGGCCAAAGGCCCATGTAGGCCAGCTTCCAGGATGCCACAGTGGCCCAACAGATGCCTCAGGGACTACACAAGACAACTAGCTACCTGCATCCTGTTGCCACTCCCTTGCATCTGGCATTCTGAGGTAAATTCTGAGGTACACACACTGGTGGCC